>JANAVB010029417.1:2206882-2731207 GCA_029216955.1 Iris pallida | reverse complement strand
TTTTATAAGTGAATAAAAGTCATAAATGCTCCAAACACAAAAGTTGTATCATATAGTAAAATGTCCAAAGTACAAGTCTGAAATATAAAACTAGATACATGTCCAGTTACAAAATATGTAGCCTAATACATGACTACTCTCAAAAGT
The DNA here is from genome assembly GCA_029216955.1 of Iris pallida. Lineage (NCBI taxonomy): Eukaryota > Viridiplantae > Streptophyta > Magnoliopsida > Asparagales > Iridaceae > Iris > Iris pallida. Next base: position 2,731,060 of record JANAVB010029417.1, on the reverse strand, counting down.
CTAAAGCAAAAAGATAACTAGGCGAGGTTCCCCGTAGGGACATCCTCGTAAAGCAAAGCCGGGTCCTCGGTAGTAACTCCATAATATGTGTCGCAGAGTAACTCCTCCTCAGTAAGGACACCTACAACATTATCCTGTCAGGATGGGAGCAAGTACTGAATCTAACAAACTAGCATATGAAACATGGAAATGAACATAGGAGGAATAACTAGAAAGCATGGCATCACATAGTCTATCATGGCAAGGACACATATGTCATAGAGACAGATATATATGTAATATTTAAAACTGTAGCAAGTACGTGATCGGTCAATAGATGTACAATATACTGTGGTACATGTAAATGAAATGTATATACGTACAAGTTAACAAGCATAGGTGTACATCCGTACAGAAATGCGGGATAATGGCCTGCGGCAAGGTATGCATATAAAATGCGACCTCGCTCGCTACTATAGGGGTGTCATGATCACGTACACTACTATCAGTTTCCCCATAACCCATATTCTAATCATGTGAGAGATACATCAAGACTGTTCTAAGCATGGTAGTAATAGAAAGTACAACATGTGACATTTTAACTTGCTATCCCAAGGATCAGCATTTAACATGGTTGGATTAGCAGTTCATTTATGTAACAGTATGTAAAGTTTGTAAAAACTACTTGCCTCTAGGAAAGCAAAGTAAAACAAGCTGCGATAAAAGTGCTATGGATGTCCGGTAACTCGTCACTGTAGAAATAAATACATAAACTTAGCTTTTACACTAAGCTAAAACACTAGGACACTAATTGGTGCAACACGACTTGTGACTAGACACCTAGCCAAAATGATGATTTTAGCATAGGAGACCAAAGTGGGGTGACACACTACTTTAGCTAATTTTCTAGGGTCTTTACACTAGTGAGGGGTGGGGTTCAACACGACTAAAACTCAAAATAACACAAAAATCTACAAGTCGTAATTAATCAATAAATAAATCAAATGACCATTGTGTTCTAACAATTTTTGAGATAGACAAAAAACCTAGTTTTTACTTAAAGTAAAGTACCAAAAAGATCCTTGCTAATTATAGAAATTTATTATAATTTTTCTGGAATTTATTAACCAGTACAAGTATTTTATAAAAATCAGCTTTCCTAAGTATACAGAAAATGAGTTTGGTTTTATATGCCAAACTAGGGGCAAAACAGTAAATTAAATACTATAAAAATTATACTAAATTAGCTAAATTAACATAGTATCTAAATACTATTTTTCTAGAATTTTAACAGTACTTTAAGTATTTTTAGAAATCCAAAAACAACATTGCACACAATTGAAATTAAATAATTAATTATCTGCGTATTTTGTCCATGTATATAATTTGAACCAAAGTTCAAATACAGGACCTAAGGCCATGAATCAAGTCCAATATGACTTGTACAGGTCTTGAATGTGTGAAAACACATTTGGGCCCAAAAACTCATGCTAGGCTTGGACACCAAATGGTTGCAGTAATTTAAATACACTAAAATACAAATTGGTAAAAAGTGCAAAATAAATATTAATATTTTAATAAGGTAAAATTTTGAAAATATGATAAGTATATTTACATAGAAAAATAACTTACACTAAGTATAGTGAAATACATATGTAAAATGGTATACATATATAATAATATATATATACATAAATATAGGGATATTTACATAACGGATATATATATATGTTAAAATATTATATATATATATATATATATATATATATATATATATATATATATATATATATATATATATATATATATATATATATATATATATATATATATATATATATATATATATGTAATAAAATACTTAACCATAAAATATATATATATATATATATATATATATATATATATATATATATATATATATATATATATATATATATATATATATATATATACAAATAATGTATACATATACATATAATTGTGTATATATATATATATATATATATATATAATAATATATATATACACAATAAAATATATATACATATATACATATGTACATATGTGTACACAATACATATATATATATATATATATATATATATATATATATATATATATATAAAGTGCTAAAATGAAGTATATATATATATATATATATATATATATATATATATATATATATATATATATATATATATATATATATATATATATAAGGAAACAGCATATATATATACATAATATAGTATATATAATAATACATATATTTATATACAAAAATATGTATACATATATATAATTATATATATAAAACAAAAAAGATAAAGAAAAAGGAAAAGGAAAAGAAATAACAGCAATGAAAGGGGGGCTCGAACTCGGCCCACTTGGGTCGGGTTTTGAGTCGGGTCGGGCTGGCCAGGGGGTCAGCCCGAGCTCTGTGTTAGGATTAGGACTTAGGTTTATTTTATTTAGGTTTAAACGAGTTAACATATATATATAAAAAAATCAATCCTGTGTCCGGACAGTTTGGGACACAGGAATCCACGTGTCCGTGCTATGCACGACACGTATGAGTTCAGTCTCGCATGTCCGAGCACAGCGTTAGGTTCGTCGTGTCCTGGCGAGTCTCGTGCGTGAAAACGAGACACGCACGACACGATTTGAGTCTTGTTACACACGTGTTCGGCGTCGAAGGGCGGTTTTGATAGCTCTGGACGGCGGAGGAGGCGTCGGGACGTCGGCGCTCGGGCAGTGCTGCACTCAGCTCGTCGGGGCGCGTCGGATGATGGCGGTTGGGGGCGGTAAATGTCGACGGTGGGGCTGGACGGGGGCTCGCCGGAGTTAGGGTTAGGGCTGGGGGTTTTGGGGAAGAAATGGGGCTGCGGTCGGTGGAGATGGGTCGGGGTGAGTGGTGGTCGACTGCGGGGAGTGAGGGGGTTTAAATAGATGGGTTGAGGCGGTCGGAGGCAGCCGGAAATGGCGGAGGAAAGGTGGGCGGTGGTCATCGGACAGTCGGGGCAGCCGGTCGTCGGGGGTGGGTAGAATAGGAAATTAGCACTTAGGTCCCCCTAGTTTAGGTATTTATACATAGGCCCTATCGGTTGGTAAATGCAAATAAGAATTTGCATTCCACCATTTAAAACATTTTAATAATTGCAAACCGTTATAAGAACAATTCAAATAATTACAAAACTGTATTAAAACAATTCTAATAATTACAAATTAATATTTTTAATATATAAAACTCATTTAGAAATTATTTAAAAATTCTAGAAAAATTCCTAAAAATCCTAATAATTATTTTAAGGCTAAAATTAACATTAAAAATTAATTAACACTAATTAAAATGAAATTTAAAAAACAGGGGCTTACAAGAATGCTGGTGCCACATACCAATGAGCTATGAGCATCATCTTTCGTCAACACCTTCGCAAGACAGTCGAATGCTATGTTGACGATATCGCCGTCAAGAGCCGTCTTAAGGGGTATCACCTACGAGACCTGAAGACAGTCTTCGACCTTATGCGGGCGCATCAGCTTAAAATGAACCCCGTTAAATCCTTCTTTGGGGTCTCTAGTGGAAAGTTCTTAGGCTTCATCATAACTGCGAAAGGCATTCATGTCGACCCCGAAATAACTAAAGCCATCCTTGACATGGACCCTCCGAAGAACCTTAGAGAACTTCAAGGCCTACAAGGGCGACTCGCCTACATTCAGAGGTTTATCGCGAACCTTTCCGGAAAATGTCAACCCTTCACCAAGCTTATGAAGAAGGGAGTGTCTTACGTCTGGACAGAAAAATGTCAGAAAGCTTTCGACGATATCAAAGCTTATCTGACAATTCCCCCAGTCCTGGTGGCACCCGTCGCAAATAAACCATTCTTGCTTTATTATGTCCGAGCAATGGAACATTCCCTTGGCGCTTTGTTGGCCCAAAACAACGAGGTAGGCTATGAGCATGCCATTTACTACCTCAGCAGGACAATGGTTGGGGCCGAACACTGCTACAACCCTATGGTAAAAGGGTGTCTAGCCTTGGTATTCGCCATCCAGATGACTCGCCACTATGTCTCGGGACAAACGATCTATGTCATCTCCCGAGTCAACCCACTCACAATTTTCATGACAAAACCAGGAGCATTAAACTCTCGATTGGCTACGTGGGTGATATTATTGACACCATATGACATGGTATTCGTACCACAAAAGGCTGTCAAAGGCCAAGCATTGGCCAACTTTCTAGCCGCGTACCCGATCCCGGAATCATCCAGACTCTACGAAGGTATCCCCGATGAGGTGCAAGAAGCAAATGTTGCCGAAGAAAGCCCAGTCTGGCGAATGTTCTTCGATGGTGCTTCCAGAATAGGCCCCAAAGGCCAGATTATCGCAGGAGTGGGAGTGGTCTTAATCTCTTCCGACAAGCTGGTCATCCAGCGCGCTTATTCTCTTTCGGAATCGTGCTCCAACAATGTTATAGAGCACAACACTCTCATCATGGGGCTTCAGTTAGCAAGACAGTTGGGGGTGGACTACCTCGAATCTTATGGTGACTCAAAGCTCGTCATCAATCAAATTCGAGAATAGTATGAGGTCCGCCATGAAGACCTCATCCCCTATCACAAAGCGGCATTGGACATCATCTCAACCTTCGCAAAATTCTTTATAGAGCATGTGTCGTGGCTACAAAACTTGGAAGCTGATGCTCTGGCTGGCCTCGCAGCCTCATTGGTTGCACCCGTCGGGACTCAACACTTCGTTACGGTGACGGGTCGGGACTTGGCTTGCCCCAAAAATAATCTGTGCATGTGGACAACACATGCCATGGCCACAGACCCCGGCATCAATGTCAGAGACTGAAGATTCCCATTTTTCAACTTTGCCGTCTACGGAATCCTCCCGGAAGACCCGAATGAGGCAGTCTCAGTCAAAAGGCGCTCCCTCCGTTTTTATTACGATACAGCCTCTAAAATGTTGTACCGGCGCTCCTACGATGGACTTCTCCTCCGATGTCTATCTAACGAAGAAGCCGTTGATCTATTCGAGATGCTTATGACGGAAAGTACGGAGCTCATCAACCAGGTCCTAAGCTATAGGACCAACTTTGACGCATAGGCTATTACTGGCCCACCATGATGGCCGATGCTGTCGAGTATGAAAAGAAGTGTCGTGCCTGTCAGTTGTACGCCGACTTCATCCATAAATCGTCAGAGCCTCGACACCCGACGGTTGCCTCTTAGCCATTTGAAGCCTGGGGCATGGATATAGTGGGGCCTATCACCCCTCCTTCGTCAAGTGGATACCACTTTATCCTGGCAATCATCGACTATTTCAATAAATGGACGGAGGCAGTACCTCTCACAGAGGTAAAAAGCTCAAGAGTGATCAGCTTCATCAAGCATCACGTCATCTACCGTTTTGGGTTACCTCGAAGGATTATCCACTACAATGACCCGTAATTCATCAGCCATGCGTTCAACAGATTCTGCAACAAGAACCGTATTTAGAACCTGGCATCAACCGCTTATAATCCGGCAGCAAACGGATTGGTTGAAGCTTTTAATAAGACCATCGTCAAGATACTCAAAAAGGTCGTGTCATCCAATAAGCGCGACTGGGACGAGAAACTCGACGAATGCCTTTGGGCCTATCGTACAACGGTACGGACCCCGACGAGCAACACACCGTTCTCCATGGTTTACAGGAGCGAAGCAGTGCTACTGCTGGAGATCTAAATCTCCTCACTTCGAGTGGCGATCATAAATCAGTTGACAAAAGAGGACAATCAACGTCAGCATCTGCAAGAGTTGGAAGCACTGGACGAAAAATGCCTCTCAACAGCTCATCAAACTTTATCAAGCCCTTATATCACATACTTTCAACAAAAGAGTCCGACAGAGGACTTTCCAAGTGGGCAACCTGGTTCTGGCAGTCAGGAGACCGATGGTGATGACTCACAAAATATCGAAAAAGTTCAAACCCAAATGGGAATGACCCTTCATCATAGAGACGGTATACTCAAACAGTGCTTATCGTATCGCTCAAGCTAATGGGGACTTGTTTGTGATGCCTATCAACGACAAGTTCCTGAAAAAGTACTATTCTTGACCTCCATCAAGAACGTACAGCCTCTCCCTAGAGAGAGGACTGGTGAACTTGACCAAACCAAGATCACATCCTTTCTCTTGACAAATCATATGCTTCTGGAACCCAGCTGTTTCGTTGTATTCTATCCCCAGTAGAGGAACAACCACGTCCATATTGCCTCTGAGTTGCTTCTCTATACCTCATAAAAGCAGGATCCTGCACCGTGTAAGATCATGCTTAAAGGCAATGTTTACCACGTCAACATTACCTCTAAGTAAATATTCCGCACAACAATCCCTGTGTTGTTGTAGTATAGAACATCCAAGTCCATATTACCTCTGAGTTGTTCTATAAACTCCTACAGAAGTTCACTCCTACTATGTCCATATTACCTCTTAGTAGGAAAACTTCACCATTTTTACCCCATATTTACCACGTCCATATTACCTCTGAGTGAATGTGTCAGTTTCCTCCGTGAGTAACTTATTATCTGCACCCAGAAACCAAGGTGCGCAATAGATAATGGGTCCACAAAAATCACAGGAAATGAACAAAGCAGAAAGTTCTTTCATTTTCTTCAGCTAAACAGAAAGTAAAAGATTACATCGACATCGAAAAGAAGTAAACTACATCTTCGGGTTTCTAAGAAAAAATAGGGATATTGACTTTATTCATATTCCAAAAAATGGCGATTGTAAAGCAACCTATGAATCCTCACAACCAGGGATTATAGCTGCGTTGAGGCATGTACCACTCCCTCAGCCACTTTGCATACGAAGGCTCAATTTGGTTGAGGTCTTCTGTAGGGACAGGAGGGTCAGTCCCGATGCTGCTACTCTCTGACGGTGGCTCCTCCTTAACTTCAACCTTGGGAGCTATCTATTTTTTGATGGTCATCGGTTCTTCTTTGACCTCGACCTTTGATAATGACTCCTCCTTAACGGTCACTGGCTCTTGTTTGACAAGAGGAGATGGTATCTCTTCCTTCACGAGAGCCTCCGCCTTCGGCATAGATACTGCAACAGAGTCAAAGAAAAGTTAGCATAAAGACTCAGAAGCTCAAAACAAGTATCTGAGGCACATCAACAAATCTGGCACATCAAACTGAGTCAAAACCCATGCGCACAGTTAGAACCTAAGCTTCGACGCATCATCAGGACCTAATTCCATGCTCGTCAGCAAGTGAAGCTTCGACGCATCATCAAGACTTAAGTCCATGCATGTCAGCTAAAAGGGCTTCAGCGCATCATCAGGAAAAAAGTCCACGCGCGTCAGCCTAAACACATCAACATGAGGCGGTCCTTCTACAGTCGGGTCACCCCAACATCACTGCAATAAAGACCAAGGCAAGAGAATACCTATCGAGCACTTCCGGGCGAACGTCAGCGTGGGTTGCCCTGACGACAGGGACTTCCTCCATGTCGACTTCCAAGGGTTCCTTGCCTCGGCCACTTCCTCGGCTAGCAGCACCGCCTTGGGGAGTCTTGAGAGCCATTTCTATGACAAAGAAAAGAAGGAAGAAAAGAGCTCTGAGGAAGAAGAAAACTTTTACAGAAAAGTAGAAGACTCTCTCTCTCCTTACAAGCCGCCTATTTATAGGCTTGGCCTCGCGCGTAAACCGATTAGGCATGACATCAGCAATCAGTAGATTTGGGACTCGAGAAATCGACGGCTGCTTATCTTCAAAAGATCATCATTAATCTTTTCTAAAGATCGAGGCATTATCTCTTCAGATGAAGCATGCGTCCCAACAATATGTGCCTTAGCAACAAGCGTTCCCCACAGCAACATACAGAACGATTATACGCAAAAAAAGCCATGCGCCTAGGCGAGGGGCATGCGCCTAGAGTCGTTAATCCCCATGCTTCTTATTTAATGTATTCCAAAACTTGCACAGAAAGTTTTAAAAACTTTGAAGGGGGTCTTGTAGAAGCATGGAAATTCAGGCGCACCTATGGGCCAGAATTCCTATGCGCTTAACACTATACGGCTAGACTCAAACATGCGCCAGGGAGTTCAAACAAAGTACTCGGCGCAGCAGAACACAACAAAAGTATAGACAGCAAAAGAAAATTTTTATTTTCATATGAAAGTTTATTACATGTCTAAAGAAACGCTGTACAAAGGAGAACTTCTACAAAGAAGAAAAATCCTAAAGCTATAGCCAGATGCAGCAAACTGCCACGTACTCCCTTCCAGGCGCATCATCTACCAGGCGCATCATCTGTCAGGCGCATCACTCTGATGTCTCATCCAGGTGCATCATTATTTAGCATCTCAACGTATGCGTATTTTCGTGCATGGTCAGAGCGAATCAATCTCTTTTATCAGCACCAATCAGCCATTGTATAGTAGGAGGAGGAGCTCCCCGAGCTTGACAAGGATTGCGGTACCACGCCCCGATCTTCGGAAGCAACAGGCACACTCGACAACCTGTGGCTCTGCCAGCATAACGAAAGACGGAATACAGCCGCCCTGATCTTTGGATACAACAGGCACTATCGGGCTGTGTCGGGACTCGACGATCCCGATATTTGGATGCAACAGACACTATCACATAAGCTCAGAGCAACGGGAAAACTGGGGCAACGCATCTTCACCCTCGGAAAGAGCTCAAGTTCGAAAGTTCGCCAAGGCAGAGCTCCGGCCAAGTTTATCTTTTGAAGAATAAAAGCAAAGCTTTCCCTCATGCGGCTATTTATAAGCACGGGCAGCCTACACCCTAGTTCCAAATGGCCAACATTCCAAATTCCATGCAATAAATCTGCATTAATAGCAAATACATCCGTCACCTCGTATTCGGCTAAGTCAAAGCAGCCATTAACGCCTCGGAGAACTCAGCAGGCGGACCAAAGGGGATACGACACATTGGCAGATGCGCCGTCGATGTCATGCTTTCCCCTATAGATGCGCCTAGTGGGCCATAGCCATGCGCCCAGATTGGCATTAACCAATGCAACCCTCTCCATCAAACATTTAATGCTGAAGGACAAAGGGCGGCTATACGTCTCCCGAAGATGTCCAATCATCAGCCCTTACAGAAAATGAAGTACCGCTGATGACAGCACCATCATTATACCTTGGGTCGGCAACAAATATCACGCGGCAGACCGATCATTTGTATGCACCTCGTGGCCATACATCCAGTAGACCGTATGTGCCCCAGTGGTCGTGTGTCTTCCGGCTTACTTCTGATCTCAAACAATAGATGCGAAGCTATGTATGTGTAACGCCCCAGTCCCAAAATATGTAGGACTAGAAACAAAGCATACCAGCTGCATATATACGAGATATACTCCAATATATGGAAATCTCGAATATACACATGAGCTGTATTGTGAATAATAATAACAGACAGTCATAGGTAAAAGCTATATCTCATCCACAGTAAATATAAAGAAAATGGTAACTCACAAATCAAAGTAATATCAAAATATAGTTGTTGATCGGGCATAAACAAATCCACTACCGGCACTAGAATAAATTGAAAGAAAATAGAGTCCAACCTCTAAGAATAATAGAATAAGAAATAATGACTAAATAGGCTCCTCGACCCAATAGGGACAGCTGTGATCAGAAGGTACGACTCACTCGAGCGTGAAGGATGAGTCTACACCGAAGCCATACTCCTACGGAAAGTCCTGCACACCTATACCTGGAGAGATCACCAGGTCCTTAGAGGGACGTAACAAGCTACAAAAAGAACATGCCACATAAACTGAATAAATACTGCTCAAGAAGAATAAGTAAGATCAGATCATAACATGGTCCAATACACACCTATTGAACTATATTACCATCTCTCCAACCAAACAAGGACAGGAGATGGTAAACTAATTCACAATGACGTATCTTTCCATGTTATGAATCCAATATGGTATCCGGACCCCAGCAAGGTTCAATACCTTCTCATCGAAGTAGTAAGCCACACCAACAACCAAACAAGGACAAGATATGATGAACTAATCTGCGACAAGTTATTGTTCCAAGCCACGGTCAGATACAAGTACCCAAACAAGAAGTACTCATATCTAACGGATAAAGGTGCCTAACCGTTCTTAGTGAAATGTAGTTAAGAACAATCCTTCCTGCGCATGGGCCCTGGCTAAATAGGATCGGCATTGTCCCCCTTGGGGCACCAGAGGCCCAATCAATAAGAGTATAACGTTCCGCAGAACGTTAGTGGCCGTCAGTAATCATGGGTAAGCTGACCCGCGTCTCCGGCAGAGCTTACGGGTTACAAAAAAGAAAAAGTGCATCGAAGCCCATACACTAAGAAATTGTCCTCCCTGCCCAATGCCTACTATGTTGTATCCACAACACAAAACCTCTATTAACCGCTAAGTTAAAGTAAGCATGCAACATCTATTAGTGGTTATTCCTATCGCATGGCTTATACGTACCGGTGCCCAACCAATCAGGCATGTCCGAGTACTATATGTGACTCACAACTTCGTGGTACAAATGTGTCAAGGCCTATGAATGCAACACACACAGGGTGGTCCCTTAACTCTAAGTTTAATGTGTAAGAAAATAATACATAGCAGGAAATATAACTAAACAGTAAGTTCTAACAAGTTGTGCCATGTATCACAGTTTATTTTGTATAAAGAAAATAATGAATAATGCATGAAATATGAGCTAAAATAAATAAACAGTTGGTGGCAAGGTATCTTGCCTGGAGGTACTGTGCAGAATGGCGACACCTGGTAACTCAAATCGTCAGAATAGGGAAGCACTGAAAGCCAACTTTTACGAACGACCTCGGATGCCGAAATAAACATCACAAACAGATTTGGCATAAAAGAAATACCTAGGAAATGCCTGTCCAAAAGTTTAATTCTGGAACAGGGGCAAAATCATAATTTCGGATCAAAACGATGTCCGCCGTTAGACCCATTTTGCACCGAAATACGTGCCAGAACATACGATCTCTAAAGTCATTAAACTACATGTCTACGGATTCGGTTTGAGGAGACGAACCCAACCGTATGTCCAAAGTTGGATTCTGGCAGGCCGTGCACAAAATCGCTCGTTAGAGAGGGTCACGGGCCCGCCAAAAAGGCGTTCCGATTTGACCTTCTCAGAATCGGACCAAACTTGGCATACAAGACCAGAAAAACAATACGTTCCTGATGGCGCAAGTTTTGTCTCGATACGACGAAGGTGCACAAAGTTATGGTCAAGTTTACAAAACGTCGATACGGGGGTATCTCGGTGGATATGCACTGATTTCGTCGCGCACGCGCAACAAAATCGAGTTCCGTCAGTTCCCACATGTCGGCAACATCCATATGCGCCTTTCGATGCATATAGTGCGTAGCCACGTTGTCCGGTTTGTCGGGGCGCACGCCGTATCGGTTGGTTTTATTGAAATTTTATTATTTTTAAAATCAACTTCCTCTCAACTTTGAAATCGCGATTCTTTGCATACAGGGAATGGAAAATTAAACTGAAAGAAGGGAATTGAAGTTCTATATGTTGGCTAAATTGTTGTTCAGAAAAATTTCCAACACTTTTGCTAGGTTGGTCAAAAATCATCTCAAAATAGAGTTACTTGAGGTCACAATTCTGTCCATACACGGTGGGTTTTTCATCGACTTGGCGTCGATTTTTCCAACTGATCGATGCGCTATATCCCAATCCAGTTGGTGGGATATCTAGAGGATTATATTGGCTTTACCTAGGATCTTTTAGTTCGAAAACTTATCGAGTAGAATTGCAGAAAGATTGGAGGGAACTTGAGTACCTGGCGAGGCTCGGAAACAGGGTGCCCTGTTTTGAGCTCAGTCCGACGTCCACTCTGACGTCGCACGGCCGCGTCAGGCGGTCGAGGGCTGCGTCAGGTTGCCGAGGGGATGTGGGGTGATTGAGGAAAGTCTTCGGTATTACGTGGGTAGTCGATTTTAGACAAAAATATAGGGAAATCCTTTCTTCCCGATCGGACTAGTCCCTATAGGTCGGCCGCTCAATTCTGACCTATAATCGAATTAAATTTTGATTTGAATCTTGTTTTCGAATCAATCCGGTGGAGGATCGATTTTGGGATATGATAGAAACAAAGAATTTAAAGGATTACAAGGATTGATTTAAATCCTTCTTTCTTTCTTTTTTTGAGAGCAACCTTCGGTTCAGGTGGAGATCGGGAGAGGCTAGGTTCTTCAATTCGTGAGAATTGAAATTCTCACGAGTTTTCATTAACTCATGAGATAGTGGCATATATATTTATATACACCTGCCCTATGTATTATGGCTACATGGGTAATTTAGGGACCATATGAAATAAAATAATTATTTGTTTAACAAATAATTTACAAGGAATTTATGTATGCATATATTTTATCATATATTTAAAAGCTTACTAGTAACATAATTTAGCAAAAATTTATACAAAGAATTTAAATTCAATGATATACTCATATATTGAGCTTATATATATTCATTTATATTTGAATATACAATTATAATTACTTATTCACACTAATACCTCTTTATATTTACTATAGAAATAAATTTTCAATAATTAATTTATAACTTATATCTATATATGTAAATAACACTTTTCATTGCCTTTCCTCATATAAACAATACATTAAAATGAAACATTTGACATCTAATAACGTATATAAATAATAATAAAAATAATTCTAATATTATCAAATATTTCCAAATCATAATTTGATAAATATTTGTACCAAGTTAGGAACTATTATTCAAAGTATAAAAAATCTACTAACACAAATTCTAGTTACGTGTATTTATTTAAAAAGAAATTTTTTGAAAAGAAAGTATAAAATAAGCCCAAAGAAATATAAAATATCAAAAAAAATCCCAAAAATATAGGGGTTTTATATCCTGCCCAACTTATAAAAAATTTCGTCCTCGAAATTAAAATCAAACTTAATATAAAATATAACAATCGAATCTTAAGGGAAGAATATAGTGTGACTGAATATGAAGGGAGAGCAGGTAGTCATTCGTAACTTGGTCTCAGTAAAGAGGTTGGAGATAGTCATAATAAAATTCAAACTGACACTATTTTCTACAAGATAGGGTATTCTTAGTTTTTCATGGGTCATGGTTATTTAGTTCGTTTTGGGAAATGTACCGATGTTGCACGGTAGAAATCTATTAGGACGAAAATAGACATCAGTGGTTTTTATAAGGAAAATGTGTCATACATGTGGTGTAGTTGAAATAGGGTATAGGATGGTGGGTTTGTGTGGGACACGTATGTCATGTGTGTAGAGTGGCTCATCAAGTCTATGTAGATGAAGGTTGTTAGAAGAAAATGGCTAATGTTATGCTTCAAACATTAAAGTCACGGTCAGGTATCGAAATGATATACGTAGAGATTGGGTGATTTCCTCACATCTACGGCATACGAGTGTTGTTGACGGAGTCACAGATTTTTAAGGTACGCCATTCAAGATTTCTAACGAAGAAGCCAAGAGTTCTATTTACAAGTTTGCTATAGTCATGATATTTCTAATGGTGTCGAATGTAGTTCTCATGCATGCTGACCAAGCTGATGAATGCATTGCTCAAATGCAAAGCTATGACTTAAATAAAGAATAATGGTAGAAGTGGAGTAATACCTTCCAGATCTCTAATCTCTGGATGGGGGTCTATCATAGCCATGGTAAATGCTTTCCTTGTTTCGACGGCTCGGGGCAATCGATAATCATGTGTTGTTCCGATCCGCACCTCAAGCATAAGCCGAGACGTATTCGACATCCTTCTCGAATGTGGCCCTTCTTTTCACAGTAGTTGCAGGTGGGCTTCTGATAGGGTGTGGGCCTCTGCTGGTACTGTCCTATAGGTCTCCTGGTTGGTCCACCTTGAGTCGCCCTAACTGGTGCAGCTATCGGTGTGGGACGTCTATGTGCCTGCTGTTCCTTGCAAAGTAGCTCCTGGGTACGTGCTTCCGCCAAGACAGCTGCATGAGAGACTCGAGACTGTGCAGTAGTAAAAGTCTTGAGTTCTGGTGCGAGCCCCTGATGGAATCTCCTTGTCTTCTCCAGCTCTGTCGGGATTAATGTCACACCAAATCTACTCAAACAGCTGAACTCTGCCTCGTGCTCATCTACCGATGTGTTCCCTTGCTTCAGATGAAGGAACTGGTCATAGAGAGCATCTCGAACGTGGATAGGAAAGAATCTCTCATAGAAGAGGTCATAAAACTCCTCCCATGTGATCCCAGTGCCCAGTCGTCTTTCTTCAGCCTTCCACCAGTGGTGAGCATTGTCTTCTAAGAGTAAGTCTACTGCTGTCAACCAATCATGTGCTGGCAACTGGAATGCCTTCAAGTATTTCTCTGTGCTGATAAGCCATGCAAAAACTTCTAAGGGACCCTCAGTACCTTTAAAATTTTTAGGGCCCATGTTGATAAAGTCTGTAATGGAGCCCAGATATGGTTGTGGAGCTGGAGATGGATCTGGTACCGGGGCTGGTGGTGGAGGTCTAGCTAAGTAGGTCATCATGCTTTGTCTCAACAGTTCCATTTGTTGCTACTGAGATTGTAGCATAGCATACATAAACTGGGTGGTCGGGTCCGCATCAGTCGGAAGTGGAGGCAGTTGGGGTCCGAGCTGTGGTAAAAACTGTTGAGGCAATGGGGATGGTGCAGTCTCTCCTGGTGGTACTGCAATAGTTTGCTCAACCTGGCTGACTGGGGGCACTTGGGCTTCCTGTTGCACCGTCAATGGGTTTGTGGTATTCTATTGTGGCTCTAGCTGATACAGAGTCACCGAGGTCATTGGAGAAACCTGTTCTTTCGGGAAAGTTGCATCACCAGATGTGATGGCTAGGTTAGAGGTGTGTCCGCTGTGTAGAGTCATATTGCTGGCATGAAGATAAGGGCAATGTTAGAATAGATTCAGATAGGTTTTTAGTCAAGCAATTGAAAGAGAGTTTAATAAAGAATTTAAAATGTCAACAACACGTGGATAAGATCCTAGAGGGCGAATATGTTAAGCTAACCATATCTCAATCCATGTGGAATCATACGAAAGGCGAACCAAATGCACTATGGTTGATCAGACCATAATACACCAGTTCTGATAAGATAATGTATCCGTAGGTGCCCACAATAAAACATATGTCCAGAACAAGCTCGATGAGAGAGTATAATCTCGTAAAACTAGGCTATAATAGCAACATTAGTCAAGGTAGTCCAATTACAGATACACAAGATAATGATGAGAGAAAATATAAATAGCTTAAACTACTTAAGAATCTAAGTCGTGTCCGATATTCGTGCCTATGCAGTCGTCCTACTGTCTTCTTGTCTAAGGCCTTGGTTAATAGTCAAAGGAAGTTAGGTTGTGAGGCTTCTTACCCAACTTATATGAGTTGAACTAGTAGTGTGATTGCATGGTGGAACATGACGAACTAGTACGCACGAAAGAGGGATAAAGGTTTACGGAAGAATAATTCAAGCAAAGAAGCAATCAAGATAGACAGTTGGGAGTTCGAAATAAAGACGAGATAGAATGTCATATATGTGGATGAGATCCTAAATTTCTAATCCTATACACAGGCTTGCTCGGTACGGTAAAGTAACCAAACAATTTATCTTGACCTGCATGGGCCACCACAAAAACATGTAACGCCCCAGTCCCAAAATACGTAGGACTAGGAACGAAGCATGCCAGCTGCATATATACGAGATATACTCCAATATATGAAAATCTCGAATATGCACATGAGCTGTATTGTGAATAATAATAACAGACAGTCACAGGTAAAAGCTACATCTCATCCACAGTAAATATAAAGAAAATGGTAACTCACAAATCAAAGTAATGTCAAAATATAGTTGTTGATCGGGCGGAGACAAATCCACTACCGGCACTAGAATAAACTGAAAGAAAATAGAGTCCAACCTCTAAGAATAATAGAATAAGAAATGATGACTAAATAGGCTCCTCGATCCAATAGGGACAGCTGTGATCAGAAGGTACGACTCGCTCGAGTGTGAAGGATGAGTCTACACCGGAGCCATACTCCTGTGGAAAGTCCTGCACACCTATACCTGGAGAGATCACTAGATCCTCAGAGGGACGTAACAAGACACAAAAAGAACATGCCACATAAACTGAATAAATACTGCCCAATAAGAATAAGTAAGATCAGATCATAACATGGTCCAATACACACCTATTGAACTAGATTACCATCCCCCAACCAAACAAGGAAAGGAGAAGGTAAACTAATTCACGATGACGTATCTTTCCATGCTATGACTCTAATATGGTATCCGGACCCCAACAAAGTTCAATACCTTCTCATTGAAGTAGTAAGCCACACCTACAACCAAACAAGGACAAGATATGATGAACTAATCTGCGACAATTTATTGTTCTAAGCCACGGTCAGATACAAGTACCCAAACAAAAAGTACTCATATCTAACAGATAAAAGTGTCTAAACGTTCTAAGTGAAATATAGTTAAGAACAATCCTTCCTGCGCATGGGCCCTGGCTAAATAGGATAGGCATAGTCCCCCCTTGGGGCACCAGAGGCCCAATCAATAAGAGCATAACGTTCCACAGAACGTCAGTGGCCGTCAGTAATCATGGGTAAGCTGACCCGCGTCTCCAGTGGAGCTCACGGGTTACAAAAAAGGGAAAGTGCATCAAAGCCCATACGCCAAGGAATTGTCCTCCCCGCCCAATGTCTACTATGTTGTATCCACAACACAAAACCTCTATTAACCGCTAAGTCAAACTAAGCATGCAACATCTATTAGCGGTTATTCCTATCGCACGGCTTATACGTACCGGTGGCCAGCCAATCACGCATGTCTGAGTACTATATGTGACTCACAACTTCGTGGTACAAATGTGTCAAGTCCTATGAATGCAACACACACAGGGTGGTCCCTTAACTCTAAGTTTAATGTGTAAGAAAATAATACATAGCAGGAAATATAACTGAACAGTAAGTTCTAACAAGCTGTGCCATGTATCATATTTTATTTTGCATAAAGAAAATAATAAATAATGCATGAAATATGAGCTAAAATAAATAAATAGTTGGTGGCAATGTATCTTGCCTAGAGGTAGTATGCAGAATGGCGACGCCCGGTAACTCAAATCGTCAGAATAGGAAAGCACTGAAAGCCAACTTTTACGAACGACCTCGGATGCTGAAAAAAACATTACGAAAAGATTTGACATAAAAAAAATACCTAGAAAATGCTTGTCCAAAAGTCTAATTCTGGAACAGGGGCAAAATCGTAATTTTGGGTCAAAACGATGTCCGCCGTTGGGCCCGTTTTGCATCAAAATGTATGCCCGAACCTACGGTCTCTAAAGTCATCAAACTATATGTCTACGGATCCAATTTAAGGAGACGAACCCAACCGTATATCCAAAGTTTGATTCTGGTGGGCCGTGCATAAAATCGCCCGTTAGAGAGGGTCATGGGCCCGCCAAAAAGGCGTTTCGGTTTGACCTTCTCAGAATCGGACCAAACTTTGTATACATGACCAGAAAAATGATACGGTCCTGCTGACGTAAGTTTTGTCTCGATATGACGAACGTGCACAAAGTTATGGTCAAGTTTACAAAACATCGATATGGGGGCATCTCGGCGGATACGTACTGATTTCGTCGCGCACGCGCAACGAAATCGAGTTCCGTCAGTTCCCACACGTCGGCAACATCCATACGTGCCTTTCAATGTGTATAGTGCGCGACCATGTCGTCCGGTTTGTCGGGGCGCACGCCGTATCGGTTGGTTTTATTAAAATTTCATTGTTTTTAAAATCAACTTCCTCTCAACTTTGAAATCGCGATTCTTTGCATACAGGGAATAAAAAATTAAACTGAAAGAAGGGAATTGAAGTTCTATATGTTGGCTAAATTGTTGTTCAGAAAAATTTCCAAAACTTTTGCTAGGTTGGTCGAAAATCATCTCAAAACAGGGTTACTTGAGGTCACAATTCTGTCCATACACAGTGGGTTTTTCATCGACTTGGCATCGATTTTTCCAACTGATCGATGCGCTATATCCCAATCCAGTTGGTGGGATATCTAGGGGGTTATATTGGCTTTACCTAGGATCTTCTAGTTCAAAAACTTATCGAGTAGAATTGCAGAAAGATTGGAGGGAACTTGAGTACCTGGCGAGGCTTGGAAACAGGGTGCCCTATTTTGAGATCGGTCCGACGTCCACTCCGGTGTCGCACGGCCACGTCAGGCGGTCGAGGGATGCGTCAGGTTGCCGAGGGGATGTGGGGTGATTGAGGGAAGTCTTCGGTTTTGCGTGGGTAGTCGATTTTAGAGAAAAATATAGGGAAATCCTTTCTTTCCGATCGGACTAGTCCCTATAGGTCGGCCGCTCAATTATGACCTATAATCGATTTAAATTTCGATTTGTATCTTGTTTCGAATCAGTCCAGTGGAGAATCGATTTTGGGATATGATAGAAACAAAGAATTTAAACGATTATAAGGATTGATTTAAATCCTTCTTTCTCTTTTTTTTTCGAGAGCAGCCTTCGGTTCAGGTGGAGATCGGGAGAGGCTGGGTTCTTCAATTCGTGAGAATTGAAATTCTCACGAGTTTTCATTAACTCATGAGATAGTGGCATATATATTTATATACACCTGCCCTATGTATTATGGCTACATGGGTAATTTAGGGACCATATGAAATAAAATAATTATTTGTTTAACAAATAATTTACAAGGAAATTTTTTCTAAATCTTAATTTTAAGCTATTGACATATATGTATGCATATATTTTATCATATATTTAAAAGCTTACTAGTAACATAATTTAGCAAAAATTTATACAAAGAATTTAAATTCAATAATATACTCATATATTAAGCTTATATATATTTATTTATATTTGAATATACAATTATAATTAGTTATTCACACTAATACCTCTTTATATTTAATATAGAAATAAATTTTCAATAATTAATTTATAACTTATATCTATATATGTAAATAACACTTTTCATTGCCTTTCCTCATATAAACAATACATTAAAATAAAACATTTGACATCTAATAACGTATATAAATAATAATAAAAATAATTCTAATATTATCAAATATTTCCTAATCATAATTTGATAAATATTTGTACCAAGTTAGGAACTATTATTCAAAGTATAAAAAATCTTCTAACACAAATTCTAGTTACGTATATTTATTTAAAAAGAAATTTTTTGAAAAGAAAGTATAAAACAAGCCCAAAGAAATATAAAATATCAAAAAAAAAATCCCAAAAATATAGGGGTTTTACAATATGTGCCTCAAAAGCCATGCGTTTGGACTTGCTCATGGCTCCTAGAGATCATGAGACCAAGTCGCCTCCCCTGCGCCTGATCCTAGGCGTACCCTGATGCGAAGCTCTGCATGCGCCTCAAAAGCCATGCGTCCAAACTCGTCTATGATGCCTAAAACTCATAGACTAAGTCTTCTCCATGCGCCCGATCCTAGGTACACTCCGACAGATCACTCTCCTCCAAAACTAACATCATTGAGCCACAAGCATACGCCACGCGTCCCTTGATTCAGTTCTATTCAAAGAATTGGTTCTAACCACCCAAGATCTCAGCAACAACCAAATCTCTGCGACTGTCACGTGCCAGCTCTATCGCAGCCCAGCACAGTAGTCCAGCAGATTCAACTTCAATCCAGGGTGCATCAACCATGCGCCCCCGCCAGCATCAGCCACGTGGCGTTCCCACGTCCAGGCACATCCGACATATGCGCACATGAGCAGCCAGCCAGCTATCAATAAATAGAAGGATCATTCCTTCATAACAGGGGGACATATACACACACAGACAAGGATAGACATACATACTTAGAGAGAAGCACCTCCACAGAGGCCAGAAGAGACACTTAACGTCCGCTTCTCCTCGCAATGCTCCGGTATCGAGAGCAACCCAGACCTTCAGAGAGTTCAAGATCGTAGTCAGATCATCAACGGATTCAATGTATTACCACTCGCTCCACCGACACACAGTTTTCAGATAAAAACAAAAGTGTACTCCTAGGACTACATCTTAGTCCTATATTGTATATTGTTCTGTTTGTAATTAA
This sequence comes from Iris pallida, assembly GCA_029216955.1. Classification (NCBI taxonomy): domain Eukaryota; kingdom Viridiplantae; phylum Streptophyta; class Magnoliopsida; order Asparagales; family Iridaceae; genus Iris; species Iris pallida. The sequence goes on along the minus strand of JANAVB010029417.1, from coordinate 2,710,916 downwards.
AATACCAAAGTTTTAGTCAACAAAACCTTATCGTATTTTCGATGGCAAACAATAAGCTGTCTTGTTGTTCTAAATCAACTATATCTCAATCTACTAAATATTGATAAATTGACGAATCAAGTACACTAAGGTTGATCAAACTATAATACACTGATTCTAGAATAGATAAATGTATTAGAATAGATCTCCAATAATAAATGTATTATGAACAAGTTAGAAGAAATATGAAGTTTGTAAAAGACTAGGCTATATTAACAGCATGAGTCAAATATAGGACAAAATATAAACAAAAAAGAGTATGATAATAGCATCGACTAAATGTACCTAAAGTTGGTGAAGCAACTATCATCCATCTATGTATTGTACCTTGATAACTTTATCTAATACCTGGAGAGATCACCAGGTCCTCGGAGGACTAGCAAGATACATGATATATAAGTCTACTATGGCAGTAAATAACATGTACGAAAAACAAGAACAGTACAAAAGGACATCTAAGAAGTGACATGTCAAAGAGAAGTGTAATACTAGACTTGGCAGAAAATTAATCAAATAAATCCTATAGACTGTAGTACAATGAAAGATACTCCCAATCTAAAGTATATCTCAATTGTAGATCAATGCAAGTATCTTCTAATCGAGAATGGTCAATTAAGCCAATCCTAGTATCAATCTCCTCTCCTAAGAGAACACAAGATCCGGTCAAGTCAATCAAGCACATAGTAACATGGTATTGGACAATGACAATCTTAAGAAATATACAAGAACACAAAAATCTAATATGACAAGCAAAAATAGAAAAACATATAAAAAATTCTACGTACACGTATAACGAAAAAATAACAGTGATAATGAGAAAGTAATAGTAATATGAATCAGAGGAAGTATGTGATCAAATCAGATAGAAAAGTAACTTCAATATAAGAAATGTATGTAAATAATATAAAGTTTGGCAAAGAGTACTTACATGTAACCGATGGCTGAGTGTATGCCGGACCAACTCCGTTGTCTTCGTTCCTCCCTCCAAGTTCACCTATAATAATATACTATTTCTAATACTTTCTAACAACTTATCATATGTAGACTAGATTAATATATATACCTAATAGTCATCATGATGTCGGTACAACACCATACAACATATATAGTACCAACTTCCTTATAAAATAATTTATAACTAACATAAAATAATAATTTAATTCTAGAAAATATTTATATATTACTAATAATACTATTTTATTGGTGAAAACTCAATCACAATAGTCTCATGTTGAAACTACATCGTTAATACCTTATTTGGCCTACTAATTGAGTCCCGAAACAATAAATAATTAAAAATATTAAATTCTAGGAAAATTATTAAAATTATTTAAAGTAATATTTTTTATCTTTAAACCTTGTACAACAAGTATTTTAGTAAAGGTATATGAAGTATCAAGGCTTTTGGATACAAAGAACACATAATTTTTGGAGTTAGAGTGTTACGGCAAATGTCAAGAATTGTAATAAATAATAAACAAACTCAAAAATCATCAAAAAGATATGTGTTGGAAAACTCTTGATGTCTAGTTTATTATAAAAAATATTAGGAATATCGAATCTGAAAATAAATAGACGAAAATCCAATCGCAACAGATCTGGTATGTTTTGGTACCTTATCGTAAAATTGACGCCACGGACAAGTTGTTTAGTACTGTGTGGATGGATGCTTGGAAATGAAAATAGACACAGATATTTCCATTTGTTTTAGTTTCATGAAAAGATGAGGTTGGAAAGTTTATGAAACTCTAGATACAAAATAGCATACCTATTTGGATGAATTCAGCACAAGTTCGGTCGACTTCGGGTGCCTTCCGCGTCTCATATCGACCAAATTAGGGACTGAAGCTCCTCGAAAAGGTGCCCGGATGTTAGAGGGTGTCCTAAGGTCGAGATGAAGGTTGGAGGAGGGTTGGAAGATGTTGGGATGATGAGTTTCTGACATGTGGAAAAATATCTGCAAAAATATAGGAAAGGAACTTGTTAGCTCGGTTTTAAAGAGAATAAATATAAAAATCCCTACAAAATAGAGAGGTGGCGCTCATTTCATTTAGAAGGGAGATTTGGGTGACATTTAAATTTAGTTTGGCAGGATTTGGAGAAGATTTGATAGTTTAAATAAAAGGTGTATCTCAAAGAGATTTGACTAGGTCCAAATTAGGAAAGTGGGTATAGGATTTGATTTAAATTAGATTTAATCAATGTGGCTGCACATTAATCCATAAAAATCAATCTAAAATAGGTCTAAGAGGTTAGGGCACCCTAGAATAGGCTCTATGAACCCTACTTGGACTAGTTTTGGGTCGGTATAATTTTTGTGACCGATTTGAGTCCAATATGTTTACAGTTTTGACTTGTGTCCCATTTGAAAATAATTAGCACATGGGAACTCAATTGAGTGGCATACCATTGGCATATGCATAATAGGCTAAAATAGAACAAAACCATATATTGGATCGAAAAGTTTGGATCGGATTTGGGCCTCAAATCGAAATTGAAAAAATACATCAAAATTACGACGAAGGATAAAATGGTCATTTTACCCCAAAGTTGTGCAAGAAAAATGTAGTTCAAGAGAACATGTTTGAGCGGGACATGATATACTAAACTGAATGTGGACTCGTCTAGAACACGAGTATGGAACTTATTTCAAGGAATTGGTCAATGTTGAACTTCAAAAATCAAAGCTAAGGTAAAGTGTCCATATAACCATAATTACAAAATAAAATATACTTTAAAATATAAAAATTATATTAATTTTTTTAAAAAAATTCCCAAAAATAGGGTGCTTACAAATCCTTCTTGATGTGGCATGTCTTCTTGCAGTTGTAACATACAAGCTCTTCTTCATATAAGGAGTTGTGTTACACCTCAAATCCCAATACCATAATGCACACATTTGCAATATTATAAGAATTTTCTTGTTCTTTGGAGTTGCTAGCTTCATTTTCGTGCATGTTCTTCAAGCAGTTTCCAAATTTTATGAGATGTTGTGCAACTAGTAGTATGAATACATTTGTGTCTACAGCACAATAAAAAGCATTAATTGCTTTTACATCAATGCTAGCTAATTTTTTTCCTTCTTCATATAATTATCACATGACAACTATAGTGGAAGTTAGAATGTTGGTGACAGTAGGGTTTTGTAGCCATTGATTGTACATAACCATAAATTAAGATCAAGTGACTTTAGAAAGAAGCTCATACATGTTTTTCAGTACGTGTAGTTACCATCAAATAAGGGTAGCCTATTTATGGATTGGCCATCTCCATTAGTGTAAACAGTTGCCATAGGTCCAACGCTTAGGATGTTAAGTCTATTAAAAGAGGACCTATTCTGGTACCAATTGAAGACAACTAAACAACTCTTGAGGGAGGGGGGAGTGTATAGAGTGTGTGTTAATAATACCCTAATAAAAGTAAAGCAATTTATCAACTATAAATTATCAAACTAATTAGCACATGTATATAGAAAATAAATAGAGTTTAGAGAAGAAAACACAAACTCCATGATGTATATAGGTTTTTCTCATGGAGGACTAATCCAGTCTCGAGAACTCTCGTTCGATACCAATCAACTATCTGTAAAAATACAAGTTTTGATCTGAAGGCTTACAACTTCATACATACTCGTGCATTGATCCGAAGGGCACGACAACTTCAATAACAACAAGTTTTTGAAATAAAGATCTTACTTACTTCGAACAACAAGTATAAAGAGCAATGCTTAAAAATCCAAGCTTTGCAACTCTAACAGACTTTTAACCGATATCGCAACTTTGGCACACTAGAAGGCTGGGATTTGGTTTCTTAGTAATAGAAAGATTAAAGCTCAGAATAGATAAGAATGTTTAGAATGAATTAGTGAATTAGTGAGTTTCAAGTGAACAATTCAACGTCTTTTTATAGGCTAGCAGGGGGATCGAGTTAAGACATAGTTCAGTCCCTTGAAGTTCATAAATTCGAACGTTAGAGCCAGATCTTCTGGAGGAAGAGGATGACAAAGGAATTAGGTTTTACCCTAATCGAGTTCAGGCAGAACTCAGTCTGAGTTCGGTTATCCTGTTTCTATAATATTTTTGGTTTGGGGTTTAGGCTGATTTTTAGTGGACTTAGATTGATTAAGCTTCTTAGTGCCAATTGCGAACGCGATATACATTTGGTCCTATAAAATAAAGAATAAAAACAACATGTAGATGACCAATGTATCCTGCAGTCATGGCTTGACTTGTCTTCTTCTTTTGTACAATGAGTGTGAGGCTCCAAAAATGTTGTAGGCAGTTCAGAGAAATCTTATGGTACAAAATCTTCTTTGGCTCATTATGGTTTCTTTATTTCATGTCCAGGTTTGATCTTTCTTACTCCTTGTCTACAAATACATGTTAGATGAACAAAGCAGTATGACATATTTAATATATAGTAGGTGTAGTGTCCCATTCCTTATTTGCAGGGAGCACGGTTAAGAAATACTGTCGGTATTGATTGATCAGAAGAGAATGAATCAAGATTATTTCATCGTTATGGATTGTTTTCTTCGAAATCAGGTCCCATATTCAGCGGATTGCATCTCAAGGAAAGACTTTGCGGCTTAGGCTCGAGGGACCTCTACTTGCTCTTTTTTTGATGTCATACTTGTCTATTTTGTATTGGTTTTCATGAATACATTTTCAAGAATATTTTTGATAGATTTTATTTGCATTCTTTGAACTTCGCACTTCATATTGAATTCTGAGAGAAAGGAACAGTATTAATCCTTTGCTTATGCAATTTCAGGTGATCGTGTATGTATAGTTAGAAAACCACTTTTGTAAACCCCCTAAATTTTTACTACAATTTTTATTTACTTATAAATATTGTAGCGATTTTTGTTTTCGTATTTGTACGTTGCAAGCGAATTTGCGAGATGTATATATATTTTTATACACAAATGTTTAAGGTATTTTATATATTTTTGATTTAATGCGTCATATTGGAATTTTCAAAACTGATTTTTACATCATAAAAGGTTATAAATATTAATTTAGAAAATTATTGTTGTATATGTTATTTTGTACGAGCGACATAAAATTTATTTCGAGTTATAATTATTACAAAACCATTTTTTCAAATAATTAAATATTTATCGTGATTTTTGAAATTAATTATTACTATATTTATTTAATTATGAAAATGAAATTTGAGATTTTGTTAATTTTAATATTTGATTAAATATGATAATTTAAATTAGAAAATATTTCATTTGAATTTGAATTAAATGAAGGTTTTACCTATGTTTGATTCAGATTTGAACGATTAAAGTTTAAATCAAATTTAATTTAATATAATATTATCTATGGGAGAATTTAAATTCTCCCAATCCTTATCCTAATGGAATTTCCACCTCCTATAAAAGGAGAGGTACTTGCCCTCTCTTTCTTCCATGAATTTCCACAACCATCCAAGCTTGTGTATCGTGTCCGTGTCCAGATCATATCCACTATATCCTTCAAGTACATATACATTGTTCTCCTCGTGTCTGACATACCGGACACATGTACAACACCTTCGTGTCCATCACCTCCCGGACACCATCGCCATCGCAGAATCCCAGCCAATGCCCCTACCCGTTCCACCGTCATCGTCATCGTCATCACCATCAGCAGCCCGACATCACAACTCCTGTCACGTTCGCTAGTCGCCTTTTCGTATGCCGCCGATGACGTCACTTCCACATGTGATGTCGCAGGCAGTTGAGACCCATCGGTTCTGCGCCTCTGTCATCGAGCATCTCCCGCGTCGGTGTCCTTCCCGGCCGAGCACCTCGGCCCGACTCCTCCGCCCGACCACACTGGTAAAACCCCTCTCATTCTCTCTCTTTTCCCTCTTTCTTAGCTGTTTTCCTTTCTCTCTCTCACTTTCCTAAGAGCCAGAGCTCTTTTATTATTATTATTATTATTATTATTATTATTATTATTATTATTATTATTATTATTATTATTAGCTATTTGTACTAGTTAGATATTTTGGGTATCTTGGGGTATATATATGTAATATATATATATCAATTATTTTTATTATAGTAAATGCTTGTTATTGGATTCGAAACTTGCCTACTAGAAAAGTCCTCCACCTAAGCCACTTGAGCTAACACAGTCTATATATTTAATAGGGATTCTAACTATAGAGATGTTCTTGTAATACTTTGTTAAACTTAAACATAGCTTTATTATATAAATAAATTGCTGGATTCCAAAATATATTTTTATTATAAAGTATAGTTTCCAAAAATATAAAATAAATCCAAACTATTTCAAATATTTTCTAGAAAATATTTTAACCTATAAAAATATACTTTTTAGCTAGGAAATTTTATTTTGATAACCTTAAGAGTTTCTTGCCTAAAAACCGATTCTTGAAATTTTCTAATAAAATTAGTCTTCAAAACAATAAGGGAATAATTTCTAAAACTAGTATTAATATTCAGTTACTCCTAAATTCCTCCTATTATCGTCGTTGATCGTGACTAATACCATGTTCCTATTTTCTCGCAATTTTGGACCATTACATCGACCATGGCTATTGAACTATTAGGACATGTCAGAGAACACCGCACCACACCAGGCGACCCACCAGGAAAGATACCTTGCCATCACTGTTTATTTCTTTGCTGATGATATTGCATGCATTAAATTATTTAGTATTTATTTTCAGCAATTAGAACTTGTACTTCTCAATTATGCGTAGATACAAATTTTACTTTTTAAGTTTTGTCTTTGCTTATTTATTTTATTTGTATGCACACTTGACCTAGAAGGAAGAGACCTCTTGCATTCATTGGCCTTAACACTTGTATTCCATGATTCACGAGTCACATATAGATCTCCTACGTATGTACTCAGTGGCCAGCGGTACATATTGGACGAGCGTTAGGCCATGACTACTACTAGGATTGCATGATAAAAGACTAGTGGTCATTAGAGTTAGATCATTGGGTGATGAGAATACAACTGGGCGTTGACCTCCTCCCTATCTATCGTAGACTCGCTCGCAGGCCCGGACTTAATATGAGGCCCATGAGGCAAGGGCCTCAGGCCCAAAATTTTTGGGGGCACCAATTTTCTTTTTTTTTAGTATATATATATATATATATATATATATATATATATATATATATATATATATATATATATATATATATATATATATATAGCTTAAAAAAAAATATATATATATAGCTTAATCTAGTGTAGTTGATCCCAACCCGGCTCTTGACCCAAAAAAAGCCCACGGATCCAAACTATTTTCTACTGTAATTTTATTTTTATAGGTTAGATTGGTGGCCGGCTGGAGTATTGGAGACTTAAGGTTTGGAGTTCTTTGCTTTTTATTCCAATACTAAAAGGCTCAAAGCAAAGTTCTATATCATAGCTGCTCTCCTCCTTTTTTAAAGCAAGAAAAAGGGCTCATATTATTTTTCCCTCCCTCCCTGGCTCTCCATCACAATTGACGGTGAGTGATGTATCTTTATTTTTTTATTTATTTTTTGTATAATATAGCTAAGCTTCACCATGTATATATGTGTTCTTATTGTTGTTATAGATTTTTTTTTTATGAGATTTATAATTTAGTAATATATTTTTAGAATATTGATGATCTAGTGTGTTCTAATTTTTGTTTTTTGTAATTTATTAATATATATTTTTCTCGAAATATGTGTTCTATTATTTTTTTTTTGTAGTTTCTTTGTAGAGAAAATTTCTGTGGCCGGCTCCTGGAGTTCCTAAAAGATCTACATTCCTACTGAAATCAATCCCTCTACATAAGGTGAGCTTTATAATTTATTAGTATATTTTTTTTATAAATTGTTGTTTATTATCTTTGGTTCTTTATTTGTGGTTGACTAATTTATTAGAAAAATATGTTTTAGCAGTTTGATTACATAATTATTCATATTAAGATTAAAATCAACTAATAGAGAAACTGAAAAAGATTTTTTTTTATATTTAACATTGTATCATTATTGATATCATTAAGTTTTGAGGGCACCACTTTTAGAGTTCGTCTCAGGTATCAAAATTCTAAAGTCCGGCACTGCTCGCTCACTACTGAGGAACGATAGGTAGACTATATACTGTAGAGTCGCTCGATACTGAGGAATGGTATATAGTATGGAGACTCGCTACTGAGGTCCTACTTATTTTATCTTGACTTGACTTGGAGGTTATGCGACCATGCACTATTCTCGATCGTATTGCACTTAGAGTGGTTAGGTGACTGTTATCCGGTAGGTATAGGTACCTTTCGTTTATGTACTTATGCCTTACCAAGACTTGGAACCGTATCTTGTCGCGGAGTAGTTGCCATACCTTGTCCTTATTTGGTTGTAGGTGTCGTTAACTGCTTCGATGATAAGGTATTGAACCTTGTTATGATCCGCATTTCTTATCGAAGTTATTATATCAGCAATAGCATCTCTACCCATGACGAATTTTTATTCTTGTTGCTTCCTAATTTTGATATAATCAACATGTTTTTTTGCTTGAATTATTCCATTTTTCAAAGTATATGCATGAGACACAATCTACTAATTTGATCTATTTCAGATGATTATTATTGAGCAGCTTTATATTCAGTTATGGCATGTTGTTTATTGTATCTTATTACGTCCCTCTGAGGACCTGATGAATTCTCCAGGTGTATGTTTTGTGACTTTTCTCAGGTGCTCTAGCCAAGGACATGATTTATTCTCTTGCTTCGTAGATAGCAGCTCTTGGATCGCTCATCGCTTCGCTTGATTATTTCCTTCATGTATACCTATTTCTTTTTATTTAATAGTTGGTAGTGGATTTGTCTCCGCCCAACAAGTGTACATGACAATTCAAAGTTGATTTTATATTATTATTCTTTTATATTTATGGATGAGATTTAGTTTGTCTTGGTTTACTGTACTTTACAGCTTATGTATACATACGAGGGCTCCATATACTTCGTATGTATGCAGCTGGCATGACGACGTGCTTAGTCCTACTTATTTGGGGACTGGAGCGTTACATATTTTAGTGGTAGCCCATGCAGGTCAAATTTATCACTTCGGTTACGTTATTGTACCGATATGAGCCTGCAGATAGGATTAGAGTCTAGGATCTCATCCATGCACTTGACATTCTTTCTTGACTCCAAATTTTGAACTCTCATTTGCCTCACTTGATTGAATCTTGTTTGAGCCCTTTCTACCGTGAATCCTTACCTTATCGTGCTTAATATCGGTTAGGAAGATGACTACACTATTATATGCTCATAGGTTAAACCCATGGCTAGAAAGATTACATTGACAATTAGTATGCATTGGGGTCTTATTTGAGTTATAGATACATTTTTCTAAGAGTATGATCTTAAGGATTAGCTAATTCCAAGTTGGGTAGTAGCATATTACCGCCTTCAAAGGATAGTTAAAATTTTATTTTAATATTACAAGGTGGTATACACAAGAGGATAGCTAGATCGAGAAAACAAATTGATTTGATTTTTGAAGGTCTTTGAAAATAATATGAATTATTATAGCTATACATCTTTGGATGGATATAAATTTGATTTGAAAATGATCTTAAATTTTCTTAAATGTTGAAGTAGGATTTACGATTGATCAAACTTTGAGGACGATTGATAAATTTTGGTAAAATATTTTCTTGAATTAAATTGTGTCATATGATCTATGAATTATAAAGTTATTTAGATATTTAGATTTTGAGTTTAACGCCTTGATTATGGATATTAAAAAAAGGGAGTTAACGACTGATAGGATTATTAGAATTAATGATATGATGAAAAATTATTTTAGATTGATTAAAGGAATTTACATTTTAAGTTATGATTATGTTAGACAGTTTAGAATGAATAGAAATTATGGTAGATTTTTTTGAGAATTTTTGTGAAGGCTCGAGTTCAAGGAGTTAGATTTATAATAATGGACAACCAAGGTAGCCATGATGAGATAGAGTAGTCCACATTAGTGACATATCACCCATGGCCATGATAGTAGTAAATACTCAAGTATAGTTAGTCATCTACTAAACTATGTGATCATATCTCAACCTTGACCCACTCGACCTTCCCTCAAATCTAGATCTTTTATCGTGACCATCAAATTAATGAAAACATAGAAATGATTAGAATCTTTCCCTTGACCATGTATCATCTAAGAGACTATCTTTTCTCTAGAAGCCGTATCCCTAACTTATTTTAACTTGATCTACAAGATTTTCTAATTATCTTTATTTGGTGCTTTAACTGTATCATTTCTGTGCATTAATTAGTACAACATGAGAACCCACTTTCTATTTTGATCATTTGGTGTTCCCTATCATGACTTTGATATTTGGAGCACAACAATAGATTTTTTTCTTCCAATAAATTCCATATACAAGACCTAGACGAGCCCACCTTCATGTAGGTATATCACGTGCCACTAAAACACTTCTTCTTGTATTCTATTTTCATGATATGACTTTGGGTCATAAAAGACTAAACTATAACCCATACTATGGTACCGATATACTTTTGACTATATATATGGACTCAAACTCGACTTAATTTTTCGACCCATTATATGATTGCGATCTACTAAATCCCTTAAATGCTTAACCTTGTATTTTATCTTGACTGCTTAACCCTTGTCATTTTATTTTCATGTCTTATCTCGATTCACTTAGACACATAACATCTTTCGCTCTTCAATATTGCAACCCTTACCCTTCTTCTTTCCAATTAATTGCTTATATTTCACTATGATTCCTCCATAGTTTATGCAACCTTGTTCCTTGTATGATTCCCTGATGCAAAATGAAATTTGATCATGACATTCTTGGGTTAGTAGAGGTTAGATTAGAGAACCCCACAACATGGATAAATAATATAGTTGGTTAAGATAATTACGAGATTACGAGGTATAGATTGGACATAAGTAAAAATGTACGATAAATCCAAATAGATGAAGTAAGGAATGTTCTATTGTGTTTTGATAAAACACTCAAGGGTAAATAGACTTCTCGAATTTCAAAATTTGTTTTGAGGTAACTAAATATCGAGTGAAGAATTTTCTAAGTGTTGGTGGTTTAAGAACCATGCAATATATATTAAATTTATGGATGCAAATTTTTGATAAAGACAATGTTGACGTTGCCTTCGATAACATATAGTGTTATGATGATATTAGTTTTCAAGGATAACCAATTGTTGAAGAAAGAAACCTCTATATTTTGATGTATGGAGAATTAAGTTCTAAGATGATTATGAATATGAAGTTAAGAAGAGTTTCATTTCTACCATCAAAAAGATGAGATTGTTGAATTCAAATTTTCGAGAGAGACTAATAAATATTTTAGGAAATTTTCAATTATGATGATAGAAGATTGAGTTATGAAGGTAAACTGTTAGTTTTCGAGATTTATCGAACATTAAAGACGGACTTTTATTTTGGTACCTATGGATGCATTATACATTGACCAATAAATACAAATTTGTAGTATGAAGATTTTAACTTTTACTTGGGCCAAATTGGTTGAAGGTTTGGAATTTTAATTTTAGAGGAAATTATAACTTAGGAAGATATATATAAGTGAGCTAGTATAATGGAGATTATGGAATTCAAAATTTTAGACTACTTGAAATCCTATGACGAGATAGAGGAAGTCAGAGTACATTTATAACCATATTTGTTTTTTTTTTGGTTAAATTTTTAAGGGGAGGTGGAACGAAAGTAATTTTTGGAAAGAACGATTTATGATAAGAGAGATTACATGAATATTGATGATATCAAAGGATTAAGGAATTTATTACCCACTTATGAGGTTGCCCTTTTATAAGATTAATGTTAGGGTTGATCGTAATCTAAACTGAAACCATCGAATTTTTTTTCTTCTGTTCTAGTCGATCAAATGACATATTGCCATTGAAATGTCGCTCGCCTCCTCGTCGAATATTTTGTTTGCATTCTCGTCCTAAGAAGATCTCATAAATCTATTCAAATAAACCCTTTCCATCCTCTTTGCCCTACTTACCCAAATTACTCCTAAATTTCGAGGACGAAATTCTTTTAAGTTGGTTAAGATGTAAACCCCCTAAATTTTTACTACAATTTTTATTTACTTATAAATATGGTAGCGATTTTTGTTTTCATATTTGTACGTCGTAAGCGAATTTGCGAGATGTATATATATTTTTATACAAAAATATTTAAGTTATTTTATATATTTTTGATTTAATGTGTCGTATTGGAATTTTCAAAACTGACTTTTACATCATAAAAGGTTATAAATAATAATTTAGAAAATTATTGTTGTATATATTATTTTGTACGAGTGACATAAAATTTATTTCGAGTTATAATTATTACAAAACTATTTTTTAAATAATTAAATATTTATCATGATTTTTGAAATTAATTATTACTATATTTATTTAATTATGAAAATGAAATTTAAGATTTTGTTAATTTTAATATTTGATTAAATATGATAATTTAAATTAGAAAGATTTTATTTGAATTTGAATTAAATGAAGGTTTTATCTATGTTTGATTCGAATTTGAACGAATAAAGTTTAAATCGAATTTAATTTAAATTAATATTATCTATGGGGGAATTTAAATCCTCCCAATCCTTATCCTAATGGGATTCCCACCTCCTATAAAAGGAGAGGTACTTGCCCTCTCTTTCTCCCATGAATTTCTACAACCATCCAAGCTTGTGTATCGTGTCCGTGTCCAGATCATATCCACTATATCCTTCAAGTACATATACATTGTTCTCCTCGGTCCGACATACCGGACACATCTGATACAACACCTTCGTGTCCATCACCTTCCGGACACCATCTCCATCGCAGAATCCCAGCCAATGCCTCCTACCCGTTCCACCGTCATCGTCATCGCCATCACCATCAGCAGACCGACATCACAACTCCAGTCACGTTTGCTAACGGTCGCCGTTCCGCATGCCGCCGATGACGTCCGGTGACCACCTCTTCCACGTGCGACGTCGCAGGCAGTTGAGACCCATCGGTTCTGTGCCTCCGTCATCGAGCATCTCCCGTACCGGTATCCTTCCTGGCCGAGCACCTCGGGCCGACTCCTCCGCCTGACCACACTGGTAAAAACCCTCTCATTCTCTCTCTCTTCCCCTCTTCCTTAGCTGTTTTTCTCTCTCTCACTCACTTTCCTAAGAGCCAGAGCTATTTTACTAGTATTATTATTATTATTATTATTATTATTATTAGATGTTTGTACTAGTTAGATATTTTGTGTATCTTGGGGTATATATATGTAAAATATATATCAATTATTTTTATTATAGTAAATGGTTTAAATATATATATAAGTGTTCAAAATACAGTCTATATATTTAATAGGGATTCTAACTATAGAGATGTTCTTGTAATACTTTGTTAAACTTAAACATAGCTTTATTATATAAATAAATTGCTGGATTCCAAAATATATTTTTATTATAAAGTATAGTTTCAAAAAATATAAAATAAATCTTAAGTATTTCAAATATTTTCTAGAAAGTATTTTAACCTATAAAAATATACTTTTTAGCTAGGAAATTTTATTTGATACCCTTAAGAGTTTCTTGCCTAAAAACTGATTCTTCAAAACAATAAGGGAATAATTTCTAAAACTAGTATACATATTCAGTTACTCCTAAATTTCTCCTATTATCGTCGTTGATCATGACTAATCCCATGTTCCTATTTTCTCGCAATTTTGGACTATTACATCGACCATGGCTATTGAACTATTGGGACATGTCAGAGAACACCGCACCACACCAGGCGACCCACCAGGCAAGATACCTTGTCATCACTGTTTATTTCTTTGCTGATGATATTGCATGCATTAAATTATTTAGTATTTATTTTCAGCAATTATAACTTGTACTTCTCAATTATGTGTAGATGCAAATTTTACTGTTTAAGTTTTGTCTTTCCTTATTTATTTTATTTGTATGCACACTTGACCTAGAAGGAAGAGACCTCCTGCATTCATTGGCCTTGACACTTGTATTCCACGATTCACGAGTCGCATATAGATCTCCGACGTATGTACTGAGTGGCCAGCGATACATATTGAACGAGCGTTAGGCCATGACTACTACTAGGATTGCATGATAAAAGACTAGTGGTCATTAGAGTTAGATCATTGGGTGAGAAGAATACAACTGGGCGTTGACCTCCTCCCTATCTATCGTAGACTCGCTCACTACTGAGGAACGATAGGTAGACTATATACTGTAGACTCGTTCGATACTGAGGAATGGTATATAGTATGGAGACTCGCTACTGAGGTCCTGCTTATTTATCTTGACTTGACTTGGAGGTTATACGACCATGTACTATTCTCGATCGCATTACACTTAGAGTGGTTAGATGACCGTTATCCGGTAGGTATAGGTACCTTTGGTTTATGTACTTATGCCTGACCATGACTTGGAACCGTATCTTATCGCGGAGTAGTTGCCACACCTTGTCCTTGTTTAGACGTAGGTGTGGTTAACTGCTTCGATGATAAGGTACTGAACCTTGTTATGATCCGGATTATTATTGAGCAACTTTATATTCAGTTATGGTATGTTGTTTATTATATCTTGTTACGTCCCTCTGAGGACCTGGTGAATTCTCCAGGTGTGTGTTTTGTGACTTTCCGCAGGTGCTCTAGCCAAGAACATGATTTACTCTCTTGCTTCTTAGATAGCATGCTCTTGGATCGCTCATCGCTTCGCTTGATTATTTCCTTCATGTATACCTATTTCTTTTCATTTAATAGTTGGTAGTAGATTTGTCTCCACCCAACAAGTGTACATAATAATTCAAAGTTGATTTTATATTATTATTCCTTTATATTTGTGGATGAGATTTAGTGTGTCTTGGTTTACTGCACTTTATAGCTTATGCATACATACGAGGGCTCCATATACTTCGTATGTATGCAGCTAGTATGACGACGTGCTTGGTCCTACTTATTTTGGGACTGGGGCGTTACAGCTTTCTCTCGCCTCATTCAATCAACCATTACCAAAATAAGTATATCAGCGACACAATTAGCGACTCCTGAATAAAATTTTGCTAATATTTTAGAAATTATCGACATATATATAAAATATCACAATACGTCACTGTTAGCGACTATCGACAACATATTGCGGCTATATTTAGTATAATAAAATCTGGCGTCGCAGAATAGTCGGTGAATGTCGCTATATTTTTATGATTAGCGACGTTTAGCGACGTAAGGGTCAAACGTCGCTAATTTATTAAAATATAGCAACTTTTAGCGACGTAAGTGTCAGACGTCGCTAATTTATTTCCAATATCCCGATCGGGTTTTCCTTTTCTCCCATTCTCACTCCAAAATTTTCCTAAAATTTTTAGAACTTCCCCACGCCAACGATCGCCACTGCCGACCGTAATCCTACGTCGACCCCCCTCCTCCTCCTCCACTGCGAGCTTCTTCGTCTCCACCCAGATCCTTCTCCTCCTCCTCCACTGCTGCGAGTCCTCCTCCTCTCTGGGATTCTCCTCCTCTCTGGGCTCCTCCTCCACCGACCCCCCTCCTCCTCTACCGTGAGCTCCTCATCCTCTATGGGCTCCACCTCCTTTCCAGGCTCCTCCTTCTCAACCGCCTACGCCAACCTCCTCCTCCTCTCGGCCATCCCCTTCCTCGGTCAACCCCAAGATCAGGTAAATCGTAAGCCTATATCTCTCCTAGCCATTTGATATGGACACGACACAGACACGAATACGACACAAACACATACACTGACACGACATGGGACATGACACAGACCATAACCTTAACCCTAACCTTATCTCTCTTCTAGTTAGCTATCTGAGTTTGGACACAACCTTGTGTATCGGCATCGTATACAATATGATGCAGATCTCGACTCAAGGAGAGTCGTATACATGGACACGGGAATGACACTTCAAAGCCGAGACACGACTTGGGTTATTAGTATCTGTATATAAGAGGTTATGTTTATATATATATATATATATATATATATATATATATATATATATATATATATATATATATTGTGGTGGAAGATCAGATCTCACCGATCTATCTGGACGCGGTTCATGGAAGCTAGATACTTCCAACACTCCCACCCAGTCATAGCAACGGCCAATAACCGCTCATCCGCATCCTGGCGCAGTATACTTCACGGACGGCAGCTCGCTGAACCCTTTATCAGCTTGCGTATTGGCAGCGGCTACTCGTCCCCTTATTACGAACGTTAGATTGGCAACGCGATCTATCGTCCGTCTACTAACGCCCCCCCTAACTGCACGATTCAGGATTTGTGGAACCCCGCTGTAGGGTGGAGATGGGAGCGGATTAGAGCGTGGCTTCGGCCTAAGGCAGAGAACGACCTCACAACCACAAATATCCGGATCAGCGACCCCCCCTCCGACGCCTTGATTTAGGCCACACTGCTGACGGATCTCTTACCATGGCCTCAGCTAGACGAGAGATCAGGGGTGGCGATGCATTAACCACCCAGATCGGTCCCTATTGGCATCCTTGCATTCCCATAAAGTGGTCATTCATGATATGAAGAGCTCAGCGCAAGAAGCTTTCGACTGACGACTCCCTTACCAACAATAGGTATAGCATCGCTTCCAGATGTCACTGCTGCCCTTCACATAAGCCAGAAACTGCCGATCACATCCTGCTCTCCGGAGATCTTGCTAGTCGGATTTGGCGTGACCTTGAGCACCGCTGTAGAAAGAGATACTGGCCCAGGGACTTCAACGATCTCTTGCTCAACTGGGGTGACTCTCAGTATCACCAGATCGCCGCAGTCGCCGGCATTTGGGTCCTCTGGAAGAACCGAAACAAATTCAGGTATGAAGGTCGACAATACTCTGCCGATCAGCTTACTCGAGAGGTCCGACGACAAATTCTCAAACGTAGGCATCGCGGCACCCACGCATCGGCCCGGTTTTGGTAGGCCTTGATGTATCCTTGTTTGTGGCTCCATTTTATTCCTTCTGATTTCAGTCTGTTGTTGCTCTCTCGTATTTGGCGGCGTTGGCGCGCTTACTTGTATAGGCTTCGACATTTTGCGCCTGATACATCAATAAAAGTCCTCATTTTTCAATATATATATATTATATATTATATATATATTATATATATTATATATATTCTATATTTTTTTATATATTATATATATATCACACACCTCTATCAATATATATATATATATATATATATATATATATATATATGATTTTGTGTGTGGTTGATAGAGGTGTATGATGAGGGTGATTGTGCTCGGGCACATGGAGGCCAATGAGGATGTTCTATGTGTTGTGTTATATGTGTTGTGTATTAAGGATGTTCATGTGTAGTGAGATTTATGAGTGTGTTGTTGTGTGAAGAGGGTGTGAGTGGTTTAGTGATATAGTGGAGGGGTTAGTGGTATCAATTGAGTATAGGGTTTGAGTTCAGGTAGGGTTAGCAGTTAGCGAGAAGTCTGATACCATGTTGGCTAGTAACTGTGTCAATCAATAACTTGGAAATATGGGTGTCATATGCTAGTAGGCCAAGTGTGTGAGAGTAGGTATTAGTGTGAGATGAATATATTAGTATCAAGATAAATTTAGAGAAGGCAGCTAGTTTTGGAATAGTTAAAATTAAAATTATCCACATGTCTTCTAAGTTTGAAATCATGTCTTCATACTATTACTTTCGCAAGCCTTTGAACGATGTGCATGTATCTATATTAAAAAAGTATCTAAAAATGGATATGAATGACTACCTACGGCATCATTCATGGATGTACAACCATCATTCTGATGACATGTGCGGTGTGTGGGATGAATTCATAGAAGGTGTACAACAGTTCCTGTAGCTCGCCAAGGCATTCCCTCAGTACATGGACGGTACAAAAATTAAGTGTCCGTGTGTGAGATGTCACAACTTGAAATATCATCCCTAAGTGGAAGTCACATATCATTTGTACTTGAAGGATTTCATGCCGAATTACTATCAGTGGACTACGCACGGAGAACTTATTTTTTAACATCAGAGTCGGAGCCTTATTTGGATGTTCACAACCACGATGCATACGGTGATGGGTGGGTCAACATGGTGTTTGACGCGTAGGGGCCTAGTTTCGATTCAGATAATCATGATGCAGTTGAATAGGCACCGAATGTCGATGCTATGAAGTTCATGGAGTTGCTGAAGAATGTAAGGACTCTATTATATCCTGGTTGTGAGGATCATTCACCGTTGGAGATGGTTACAAGATTGTTACGCATCAAATCCAATTTTAATATGTCACAAGAATGCTACTATCGACTGATGGAGTTTACTATAGAGATCTTGCCAGAGGGTGCTAAGTTGCCTAAAGACTTCTACCGATCTAAGAGGATGGTGAGATCGTTCTGGATAGGATACGAAAAAAATCGATGCATGTCAAAACGGGTGCATGTTATATTACAAAGACGACAAAGATGAAGACGCGTGCAGATTCTGTGGTGTTGATCGCTATAAGGGCACCGATAGAGGAAGGTCTGTCGGTGCAAGGAAGCCTACCGATTCGATGTACGACTTGTTGTTGACGTCGCGGTTGTAAAGGTGGTTTATGGTGAAGGAGATTGCAGAAAACATGAGTTGGCACGGGCGAAAACAGATCGAAGGAGTATTGGATCACCCATCCGATGGAGAAACATGGAAGCACTTTGATCGAGAGTATCCATATTTTGCTTTGGATCCTTGTAATGTTAGATTGGGGCTCTCCTCTGACGGTTTTATCCCATTCGAACTTTTGGGCTCCCAATATTCTTGTTGGCCTGTGATCGTCACTCCGTACAATCTACTACCTTGGATGTGCATGAAGACTCTGTATATGTTCCTACCCGTTACTATCCTGAGTTCGAACAATCCGAAGAAGAACATCGACGCATATTTACTGTCTTTGATAGATGAGTTGAATCAGATGTAGGAAGTAGGTGCCAACACATACGATGTTTCTAGACAGTAGAATTTTCAGATGCGGGGAGCACTTATGTGGACCATCAACGACTTTTCGGCCTATGAAATATTATCGGAATAGAGCACTCATAGCCGTCTTTCATGTCTGTATTGCATGGACCGTACTAAGTCTTTCTGTTTGAAATATGGAGGCAAATTGTGCTTCTTCGTTTGTCATCGACAATTGCTGCCGAAGGATTATCCGTACCGGAGGAACATAAATGCTTTTCATGCCGACATTGTGAAGAAGGCTAATCCACCGCCAAGTTGGCCCGGATACACGATATAGGAAGAGGTAAAAGATTTACCAAGTGTTATAGAAGAGCCTACTAAGGGCTACAAGTGTGACAGATTTGGTCGTACTCATAACTGGACGAAGAGGAGTATATTCTGGAATCTGCCATATTGGAGCACCAATCTGATCAGACATAACCTTGATATCTTATATATCGAGAAGAATGTGTTTGACAACATAATTAATATTGTAACAGACGTAAAGGAGAAGACGAAAGATGTAACACCCAATTTTCCAAATGAGGGTATTTTGGTCATTTTTAAAATTTTAGAATTTAAATTGAATTATTATTATTATTTATAATTATTGTGATTTTTGAGTGATTTTTAGAATAATTGTTTTTGGTGTTTTAGAGACTTTAACTTAAGTTGACCTTGTAGACTAACCTAGTGGCTAACCTAGGTCTTGACTAAGAGATTAGGATTTGAGAACCTAGGTTGACTTAAGTTCATAAGGATGAACTCATTGGGATTAATTTGGTGAAATTAGGAATTAGTTTAGTCTAAGAATGGCTTGTGAAGTCACAAGTCATAATCATGACTTAAACTAATTAGGACTCAACCAACTTGGCAAAACCCTAGATCTAAACCCTATGGCCAGCCACATGACAGCCCCCCTTCTATAAATACTCTCCTAGGGATTAGGGCTAGCCTCTCTCTTAGGGTTTATCAAGTTTTTAGAAAGAGGTAAGTTCCATCTTCATAAATTCCTACTAAATTCATTTCAAGTCTTTTTTCCTTCAAACAAATTCCAATAGGCTATAAATATTGTGTTCTTGCTGTTGGAAATAAGTTTTGACAGGGAGCAAACAATTTGGAGAGCTTTTGGTGGTTTGAAAGATCCTTCTCTTTGGAGCTTTTTGGGGGTTTGAACACCTATAGGTATAATCCTATTTAATGCCTTTAAATTCTTTCAAAAATCATTTTAGGAATGCCCTAACCCTAGCCTAACTATAGGAATAGGGTTTCCTAAGTTTTCGTGTCGTTTCGTGTCCATTCTGGACACGTATCAGTGTGTATCACTGAGTGTTTGATGAAATTTCCCAATGGGCATTTCGTGTGAGATTTTGAAATCCATTTGAATAGGAAGCTAGCCCTAGGTGTCGTCTAGGGATTCCTTGTGTCGTGTGCTGTTATTCGTGTCGTGTCGAGTCGTGGGGAACACGGGACACGCGAGTGCGGGTGCGAGCGTGCGGGCACAGTGCGTGCCCTGCTGCTCGGGGGCTATTGCGCACTCGTTTCTCCACGTGGACACGTGAAATTTGGTATAGGGATAGGGGCGATGACTGACACGAGGCTCGCAAAGTTTTACGAGTCCTCGTGTCGTGTCGGACACGGTATTCAGGGTGCACTGGGCAGCTGTGTGTGCGTGCGTGTACTGTGTGTTGTTCTGTTGGTTTAAATCTATTTTTAATGTTTTAAATTATGTCTAAATGTTTAGCTAGATTCTAAATATCATGTTTAAATCCTTGCTACACCATGTTACACATTGTTTGGGTTTTAGATTTGTGTTTTGGTTCGAATCATTGGAAGAACAGTGCACTCTGATACATGTTCTGAAACTGTATTTTCCCAAACAGTTTTAATCCTCTTTATGTTATTTTTTTTTCATTGTCATTGATTCCTACATGTTACATATTATATTAGCTAAGTAATTTTCACTCGAGCTTTGGATTGTATGTGGGATTATGGCATTGGTTGTGAAGGTTCCTGTGTGCATTGTTGTTGTCTTTTTTTCCTGAAACAATTAACCTGAGATGTCAGCCCTCTAATTTTGAACTGTCAATAGCTGAGAATGTACTTTACTACTGAACTAATTTTGGGGTTGTTAAATGTCTGAGATTTATCAGTATAGAGGACTGTTGAACCCTTGTTGTGCTTTGAGCTCATTTCGAATTATTGTTGAACATTTGAATTCATGAAGGCTTTGGAAGGTGTAGAATGGGATTTTAGTTTTAAATTTGAATCTTAACTGTATGATACTTGTTATTACTTCCCATGTTTTTCCCAGTCTTCACATAACCTGAGATGCCACTGTCATTTGTTATGGAGAATTGTTTTTTTTTTGCACTGTTCATTTGTAAACCTGGGATTAAATCCTGTGGGTGGTGTTATTGTGAACCGATTTCCTTTGTTCATTGCCTTGTGTTGAGATTCAGCATTAGTTAAGTTGATTGTTAAACCTGTGAATATAACTGTTGTCCAGGTTGTTCTCTTTGTTACCTGGAAATGAAGTTGGACTGTGAAAGTTCATTGTATAACTTGAATTTATCATTCATTCAAATTTCTGAAGTCTAAGGAGGCTTGGTTGTTTATTAAACTGATTTTCCTTCCTTTTCTTTTCAAGAGAATGAGTTCATTGTATTGATTCAATAGGCTAACTAATATTAATTCCTAATCTGAAACTGGGATTGATTCCTTTCCTTTCAACTATTGAACAAAGTTTTTTTTAAAACCTGAGATTGTTTGAATGATTTTTGTTTAAACCTGATATGGTATGTTTTAGATTGTATAATGATTTAGTTGTGTTCAGCTCTTAAAACCTGAGTTTGGTTTGTTTTGCTAATTGAGTTTGATTCCCAGTCCCTTCTTTACCTGAAATGAACTTTCCTTTTTGTCCTGGCATTTAAATTAGTTTACTGTTGATATAGGATGCATTTCCAGTTATCTATTAAACTGAGTTTTGGTTTTAAAACCTGAAATGGAATGAACACAAACCTGAGTATTCCCTTTATTTCGAGAACAAAACCTGAGAATGAAATTAAACCATAATGTTACTTGATAAATTGATTTCCTTGTATTATATTGAAATGTTGGATATCATAGAAACCTGGAATTGAATGTTAAACCTGAGCATAGTTTCACTACACTGTTTAGTTGAGAACTGATTCTTCCTTTTGTCCTTGATTTCTGAGTTTGAAGTGTTCATAACATGGGAATGATTCTAAACTGTTTTAAATCGATTTCCTTCTCTTTGATTGACAAGAACATGAGTTACATTACATTGATTCAACTGTTTCCTTCCAATAGGCTATAAGCTGAGTTCACATTAATAGATTTCAATGAGTGACTGCAAACTGAATTTTCATGATTTGTGTAAACTATTTTTGAACTGAAATGATTGCAAACAGAGTTCCAGATTTCATTCCCTTGTTAATTTGAGTTGTGACTTTTGGAGAGGGTAATGTTTTGTTGAAACTGTGATCCCCTTAACCATGATTCTCCATTACCTGAGAATGAAGGCTAATGGAATGTCTAAATTGTTTGAACTGTTGGAGTTTTCTTTTGAATCAAATATATGAATGCAGTGTTGCATTTACCTGGGATCATGTTGGACTGACCTGGTGTTTGATCCCAGTCTCTCCACTGTGTTCCTCACCCTCTGCTACTCACTGTCACACTGTTTTGCCTTGACACCATGTTCACTCATATATCACTCACATGCCCATGACACTAACACACCCTTATGCTATATCATATAAACACAACCACATTACACAATATTTTCCTCACTGATTTCTCATGTCTGAACACACACACACACATACACATGTTCTCATGAGTTTTTCCCTCACTCTCTATGTGTGTATATATATATATATATATATATATATATATATATATATATATATATATAAGCTTTGTTATATATATATATACAAGCTTTCCTATATATATGTGTTTTGTATTTTAATATATATATGATATATGTGGTGTCATGATATTGGGATATTTTGTGTTATGTTATAGTGTGAACATAGGGTATGGGTAATAGGGCTATAGGCTATATACTCTATTATAGATTTTAATCAATATACCAAAGTGTGTATTGGTGGGCTTGACATGGTATTACCTAGATTAGCCTAGAAAACATAGAATAGCCTTGTTAGACCTAGAATAGATTTGCTAGACTAGTGTAGACTTGTTCGACTTAGGTTTGACTTGGTTGACCTAGTTTGACTTCGAGGATTGACCAGAGTTGACTTTGGCCTAGATTGACCTAGATTCATGTAGAACGCATTGTAGTGCATATTATTACCATTCTGGACTCATAGTGACTTGTGCTGTTCTAATAGGAGACAGACACCACTCCTCGGACAGTCTATATTCTCTCAGATTCATCGGTTACAGGCGAGTACATTCTCTGATCATTTCATATCTTGTTTAGGATTATATTCCTGCTTTAGATTACTTTATATGATGCTGACACGTTGGAAACACGGATTAGTACTATATGGATCTGGTTGTGCGATGTTATCCCCTTAGCGGATACATCGGGTATTCGTGTTCGTGTACTTTATCGAGAACATCGTGTACTCCTTGTATTTGTTACATTCGTGTACGAAACGTGTGAATCGTGTATAATCATGTTTTCACATGACCTTCGTGTACAATAACATAACGTAGCTGGATCCTTGTGTATTGATTGGGGCGGGAGAGTAGAAGTGGTTATGTTTTCAATCCAGTAGATTACTCGTGTACAAACCTCTGTAGATTACTCGTGTATAACATCGTGCCGTCTACATAACCATCTTGTGCTCTGAATCACTAGCACTGTTAGTACTCTATATATTGTAGCTATTTACTTACAGTCTCCCTCTTTTATCATATTATTCTTCAGATCCTGTATCTTACTCTCTAGCATGTTTATATTTCCTAACCGGTTATGATTTTGTTGAGATGTACTGTACTCGCTCCCGTCCTGACTGGACCTGTTGAAAATTTTATAGTGAATGATGAGGCTCTGGTGTCTATCCCTCTTGGTGCAGCATTAGACATCACTAGTGACTTGGACCTGCTGGCAGTTGATGTTACTTCCATTAGTTTAGGATTGCCTTACTATTTTGGGATTACTGTTTTAGACTTGAGATATTCTGAGATGTATTTATTTTAGTCACTTAGCTTTCTGGATTTGAATCTTGGTGATGTTACATTCCTAGTTGTTATCTATCTTTATCTTTCTATCTCATTCCTGTTCTATCCTAGATGTGGTTGAGTTATTTCTGTTATGTCACCCCCATTCGGGGAGTATAACTGTATATTACCCTTATCTGTTAGATGTTATGACCTAGGACAGCGTTCTACCGCCGACACTGCGGCGTAGGCTGGACGTACCCACGTCACGTGCCCTTATTCTAGGGTGCGGGTCGTGACACATTTTTAGTGGTAGCCCATGCAGGTCGAGTTTATGTAGTCGTATTCGAACTAGAGTATCACTACAGCCTGCAGTAGGATTAGGATATATTTTAAGGGTACTCAATCACAGTTAGGATTCCTTGAAAGATTCCTGGGACGACCCTTGAGAATCTTATTTAACTTCAATTTGAAATCCTTTCCCTTGTTTTGTTCGCTCTCACTCCTTGATTATTGAATTTGATTTTTGTTGGATCGTTGTTGATTTTGATTTTTCCTATCGAGATAAATTTTATAGCCTGAGTTACGATATTTTTTGATAACATATATTGACGGGAATACAGGGATGGTAAGACGTCTACATGATTATGGAACCTGTAGTTTATCGCAGCCATATTAGCTGGTGTGGCGGAAACATGGAGACCTGGCTTCGGATGTACGTATCTTGGTTATGAGATTTGGAACTTCTCGCAGCTATACTAGTCGGCATAGCGAGATTTCCAGACGACATGATTGTAGAGGTGCATACCCTAGTTATGGAATCTATCGTTATTCGCAGCCTTGCTTACTGGCATGGCGAGGACTCTGAGTAACATGATTTTGGACAGACGCATATGATTATCAGATTGTATCTTGAGAAGGTTTTAAACATATCATCTCTATCGTACCATTCTGTTGTATAATTGTACCCCATCATCAAATAACTTAGGAGTAGGAGTATGAGTAGGAGTGGCCTAGCTGTTACTATAACCTTGTGTAACTTCTTGCAATAAATTCTTCCTAATACAATGAATTGGTGTTTTTGCTAGACCTTGACTTAGATTTGATATTGTAACTCTGGTTTCAAAATAGTTCTTTTTTTTTAAAACAGATAGGCCGAACAGATTTTATCATTATTTTCTTCTTGCCATTGATTCTGGTATTACCCTAATATATATAGTGGACACAGATACTTGCCTGACACGTATGCATACTACACTTGTTTACCAACCTATCTAAATGCATGTTAATATGATTAATGTTAAGTTCTCAAAATCCTAGTATTCCAATACAGTGCAGTATCAATGACTAGTTCTATGTTTCTCCATATTAAATTCGTAATTTAAATTTAAATTTTATGTTATTAGTTTTCTTACATCACTACACATATATGTTATATACAGGGCTTTATTTCAAAAATTTTGGTTGAGTTTTGTGTTGAATTGTCAAATCTGAGACTGTGTACATAGTAAACCCTTAACCTTGGATTCTAAGAGTTTAGTTCAAATTGCAGTTTTAAATTGTAATGTTTTGAGCCGTATACATAGTTGTGTGCAGGTATATAATGTTAGGTTCATACTCTTACATGTTAGGTTGTGGTTGTGGTAAACATTGAGTTGGTTTTGATGTTCGAATTCTCCAAAAAAATTTAAAAACTGAATACATGATAACATTTTTTTTATTGCTTTCAAATGCGTAGTTCAATTTCAGATCTAATACGTAATGTTGAGCTAGCTGAATGATTGAACCCCTTTATTTCAAGTTTTAACCCATGTACACTTAACACTCTACACTAATGTTCACAACTGCCATGAAAACCTAACCCTTCATCTCTATGTTATGTTCATGTAGCCATATAGATATACATATATACACGGTTAGCCATGCATGTTAGGAGTAATAGCTTGTGTCTTGTAGATTGCTTAACTAATATGCCATGAATAGTGTAACTTGATAGCTATAGTTGAGACCCAAATCCTCCTATAACACCTTCATGTATATGCCACAAACCACATGACCCTTGCATAATGTTAGCTTTTCCCTCTAACACTCTCTCTTCTATATATATTAGATTGTGACTGAATTCAATGCTATTGACTTTCGTTCCTTAAACTTTTGGTTATGTTTTTTTCTTAAATAGTACCCTTTATAGATGATTGGTAGTTGTCTTATTTTATTTTCTTGACAAATACCAGTTTTACAGATAGGATGGTAGACTGCTGTACAGCCTTAATGATTGTTGTGTTTTGTCCTTTCCAGTATGGCACCCATGACCCGAGCCTGTCGCCTGAGAGCAGCTGCAGCTACTGACAGTATGCTTCCACCTCCTATTGCTCAGGAGGTAGTGACCCCTCAGGCTGACCCAAGGGTAGTGGCACCTTCCGCCATCGAGGAGGTGTCAGCATCCTTACCAGAGAGTTTTCCACCACCTGTTACTCAGGAGAGAGTGGCAGTCTCATCTGAGACCAAGAGTCCTTCCCCGTCTCCTCCTCTGCCTCCAGGAGCAGTACCCCATACCATACCCTCGGCAGGTTTGTTTCCTGACGGAGCTCAGATATCCAGACTTCTCTGATGTGTTGGAGACACAGAGAGTTCAGACTGAGATCCTGAATGAGCAGGGTCGTGGGATCCAACTGCTGTGGGATTTGGTACATTCAAGAGGGGAGCCTAGTTCTAAGAGGCCGAGGAGCAGTGTATAACCAGAGCCCCGTGAGCACCCAGACTATCAGCCTAGACCAGGTAACCCAGTCCAGACTTCTGTTGAGCAGAGGCCAGTTGAGAAGGTGCCTACATGCACCTTCTGTAAAAAGCCTGGACATGTGTGGGGCATCTGTAGGAAGAGAAGAGGAGTGTGCCTGTTGTGTGGGTCAGCTGCACACAGGCTGCGAGACTGTCCTGCTGCACTTATCCCAGCCAGGACTCCGCCTTCGGGAGGGAGTTCCAGCCACCAGACCTAGTTGGAGGTGAGTCCTTGACCTATATCTTAGCCAGTCTTTGAAATTGATACTCTCTACCATATTGTTGTATGTTTTGATACCTTGTGATTGCCTAGTACTGTAGCATATTGGTGTAACTAGATGAGACCCCAAACTGATATTACATGCCATGACCCCATAGGTTATATTTTCCAACTGGATGATTTAAATAGGTTTCTGAGACTTTGTTTGTGGGGGTTTGACCTAGGAGGGGTACGATCATTTTAATTTCGAGGACGAAATTTTTCTAAGGTGGGTAGGATTGTAACACCCAGTTTTCCAAATGAGGGTATTTTGGTCATTTTTAAAATTTTAGAATTTAAATTGAATTATTATTATTATTTATAATTATTGTGATTTTTGAGTGATTTTTAGAATAATTGTTTTTGGTGTTTTAGAGACTTTGACTTAAGTTGACCTTGTAGACTAACCTAGTGGCTAACCTAGGTCTTGACTAAGAGATTAGGATTTGAGAACCTAGGTTGACTTAAGTTCATGAGGATGAACTCATTGGGATTAATTTGGTGAAATTAGGAATTAGTTTAGTCTAAGAATGGCTTGTGAAGTCACAAGTCATAATCATGACTTAAACTAATTAGGACTCAACCAACTTGGCAAAACCCTAGATCTAAACCCTATGGCCAGCCACATGACAGCCCCCCTTCTATAAATACTCTCCTAGGGATTAGGGCTAGCCTCTCTCTTAGGGTTTATCAAGTTTTTAGAAAGAGGTAAGTTCCATCTTCATAAATTCCTATTAAATTCATTTCAAGTCCTTTTTCCTTCAAACAAATTCCAATAGGCTCTAAATATTGTGTTCTTGCTGTTGGAAATAAGTTTTGATAGGGAGCAAACAATTTGGAGAGCTTTTGGTGGTTTGAAAGATCCTTCTCTTTGGAGCTTTTTGGGGGTTTGAACACCTATAGGTATAATCCTATTTAATGCCTTTAAATTCTGTCAAAAATTATTTTAGGAATGCCCTAACCCTAGCCTAACTATAAGAATAGGGTTTCCCAAGTTTTTGTGTCATTTCTTGTCCATTCTGGACACGTATCTGTGTGTATCACTGAGTGTTTGATGAAATGCCCCAATGGGCATTTTGTGTGAGATTTTGAAATCCATTTGAATAGGAAGCTAGCCCTAGGTGTCGTCTAGGGATTCCTTGTGTCGTGTACTGTTATTCGTGTCGTATCGAGTCGTGGGGAACACGGGACACGCGAGTGCGGGTGCGAGCGCGCGGGCACAGTGCGTGCCCTGTTGCTCGGGGGCTATTGCGCACTCGTTTCTCCACGTGGACACGTGAAATTTGGTATAGGGATAGGGGCGATGACTGACACGAGGCTCGCAAAGTTTCACGAGTCCTCGTGTCGTGTCGGACACGGTATTCAGGGTGCACTGGGAAGATGTGTGTGCGTGCCTGTACTGTGTGTTGTTCTGTTGGTTTAAATCGATTTTTAATGTTTTAAATTATGTCTAAATGTTTAGCTAGATTCTAAATATCATGTTTAAATCCTTGCTACACCATGTTACACATTGTTTGGGTTTTAGATTTGTGTTTTGGTTCGAATCATTGGAAGAACAGTGCACTCTGATACATGTTCTGAAACTGTGATTTCCCAAACAGTTTTAATCCTCTTTATGTTATTTTTTTTCATTGTCATTGATTCCTACATGTTATATATTATATTAGCTAAGTAATTTTCACTCGAGCTTTGGATTGTATGTGGGATTAAGGCATTGGTTGTGAAGGTTCCTGTGTGCATTGTTGTTGTCTTTTTTTTCCTGAAACAATTAACCTGAGATGTCAGCC
Source organism: Iris pallida (assembly GCA_029216955.1). Lineage (NCBI taxonomy): Eukaryota > Viridiplantae > Streptophyta > Magnoliopsida > Asparagales > Iridaceae > Iris > Iris pallida. Next base: position 2,681,881 of record JANAVB010029417.1, on the reverse strand, counting down.
CTCTAATTTTGAACTGTCAATAGCTGAGAATGTACTTTTCTACTGAACTGATTTTGGGGTTGTTAAATGTCTGAGATTTATCAGTATAGAGGACTGTTGAACCCTTGTTGTGCTTTGAGCTCATTTCGAATTATTGTTGAACATTTGAATTCATGAAGGCTTTGGAAGGTGTAGAATGGGATTTTAGTTTTAAATTTGAATCTTAACTGTATGACACTTGTTATTACTTCCCATGTTTTTCCCAGTCTTCACATAACCTGAGATGCCACTGTCATTTGTTATGGAGAATTGTTTTTTTTTGCACTGTTCATTTGTAAACCTAGGATTAAATCCTGTGGGTGGTGTTATTGTGAACCGATTTCCTTTGTTCATTGCCTTGTGTTGAGATTCAGCATTAGTTAAGTTGATTGTTAAACCTGTAAATATAACTGTTGTCCAGATTGTTCTCTTTGTTACCTGGAAATAAAGTTGGACTGTGAAAGTTCATTGTATAACTTGAATTTATCATTCATTCAAATTTCTGAAGTCTAAGGAGGCTTGGTTGTTTATTAAACTAATTTTCCTTCCTTTTCTTTTCAAGAGCATGAGTTCATTGTATTGATTCAATAGGCTAACTAATATTAATTCCTAATCTGAAACTGGGATTGATTCCTTTCCTTTCAACTATTGAACAGAGTTTTTTTTAAAACCTGAGATTGTTTGAATGATTTTTGTTTAAACCTGATATGGTATGTTTTAGATTGTATAATGATTTAGTTGTGTTCAGCTCTTAAAACCTGAGTTTGGTTTGTTTTGCTAACTGAGTTTGATTCCCAGTCCCTTCTTTACCTGAAATGAACTTTCCTTTTTGTCCTGGCATTTAAATTAGTTTACTGTTGATATAGGATGCATTTCCAGTTATCTATTAAACTGAGTTTTGGTTTTAAAACCTGAAATGGAATGAACACAAACCTGAGTATTCCCTTTATTTCGAGAACAAAACCTGAGAATGAAATTAAACCATAATGTTACTTGATAAATTGATTTCCTTGTATTATATTGAAATGTTGGATATCATAGAAACCTGGAATTGAATGTTAAACCTGAGCATAGTTTCACTACACTATTTAGTTGAGAACTGATTCTTTCTTTTGTCCTTGATTTCTGAGTTTAAAGTGTTCATAACCTGGGAATGATTCTAAACTGTTTTAAATCGATTTCCTTCTCTTTGATTGACAAGAACATGAGTTACATTACATTGATTCAACTGTTTCCTTCCAATAGGCTATAAGCTGAGTTCACATTAATAGATTTCAATGAGTGACTGCAAACTGAATTTTCATGATTTGTGTAAACTATTTTTGAACTGAAATGATTGCAAACAGAGTTCCAGATTTCATTCCCTTGTTAATTTGAGTTGTGACTTTTGGAGAGGGTAATGTTTTGTTGAAACTGTGATCCCCTTAACCATGATTCTCCATTACCTGAGAATGAAGGCTAATGGAATGTCTAAATTGTTTGAACTGTTGGAGTTTTCTTTTGAATCAAATATGTGAATGTAGTGTTGCATTTATCTGGGATCATGTTGGACTGACCTGGTGTTTGATCCCAGTCTCTCCACTGTGTTCCTCACCCTCTGCTACTCACTGTCACACTGTTTTTCCTTGACACCATGTTCACTCATATATCACTCACATGCCCATGACACTAACACACCCTTATGCTATATCATATACACACAACCACATTACACAGTATTTTCCTCACTGATTTCTCATGTCTGAACACACACACACACACATACACATGTTCTCATGAGTTTTTCCCTCACTCTCTATGTGTATATATATAAATATATATATATATATATATATATATATATATATATATATATATATATATATATATATATATATATATACAAGCTTCCCTATATATATGTGTTTTGTATTTTAATATATATATGATATATGTGGTGTCATGATATTGGGATATTTTGTGTTATGTTATAGTATGAACATAGGGTATGGGTAATAGGGCTATAGGCTATATACTCTATTATAGATTTTAATCAATATACCAAAGTGTGTATTGGTGGGCTTGACATGGTATTGCCTAGATTAGCCTAGAAAACCTAGAATAGCCTTGTTAGACCTAGAATAGATTTGCTAGACTAGTGTAGACTTGTTCGACTTAGGTTTGACTTGGTTGACCTAGTTTGACTTCTAGGGTTGACCAGAGTTGACCAAGAGTTGACTTTGGCCTAGATTGACCTAGATTCATGTAGAACGCATTGTAGTGCATATTATTACCATTCTGGACTCATAGTGACTTGTGCTGTTCTAATAGGAGACAGACACCACTCCTCGGACAGTCTATATTCTCTCAGATTCATCGGTTACAGGCGAGTACATTCTCTGATCATTTCATATCTTGTTTAGGATTATATTCCTGCTTTAGATTACTTTACATGATGCTGACACGTTGGAAACACGGATTAGTACTATATGGATCTGGTTGTGCGATGTTATCCCCTTAGCGGATACATCGGGTATTCGTGTTCGTGTACTTTATCGGGAACATCGTGTACTCCTTGTATTTGTTACATTCGTGTACGAAACGTGTGAATCGTGTATAATCATGTTTTCACATGACCTTCGTGTACAATAACATAACGTAGCTGGATCCTTGTGTATTGATTGGGGCGGGGGAGTAGAAGTGGTTATGTTTTCAATCCAGTAGATTACTCGTGTACAAACCTCTGTAGATTACTCGTGTATAACATCGTGCCGTCTACATAACCATCTTGTGCTCTGAATCACTAGCACTGTTAGTTCTCTATATATTGTAGCTATTTACTTACAGTCTCTCACTTTTATCATATTATTCTTCAGATCCTGTATCTTACTCTCTAGCATGTTTATATTTCCTAACCGGTTATAATTTTGTTGAGATGTACTGTACTCGCTCCCGTCCTGACTGGACCTGTTGAAAATTTTACAGTGAATGATGAGGCTCTGGTGTCTATCCCTCTTGGTGCAGCATTAGACATCACTAGTGACTTGAACCTGCTGGCAGTTGATGTTACTTCCATTAGTTTAGGATTGCCTTACTATTTTAGGATTACTGTTTTAGACTTGAGATATTCTGAGATGTATTTATTTTAGTCACTTAGCTTTCTGGATTTGTATCTTAGTGATGTTACATTCCTGGTTGTTATCTATCTTTATCTTTCTATCTCATTCATGTTCTATCCTAGATGTGGTTGAGTTATTTCTGTTATGTCACCCCCATTCGGGGAGTATAACTGTATATTACCCTTATCTGTTAGATGTTATGACCTAGGACAGTGTTCTACCGCCGACACTGCGACGTAGGCTGGACGTACCCACGTCACGTGCCCTTATTCTAGGGTGCGGGTCGTGACACGTTTTTAGTGGTGGCCCATGCAGATCGAGTTTATGTAGTGGTATTCGAACTAGAGTATCACTACAGCCTGCAGTAGGATTATGATATATTTTAAGGGTACTCAATCACAGTTAGGATTCCTTGAAAGATTCCTGGGACGATCCTTGAGAATCTTATTTAACTTCAATTTGAAATCATTTCCCTTGTTTTGTTCGCTCTCACTCCTTGATTATTGAATTTGATTTTTGTTGGATCGTTGTTGATTTTGATTTTTCCTATCGAGATAAATTTTATAGCCTGAGGTACGATATTTTCTGATAACATATATTGACGGGAATATAGGGATGGTAAGACGTCTACATGATTATGGAACATGTAGTTTATCGCAGCCATATTAGCTGGCGTGGCGGAAACATGGAGACCTGGCTTCGGATGTACGTATCTTGGTTATGAGATTTGGAACTTCTCGCAGCTATACTAGTCGGCATAGCGAGATTTTCAGACGACATGATTGTAGAGGTGCATACCCTAGTTATGGAATCTATCGTTATTCGCAGCCTTGCTTACTGGCATGGCGAGGACTCTGAGTAACATGATTTTGGACAGACGCATATGATTATCAGATTGTATCTTGAGAAGGTTTTAAACATATCATCTCTATCGTACCATTCTGTTGTATAATTGTACCCCATCATCAAATAACTTAGGAGTAGGAGTATGAGTAGGAGTGGCCTAGCTGTTACTATAACCTTGTGTAACTTCTTGCAATAAATTCTTCCTAATACAATAAATTCTTTCTAATACAATTTCTTACTGAATGAGGATAAAATGAGACTTTGTAGGTAGATTCAGGGCCTAAAGTTTCCAAACGAGTACGTGTCAAACTTGAGAAGATGTATCGACCTCAAGGAGAACAAACTGACGGGTATAAAGAGCCATGATTGTCATGTATTCATAGAGAGGTTAATTTCGATTGCATTTCAGGAATTATTATCGCAGGTCATTTGGGATCCATTGATAGAGCTCAGTATATTCTTCAAAGATCTTTGTTCTACTAAATTGCTTGTCGATCGTCTAGAAAAGCAAAAGAAGGACATTGCGGTAATACTGTGCAAGCTCGAGAAAGTATTTCCTCCTGGATTTTTTGACTCCATAGAGCATTTGCCAATTTATCTTTCCTATAAGTCACGTGTTGGTGGGCATGTCGGTTATCGGTAGATGTACCCATTCGAGCGGCATCTGAATCACCTAAAAAGAAAGGTAAAAAAATAAGGCACGGGTTGAGGGTTCTATTTATGAAGCTTATGTTATTGAGGAGATTACAAACTTTTGTTCAATATATTTCAAGCCTCAAATTGCTACTAATAGAACGAGAGCTCCGAAAAACGAAGACAGATATCAGGAATCTAATGATGCAATACTGAAAGTATTCAATACATCCAGAAAGCCTTCAGAAAAAATGAAGAAGAGATATTTGAATGACGACGAGATAAGGGCTGCTCAGTTGTATATATTACTCAATTGCGACAAGGATGAAGTGGAGAAACTAGAGGGGTAAGTAATTAATACAATCACGTTTACATCATCTCAAAGTAATAGTATAAGCTAATATTATGCTACTAATCGGCGGTTGCTACGTTATTTTTTAGCACATATAACGATGAGCTGAGGTTAGTTAGACCCTACATAACAGACGAAGAAGTAGAACAAGAAATAAGACATTATTTTCTTTCTTGGTTGAGCGCATATGTAAGGAGCTCGATAATTACTTTCTCAGTATGCACTTGCACAATAAATAACTTACTATCGCTTCTTTGGTATTTAGGTCGATCGTCTAATAACACTCGCGTTTGCATTTATTAGAACTCTAGCCAAGTAACCAATTACTGTCGTCAAAATATGGCCAAGTTACTGTGTGAGTAGGTTTAGGTTCAAGTCAACAAATGCTCCGATCAGAGACAGCTTCCTGGGTATTAATTCCACAAAAAATAGTTGTTTTTGTATCAAATCTTCAAACTACAAAGACATCGATCCAGGCAATAATTTTTTTGGCATCTTACGAGAGATTGTGGAGTTGACATATAATTATGGCACAGAACCTGCTAAGATGGGTTATTCAAGTGTGAATGGTTCGATCCGATTCAAGATCAAGGTTAGAAAATTGACAAGCATAGTTTTGTGGATATAAACTACAAGCGTAGATATCAAGGCTACGAACCATTTGCCCTATCAAGTCAGGCTTAGCTCGTGTACTTCACAATTTATCCTAGACGGAGAACAATGAGGTCGGACTGGTGGGTAGTATGCAATACTAAAGCTAGAAATACCTTTGACATTGACCAAAAAGCTTATCAGGAGGACAAGCTACCTCTCATAACAAATACAATTGATTTGGTTACAATGGAAATTCCTCATTACACATCTAATCGTGTAGAAGAGGTAGAAATATCCGAAGAGGAAGACGAAGACGAAGTAGATGAAAGTGAAGATGAGGAGGAAGAGGAAGATAAGGACGAGGAGGACGAACAAGATAATTTTTTTGAAGATGATTAAAAATAAAATAATATTTTGACTTGTGACACTACTATAGAATGTAATATCCATTTGGACTTCTGACACTACTATAGAATGTACTATCCATTTTTACTTGTGATACTACTGTAGTTGTACTATCTACTTAGACTTGTGATATGTATAACATTTTGATTATAGAATGTATTATATATCCGTTTATTTGTTCTATCATCATATGTTGTTATCATGTATGAAAGGACAATAAAGAGCATTCGACAAGTCCCGAGGTAGACGGAGTGCTCCTTCGGTAGTTCCTACTGGTTCTGGATCCTCGACGCCTAGTACCCCAGTGTATCGACCAGCCCCATCTCCGACTGCGATGACGTTACGTGGCATCACTCTTAGGAAGAGTAGTTCCAGGCCTGAGACTACTCTATTATCCAGCGTTCCTCCTACTGACGAAACCATGGAGACATAGAAGAGCAGATGGAGGAGGTTGAGCCGACGTCATCTCAGTATCAGCAAGATCCTTCATACGCACCTTCGGAAGAGACGAGGACGAAGATTTGGCCTGATGGTATAAAGTAAGCCAATTAGTTGGTTTATCATCATATATATTGTATATTTCTTTATTCATCATGTTTTCACTTTTTTATGAATATAACTATCTGTGTATAGATATCGTCCCTCGTCGGTACAGAGACGCCTGGGCCACTTTCTGAGGTACAACTATGGTGGCCCTTGGATAAACTACTCTGATGCACCGGACGATAGGAAGGTGTTCTAGTTTGCGCACTTCAAGGTAAAAGTATATTTGGTTTAATATCAAGGATATAATTTACGCATATTATATAACTTACAAAATTAATTATTCTAGCAAACGTATTTCTATCCACCGTACCGGGCCGAGTTGATCGAGGCTATGTTTCCTGCCATCGTCGCCAAGCTGGTCCGTGATGTTATTAGTGACTAGAAGGCTCATGATCATGAAGGAAAATTGATCCAAAAATACATAGGACTAAGTACGTCAACATGTGTAACCCCTGTTTCTCAATTTTTTTATATTTTATTTTATTGTGTTTGAAAGTAATTTATTTTTGAAACTTTGTAAAAGATATTTACTATTTTTCAGCATTTTAAAATGTAGTTTGTAATTAACGGTTTGAAAGTACTATTTAGTTTTAATAAATATTTGTTCATGAAATTTTATTATTGAAATTATAAAGTTATTTATTATTATGCTTGGATTTTCAAAAAAAATATATCCGTTTCAAAAATAGTTTGAAAATTATGATTATTTTTGGAGCAATAAAATAATTTAGTAACTTATTTTGAATACGATTTAGATCTATAAAATATATTTTACCTTATTTGATAACATCAAACATTATTTAAAATACTTACGGTGACTAATTGTGGCATTAAGAATTATCTAATCTATTTGAAATATTATTTGATTTAACGATTTATCTATTATATGATTTAAATTGCTTTGATAAACATTAAATGTATCTTAAAGTTATTATGTTGAATTTGATTTGGATTTAGATTTGGATTTGAATTCATATGATTTGGATTTAAATAATTTATTTGATTTAAATTTATGGAGAGACTTGTCCGTTAGAAATTATAATCCTATTTGAATCATATCTAGTATTAGATAGATTATTTCTTATTTGAACTAATCATATTTCTATCCAAATTAGTTGGTAATCCTAATCATATCTTTATTGATTGAGTTCTAATCATATCCTAATTCACTAATTGCTTTCCATTATCTATATATATTGAACCTATAAAATAAAATCATCTCTCATACCTTCTTTTCCAAAATTTCTCTTTTTTTCGTCATAATTACCCCAAATTCGTCATAAATTCAGCCTTCCTTTTCAAATATTTTACCAACTTCGAAGGGCCATAACTTCAAACTTCGGACTCCATTTGACCTCCAGTTTTTTTGTTGTAACCGTCTCGAGGTATATTTTCTGAATATAAAATTTATTTTCAAATAATTTTAACCTATTTTTTTGGAAAATTCGTGGAGTGTCAGTTGTCCGAAATTTGACACGTTTCAGTGTTTTCGAAATTTCGGGAGAACCAGGAATCGGAATCACGATCCGTTTGAAGTTTCAGAACGCTGATGAAAAAGTACACATCATATATTTTTCTAAACAATTTTCCAAAATATTTTATTTTTTATTTTATTTTAGAGGCCCGTCTCATCAATTGAGATCATCTTGCGTATTTTTGGCATCTACGACTATTTGTGCTAACACAGTCATACCGCACGTCAACTGCAACCAACTCAAGGCAAGTACTTGTTGACGCTTTTATGTGCATTTACTTTATATTGTAGTATTTATCTATGCATGCTATTTTTTGTGTCTGACTGTTTACACACACGAGATTGAGTGATTGAGTAATGTTCATATTTTCTCATTGTTATCGTAATCGTTCTCGTGTCCGTGTTTTCATGATTGCGAGGTATGTATATTGGAGGGGTACAATTATTGGGCACATGGACAAAGTCCAGATTGTATTGTTGGCAACTCTCCCGTTTACGGGGGCGGGCCTTATAACCTCATCGTTCGTCCAAGCCGTCCATGTGTAGGAACATTGTACTTCTCATAACACGTGCACCATTATTGTTTTCATTTGTGTCTATCATTTTCATTTTTGCTACTTTCTCATTTAGTATATCCTATTACATGTTTCTTGTTCATACTGCTTATGTCTCCATTGATCATTATTTCACATGTTTAGTGTTATATTGCTTTATAGTGTATTTGTATTATGATGGCTAGACTTGTACTTGTTCCAATCCTGACTGGATATATTTTTTTCAGTTGACAGATTTTTCGATGACTTGCTCTCTTGCTTCAGGTTCCTTCGGGTGGAGTTAGAGGTGTCATGGAGGCCAACCATAGATTCTAGTCAAAATAGATAGTTTTGAGTTTAATGTTTAGCGGATTGTTCCCAAATATAAATTGGTTGTAATATTAGATTTTTATTAAATAATTATTGTGAATGAGCAAGATAAATATGATTTTGTTTTCATTTAAGGATTAATATTGAGCTCCAGACAGCGTACTATCGTCGATACTGCGGCGTAGGCTGGACTTGGCCACGTACTCGTATCCGAAAAACGGGAGCGGATCGTAACAAGTTTTTATGGTGGCCCATGCAGGTCCGTTTTCGCAAAATTATGCGAAATTGTGGTAGTACCTATATTAGTCGTACTACTACAAGCCTGCGATTAGGATGCTCACAATTAGGTTGATTTGATTTTTAAAAAATGACTAGGCCTAGCACTAGGTACACCGTGGGTAACCCATAGAATTATTTTGAATTGATTGTATGGGTAGTTAAGGTTGTTACATAGGCTACATGATTAAGGTGGTGATATTCATTGAATTTTGAGATCCCCTATTTGATGAAGTTAAAATTATGATTTGATAAATGACTCTAATCAAAGATTGATAGAATTCTCGATTGATAAATTGACTATTTTGGTTACTATTGAAGATGAAATTTTTAGCTTTTGGTATTCTGAGGTTTAAATTTCTATATGATCGATGAATTATTGATAAGGTCGAATATTTAATTTTTAAAGGAAATAATTTTGATTTGATCAATAAAATTGAGGTATGATTTGAAAATTTATGAAATTTAAATTTTTGAGGAGATTATGAAAATATTGAATTTTGAATTTAAAATAAAATTGAGGAATTTAAAGTTTTGTGAAGTTAGATTTTGAAGATATTTATCAAGTTGGATTAAGGGTTGTGAATTTGATAAGATGATATTCATGATTGCTACATCACGGTATTAAATTGAGTTAGTGATTTAAAAAAAATATATTGAATTTGAGGAATTGTTTTAAAATATTCTTGAGGATACGAATTTATAAGATTGATGAGTGATAACTTAGATGTCATGTAGGTAATACTCCTCCAAACTATATCCATTGACGACATTCTTCCATCCTTCTTGATCAATCTTCTTATTAAGAAAAAAATATTATTTTTATCTCATTGATCATTATTCCTTTTTAAATTTTTCTATCTTTTCATCTCACCAACCAAGCCTATTTTTTCTGTCATCCTTAAATTTTGAGGACGAAATTTTTCTAAGGTGGGTAGATTTGTAACCCCTGTTTCTAATTTTTTTTGTATTTTATTTTATTGTGTTTGAAAGTAATTTATTTTTGAAACTTTGTAAAAGATATTTACTATTTTTCGGCATTTCAAAATGTACTTTGTAATTAACGCTTTGAAAGTACTGTTTAGTTTTAATAAATATTTGTTCTTAAAATTTTATTATTGAAATTATAAAGTTATTTATTATGATGTTTGGATTTTCAAAAAAAAATATATCGGTTTCAAAAATAGTTCGAAAATCATGATTATTTTTGGAGCAATAAAAAGATTTAGTAACTTATTTTGAATAAGATTTAGATTTATAAAATATATTTTACCTTATTTGATAACATCAAACATTATTTAAAATACTTATGGTGACTAATTCTGGCATCAAGAATTATCTAATCTAGATTTGAAATATTATTTGATTTAACGATTTATCTATTACATGATTTAAATTGCTTTGATAAACATTAAATTTATCTTAAAGTTATTATGTTGAACTTGATTTGGATTTACATTTGGATTTGAATTCATATGATTTGGATTTAAATAATTTATTTGATTTAAATTTATGGAGAGACTTGTCCGTTAGAAATCATAATCCTATTTGAATCATATCTAGTATTAGATAGATTATTTCTTATTTGAACTAATCATATTCCTATCCAAATTAGTTGGTAATCCTAATCAATCTTTATTGATTGAGTTCTAATCATATCCTAATTCACTAATTGCTTTCCATTATCTATATATATTTAACCTATAAAATAAAATCATCTTCCATACATTCTTTTCTAAAATTTCTCTCTTTTTTCGTCATAATTACCTCAAATTCGTCATAAATTCAGCCTTCATTTTCAAATGTTTTACCAACTTCGAAGGGCCATAACTTCCAACTTCGGACTCCGTTTGACCTCCAATTTTTTTGTAACCATCTCAAGGTATATTTTCTGAATATAAAATTTATTTTCAAATAATTTTAACTTAATTTTTTGGAAAATTTGTGGAGTGTCAGTTGTCCGAAATTTGACACGTTTCGGTGTTTTCTAGATTCCGGGATAACCAGGAATCGGAATCACGATCTGTTTGAAGTTTCGGAACGCTGACGAAAAAGTACACATCATATATTTTTCTCAACAATTTTCCAAAATATTTTATCTTTTGTTTTTATTTTAGAGGTCCGTCTCATCAATTGAGATCATCTTGCATATTTTTGGCATCTACGACTATTTGTGCTAACACAATCATACAACGCGTCAACTGCAACCAACTCAAGACAAGTACTTGTTGACGCTTTCATGTGCATTTACTTTATATTGTAGTATTTTATCTATGCATGCTACTTTTCCGTGTCTTGACTGTTTACACACACGAGATTGAGTGATTGACTAATGTTCATGTTTTCTCAATGTTATCGTGATCGTTCTCGTGTCCGTGTTTTCATGATTGCGAGGTATGTATATTGGAGGGGTACAATTATTAGGCACGTGGACAAAACCCAGATTGTATTGTTGGCAACTCTTTCGTTTACGGGGGCGGGCCTTATAACCTCATCGTTCGCCCAAGCCGTCCATGTGTAGAAACGTTGTACTTCTCATAACACGTGAACCATTATTATTTTCATTTGTGTCTGTCGTTTTCATTCTTGCTACTTTCTCATTTAGTTTATCCTATTACATGTTTCTTGTTCATACTGCTTATGTTTTCATTGATCATTATTTCACATGTTTAGTGTTATATTGCTTTTTAGTATATTTGTATTATGATGGCTAGACTTGTACTTGTTCCAATCCTGACTGGATTTTTTTTTTTCAGTTGACAGATTTTTTGATGACTTGCTCTCTTGTTTCGGGTTCCTTCGGGTGGAGTTAGAGGTGTTTTGGAGGCCAACCATAGATTCTAGTCAAAATAGATAGTTTTGAGTTTAATGTTTAGCAGATTGTTCCCAAATATAAATTGGTTGTAATATTGGATTTTTATTAAATAATTATTGTGAATGAGCAAGATAAATATGATTTTGTTTTCATTTAAGGATTTATATTGAGCTCCAGACAACGTACTACCGTCGATACTGCGGCGTAGGCTGGACTTGGCTACGTACTCGTATTCGAAAAACGGGAGTAGGTAGTGACAAATTTTTATGGTGGCCCATGCAGGTCCGTTTTCATAAAATTATGCGAACGTGTGATAGTACCTATATTAGTCGTATTACTGCAAGCCTGTGATTAGGATGCTCATTCACAATTAGGTTGATTTGATTTTTTAAAAATGACTAGGCCTAGCACTAGGTACACCGTGGGTAACCCATATAATTATTTTGAATTAATTGTATGGGTAGTTAAGGTTGTTACATAGGCTACATGATTAAGGTGGTGATATTGGTTGAATTTTGAGATGCCCTATTTGATGAAGTTGAAATTGTGATTTGATAAATGACTCTAATCAAAGATGGATAGAATTCTCAATTGATAAATTGAATATTTTGGTTACTGTTGAAGATGAAATTTTTAGCTTTTGGTATTCTGAGGTTTAAATTTCTATATGATCGATGAATTATTGATAAGGTCGAATATTTAATTTTTAAAGGAAATAATTTTGATTTGATCAATAAAATTGAGGTATGATTTGAAAATTTATGGAATTTAAATTTTTGAGGAGATTATGAAAATGTTGAATTTTGAATTTAAAATAAAATTGAGGAATTTAAAGTTTTGTGAAGTTAGATTTTGAAGATATTTATCAAGTTGGATTAAGGGTTGTGAATTTGATAAGATGATATTCATGATTGCTACAAATGTGTGTAAAAATATAAATATAGTCCCTACGCTAGTAGCTCTCCCCTCCCCCCAATGCTCATGTCCAAGATGTATCCACAACCTATCCAATTGGTAACTGCTATGGCTTCTAACACGACACACTAGTAGCAGTTACCTTCTATCCGTCGCACGACCCATACGTATCGATGGCCAGTTGAGTACGCAGGTCCGTGTCCTATATGAACTCACTCATCATCTGATACCCATGTGTCAAGGCCATAGGAGATATGAAAATATCCCATACTCGTAAGGTGGTCGTCTAACACTAGGTCGATATGCATAATAAAATATAAAATAATGAAAATGACTAAATCTAGTCGCCTGCACCCAAGTGTGACTTGGACGTACAATATAAACAAAATGAAAAATAAGAAAAAGAAATATGTAATAATAAAATATACTGAAAGCGAGGAAGGCAATCCAACAGTCGCAAGCGGCAGCACCAAAACTCACAATTCACAGATGACTCCGAATGCTGAAACAAACATCAAAAACGTTTTCGGTGTAAAAGATATCTATAGGAAATGCCTGTCCGAAAGTCAAATTTCGAAACAGGACAAAATCGTAATTTCGGATCAAAACGATGTCCGTCATTAGACCCGCTTTGCACCGAAATACGTACCAGTATCTAAGATCTCTAAAGTCCTCAAACTACATGTCTACGAATTCAGATTGAGGAGACGAACCCAACCGTATGTCCAAAGTGGGATTCCGGCGGGCCGTGTATAATTTTGCCCATTGGATCGGGTCGCGGGCCCGCCAAATAGGCGTTCCGATCGACCTTCTCAGATTCAGACCAAACTTGGCACACAGGACCAAAATTTTGATACAGTCCTGCTGGCGCAAGTTTTGTCTCGATTCGACGAACGTACACAAAGTTATGGTCAAGTTTGCAAAACGTCGATACGGGGGTATCTTGACGGATACGCATTGATTTCGTCGTGCACACGCAACAAAATCGAGTTTCGTCAGTTCCCACACGTCAACAATATCCATATGCGCCTTTTGATGCATATAGTGCGCGACCACGTCACCCAGTTTGTCGGGGCACACGCCATATCGGGAAGTTTTCTAAAGTTTTCAGTTTTTAAAATCAGTTTTTCGCACAAGTTTAACATCACGTAATTTTCTGTACAAATATCGAAATAAGATTCTACGAAGTGCGTTCTGTTCTCGGTTATGTTGGCTTTAACTATTATAAACTATTTTAAGAAAAACCCTAATCTATATATCGAAAATGGGCTTCCAAGTTAGGGGTTTGGGGCAGTTCTTTGCTCTATTTTTCGGCAGTGAACGTGCAACTTTGTATCGATTTCTGTGCCGATCTTGGGTACGAGGTCGAAATCCCTTTGAAGGGTTTCGAAAGGGGTTACAAGGTCTCTCAATAGGATTTAACGATTCGAGAAACGATTGGAAATTAAAGAAGATATCGTTGTTAGAAAATGGTACCTCGCAGTCGACAAAACTGAAATCGCACAGATGGTGCGATCGGCCTGGGGTGGCTGGCAACGTTCGCGCGGTGGTGTGGCACTGTCAGCGGCCAGGGTAGTTCGCCGGGGGTGGGGGAAGGCTCAGGACTGGCTCTGGTGGCTTCGCGATACTTTGGTTAGGGTTTCGTCGGATTTTTTTAGCCGTTTTATATACTGCTACTATCCTCATTCGAGTCTAACTCGAATTTGAGGCTGCGGGTATTGGTAGGATTTGTATCATGAATTGAATAGCTATTGGCAATTCCAAGTTAGTATGGATTGCTAGATTTAAATTCTTGTTGGGAGATTTGCATGAGATTTGAACAAATCTCATGTAAATCTTGCGAACTATTCGCAACAGAGGAATGGGGGGTCGAGATTTCAAGAGTACTGTAGCTACGGCTACAGTACCAGATGTTATCCTTTTTTTTTACTTATATATATATATATATATATATATATATATATATATATATATATAATCACTCTTAAAAACAAGTAAATTGGCTTATAATTTTTTTTAAAAATTATATACAAAATATCTAAAATTTTCAAATTATAATATACACTATATTTGATAGCGTAATATACAAGCATACCTACCTATATATTATTAAAAAAACTAATGACTTAATACTAAATTATATATAACAAAATTTAGATAAAAAATATTAAAATAATTAGGAATAAAATATGGGGGTTTTCATCCTACCCAACTTAAAGAAATTTCGTCCTCAAAATTAAAACTAATGCCGGGGGGCTGCGATGCAATGCAATATTAAGAATCTAACACGCAAACGTACCTTGGTCTTCGAACAATTGCGGGTAACGATTTCGGATGTCGTCCTCGCGCTCACAAGTAGACTCTCCTGGCGAGTGGTGCTTCCATGCCCCACGAACCAATGGTATAGACTGATTCCGTAACACCTTCACTCGGCGATCAAGGATGCCTACTGGTTGCTTTTGGTACGACAAGCTCGGTCCAACAGTGATCTCGGAGTGATCGAGCACATGACTGTTGTCTGTCACTTATCGCCTCAGCTACGACACATGGAATACGTCATGTAGTCCCTCTAATGACGGTGGCAAGGCCAATCTGTAGGCAACCTCTCCAACCCGTTCCAAGACATCGAAAGGGCCGATATATCTTGGGCTCAACTTGCTACGTCCTCCGAATCGAATCGTGTCTCTAGTGGGGGATATCTTCAAGAAAACATGGTCGCCTTTCTTGAATTCCAAAGGTCGACGACGATTGTCTGCCCACTGCTTCTGTCGATCTTGCGTTGCTCGCAGGTGGTCTTGTATCTTCTTTACCTTCTCCACTGTGCTCAAAACTAGCTCGGGATCCAATATTTGTCGCTCTCCGATGTCGCTCCAACAGACAGGAGATCGATACTTCCTACCATACAATGCTTCAAACGGAGCCATCTGAATGCTCGCTTGATAGCTATTGTTGTAAAAAAATTCCACAAGATGGAGGTTGTCTTCCCTTGATCTACCAAAGTCAAGCATACACACTCTCAGCATATTCTCTAGCGTCTAAATCGTACGTTCTGACTGGCCGTCTGTCTGTGGATGGTACGACGTGCTAAACTTTAAACTCGTACCCAAACTTTCATGTATACTCCTCCAAAAGTGCAAGGTGAACCTCGAGTCACGGTCCGACATGATGCTAGCTGGTACACCGTGTAGCTTCACTATTTTCTTCATATACATATCCGCCAAAACTTCTGTGAACTGCCCTACTCTAAAAAGTAAGAAGTGGGCCGATTTGGTAAGTCTATCAACAATCACCCCTACCGCATCCCGTCCACTAGGACTCCGAGAAAATCCTGTGACGAAGTACATCATAATGTGCTCCCACTTCCTCTTGGGAATGGGTAGCGATTATAATAATTCGGCCGTCCTCTGGTGCTCGGCCTTCACTTGTTGGCATACCAAACACTTGGCCACGAAACGAGCTATCTCCCACTTCATTCAGTGCCACCAATAATACTACCGCAAGTCCCGGTACATCTTAGTTCCTCCGGGATGTATAGAGTAAGTCGAACTGTGCACTTCCGTCATCAACTCCTGCCGAACCTCTCCATTAGGAACATAAATACGATCACCACGTCGCAATGTCCCATTGGGATGAATCCTCAATTCCATCTGCTCTTCTGCCTCAGTCCTCTCTCGAAGCCTTCAAAATCTAGCATCCGTAGGTAGTGCCGCCTTGATCCTCTCCACTAGTGATGATTGCACTTGGAGGTTGGCTAACACACCATCAGCTCCAGGCAATACTACCTCAATACCAAGCTGCAGCAAGTCTCTGATCAACTCCTTCTGCGTAGTCAAGAAGTATACCCTAGCCTTACGGCTTAATGCGTCTACCACAACATTAGCATTGCCCGGATGATAATGTAGCTCGATCTCGTAATCTTTCATCAACTCCAACCAACGTCGATGTCGCTTATTCAACTCTTTCTGTGTGAACACGTACTTGAGGCTCTTATGATCAGTGTAGATATCAACCTTCTCATCGCACAAGTAGTGTCTTCATAGCTTGAAAGCAAAGATAACCGCTGCAAGCTCTAGATCGTGGGTTGGATAATTTTTCTCGTGCACCCTCAACTATCTCAATGCATATGCTACTACATGACCATGCTGCATCAACACGCATCATAATCCCTTTCCGAATGCATCGTTGTAGATCACAAATCCTCCCGGGCCCGATGGTAGTGTCAAGATGGGTGCAGTGGTCAAGCGCTTCTTCAATTCGTCAAAAGCGGCTTGACACTCATCTGTCCATACAAACTCTCGATCCTTGCAAGTTAGTCGAGTCATAGGCCCCGTTATTCGAGAGAAATCTTCTACGAACCTTCGGTAATATCCTGCAAGTCCAAGAAAACTTCTCACCTCAGAAGTCGATGTGGGAGAGGGCCATGCCTTGACTGCTATGATCTTCTCAGGATCTACCGATATGCCGTCTCCAGTAACGATGTGCCCAAGAAATGAAACCTCCTTAAGAAAGAAATCACACTTGCTAAGCTTTGTAAAAAGTTGCTCATTCCTCAAGATTCACAAAACTGTCCGTAGATGCTGCTCATGCTCCTCTTGGCTCTTCGAGTATATCAAGATATCATCTATAAAGACGACTACAAATTTGTCCAAGTACTGATGAAAGATCTTGTTCATTAAGTTCATGAAGACCGCGGGAGCACTGGTCAACCCGAAAGGCATGACCAAGAACTCTTAGTGTCCATACCTCGATCGAAACGTCATATTCGGAATATCTTCCTTCCGAACCTTCAGTTGGTGATAGCCTGATCGCAAGCCGATCTTCGAGAATACCTTGTACCCACTCAGCTGGTCGAATAGATCGTCTATGCGCGACAAGGGGTACTTTTTCTTCACCGTCACTGCATTCAAGGCTCTGTAGTCGATATACATGCGCACTGTCCCATCTTTCTTTGGCACAAAAAGAACGGGTGCTCCCCATGGTGACGCACTGGCACGAATGCAGCCTTTCTCCAACAAGTCATCAATATGTGTCTTCATCTCCACCAACTCCTTGGGTGCTAGACGATATACTCGAAATGAAATAGGCTCGGCTTCGGGAATAAGCTCAATAGAAAACTCTATGTCTCGGTCAGGTGGAAGTCCTGGCAAATCTTTGGGGAACACATACTCGAACTCAGTGATAAAAGGGTGCTGAGGGGTGTCCTGCATCATCATGTGAGTCCCCAATGCAGGTGCATTTTTTCTCAAGGCTTCTTCTTTGGTGAAATCGAATTCTGTCACATTCGGTGATCTAAAGACAATAATGTCCTTATGGCAGTCTATGAGAGCGAAATGCTGGCTCAACCAGTCCATTCTGAAAACCACGTCGAATGTCGGCATAAGAAATACAAGAAGTCGTGCCTTCATCTCTATGCCACATATCACTACAGAACAATCTCTACAAACACCACTAATAGGTACAACTCCTCCTCCAGTGAGGATTCTAATATTTTTAGGTAAAGAAGACATGGATATGCTGTGTCTAGTGGCAAAGCTAGTGGCTATGAATGAATAGGTGGCTCCAGTATTAAATAATATGATGGCAGGAAATGATGCAACTAAAACCATACCTACTATGACATCCACCTCTGGTTCTGTCTCTTCTGCAGCTAGTGCAAAAGCCTTCCCAACTCTTTGATTACCCGTTTGTGCTCTAGCCTGTTGAAATTGGGTTGCCTAAAGGGGTAAGGGTGGTCGTGTTGCTCCTAGTCCTGTAATCCATAGTCTCTGAATCTGCTGTTGGTTCTGTGGAGTGGTCCTCTGAAATGAAAAATCTCTAGCCTAGTGCTGACTCGATCTGCAAGCTAGGCAATGTCCAAGTCGTCGCCGACAGTCTCTCTGAACATGACCAACTTTGCCACAGAAGTGGCAAGTTGGCCTCTCCTGTGCCTGGTATGGCTATATCCTCTGGTGATGCTGGTGTGAGGGAGGACGTCTCACTGGCTCTCCTGTAGTGGCCTTAACTGGTTCCAGGGTCAAAGTAGCTCGTCGGTGTGCCTTTTTGCTTATGGCATCCTCAGTGCTAGCCTCTGCCAGAACAGCTGCTTGGGAGACCCTCAACTCGGAGCTGGTGTATCTCTTCAACTCTATACACAAGCCTCTATGAAATCTTTTGGCTTTCTCCAGCTCGTCGTAACCAACCCCGGTGCAAAATAACTCAACCGACTAAACTCGACATCGTACTCATCAACTGTCATACTCCCCTGCTCTAAGTATAGGAACTGGTCATAAAGTGCGTCCTTGGCAATGTCGAAGAAAAACTTCTTATTGAATAGTTTTTTGAATTCCTTCCATGTTTGATCAACTCCTAGTCGTCTCTCCTCTACGGCCCACCAATCGTAAGCATTTTCTTCCAACTGTAACTTCACTGCCGTCATCCATAGATCTGCGGATAACTCCGAAGCCTTCAAGAGATTTTTTCTCTTAACCCGCCAATTGGTGATTCCGATGACGTCTTCAGTGCCTTTAAAGTGTGCAGGATTCATGTTGCGTAATCCCTCGATAGAGCCTACAGAGGCTTGGGTACTCTGGTTAAGACAATCCTAGGTATCTCAATCACAGGCAATTATACAAGGAGCAAGAAGTATAATCATCAGACATACAATAGTAAAGAGTCCCAATCCATTTATACATGGATGATCATGAAGCTAGTCATACAAAATAGATAACTAGCAAGAGTAATAGTCATACATGATAAGCTATAGCTGCAGTCTAGAATATGCACATCATGCTTATGCCCGTAGGCTAAATGTCAAGGACCAAAACACGAGCTAAACATGTGCTCGGAGGCTAAACACTACAAAAGAATAATGTACATAACCAGTGGGAGAATAAAATGAGAAACTCACTTGGGTACTCTGGTGCTCTGGATGGTCACCGTCGGATGGTCACCGTCGAGTAGATGGTGCGGAAGATCCTCTGGGCTTCTCTATCAAATCTGGCCAAACAAAACCAGTGGAGTCAGACCCCCAATAGCAAGTACCACAAAGGAAGCCAAACTATGAACTAAAACCAGCAATCACTAACATCAACAATTAGATATACAAATGAGTAAAGGCAGATTGAGACTCGTGCATTACCAATGCACTTATCCCGAACGTAGGAAGACAATAAGTAAGCATCTTGGAGCATAAAGTAATTAACATGTGACATAATATAAAATGTAGACATGTTAAGTAAACAAAAGCTTGAGATTATGTAAAAGCAATTGAACATGTGAACTTGTGAGTTAGCCGGGTCATAAGAGCATGGTGACTCGACATAGGGAGTCATGTATAGCTTGTGAGATAATTGAACATGTGAGCATATAAGAATTATATTGAAAGATAATGATAAGTGGACTTAGAAACTAATTCGAAAGTCATGTTACAACCCTTAAACCAAACAAGGACCTGCAATGTAACCCTTCTCCTGAGCAGAACTTAGTCTCTGATCATTGTATAGCATAAAGATTATGTATAGAATGTGAGTACTGAATAGGACGACAAATGGTAAGATGACTTAAGAACCATTCCGGAATCCAAGTTACAACCCGTAAACCAAACAATGACCAGGGATGTAACCCTTCTCCTGAATAGAACTTTGTCTCCGACCATTCATCGATGAAAGTAAAGCATAAACCATAGTGTACTGAAATAAACATACGAACACTGCCTAGACAAAACTAGACTGGACTTGACTGACTCTATCCATCAATCACGACCAACAACGAGTACGGCTTGATACTTTAACTAACTAGGGTTATCACAAGCATAGTTACTAGCGAGATACAACGAGATGTTCCGGCAGTCACAAGCCCTGTAGCTATCCAGGTTATCCAGACGCAAGTTACAAAAATTATAGTGGATACATCGCCCTGGAGACAAATGTATCTCATGTACATATAATAGTGGGTACATCGCCCAGGAGACAAATGTACCCTAAGAGAGATATTAGGTGACTTGGGGGTGCAACACATGACATTCTGCATATTACTTGTTTCAAGAAGTGCCCCACATGATAGTGGGCTGGAAATGTGCCCTACTCGACGTCAGGCTACAAGTCCACTCAAGGCGCCCAGATAACAGGATCGCTTGTAACTGGAAACATCTCTCTATATGAACTATTTGATCAATCTAGTCATTAACCTAGTCAGATTCAGTATGAATTCCTGACCGTGGGAAATCAGGAATTCATGTCCTAGATATGATATAATATAGAACATGTAGCTTATACAAACACACTCAAGAGAAACACCCACGGTATCCAAATTATTCATTACTTTTAAGCCAGTAAAGCCGTCGCAACAGCATTCATGGTTCATGTTATATCATATCTTGTTACTTGTCTGGAGTGCACCACGACGGGTCACTATCATGTTAAGAGTACTTGTTAGGGGTGCGCCACGATGGGCCACAATCATGTTAAGCAAAGAAGTGACATGTGACTTAAGTGCATCGCAACGGGTCACTATCGTATTAAGCAAAGAAGGAAGACATACATTATGAATGTACCACAACGGGTCACTATCATGTTAAGCAAAAGAAAGAAGACAAATCATGAGTGTCCCACAATGGGCCACTATCATGTTAAGCAAAAGAAGGAAGACATAAATCATGAGTGCCCCACAACGGGTCACTATCATGTTAAGTAATCATAGATGTAAGAAAGCTTGTAGATAGATCTTGATAAAAGGTGCATCATAACATATAAGAAAGAATAAATGAGGTAACTACTTGGCCTAAAACACCAATTGAATATGTGCTAGTATTAAGGGTATGAGAGGGGTATAATCATTCTCTAGCTGTAGAATATTATCAAATCATAGGGTTGTCGCAATTTAGGCCAAGATAGAAAACATGCAATACAATCATAAGCTCCATATCAAGAATGAAAGAAACTTGCATAAAATGGTTGATAACATATTCTTGAAGCCAAGGAAAGGATCTACAACTTTCTTGTTGGGAGTTGAGAGAAATTCTGGCCACACATCAGCCAAAAAGGGCATAAAACATACAAAAATAGCCAAAATAAGCACTATGCGACTAAGGGTGGATGAGTGCCCATCTTCTCATGCGGCCAGAGTCGATGGGTACACATCTTCTCATGTGGCCAGAGTCGATAGGGTGCCATCTATGCGGTAGGGTCGATGGGGTGCCATCTATGCGGTAGAGTCGATGGGTGCCCATGCGGCAAGAGTCGATGGGGTGCCATGCGACAGAGTCCCAAGCGGCCAGAGTCGATGGCGTACCATCTATGCGGCAGGGTCGATGGGGTGCCATCTATGCGGTAGAGTCGATGGGGTGCCATCTATGCGGCAGAGTCGATGGATGCCCATGCGGTAAGAGTCGATGGGGTGCCATACGACAGAGTCCCATGCGGCCAGAGTCGATGGGGTGCCATCTATGCGGCAAGGTCAATGGGGTGCCAACTGTGCGATAGGGTCGTTGGGGTGCCATCTATGCGGCAGGGTCGATGGGGTGCCATCTATGCGGCAGGGTAAACAGAATCCCATGCGGCAGTAGATGGACGCCCATCTATGCGGCAGGGTAAATGGGTACCCATCTTCTCCGAAAATCTGAGAAGGATGGCCATGGAATCCATAGCTTCCAAGCTCCATAAAACCATCACTATAAGTCCAAATTTGGACTTCCATAGGTCAAAATGGGGCAGAACGAAATTCTCTACAACATAGAACAACTAGATTTTGAAAACAAAGAAGTTTGATTGATCAAAACCCAAGAAAATCGAGAATGACATAAACTTAGATCTACAAGAATCCATCCATGAAAATTAAAAACTCCAAGTTCTAAAGAGGCTTATAATCATGTAAGGAAGAGTTTAGAACAAACAAAATAATATTTGTCCAACATTTGGCAAGATGTACTTGCCTTAGGTTGGAGGAAGAAGATGAAGAGGATGAAGATGAAGAGAAATGAAATAATGGAAGAGAGAGAGAGAGAGGAGTTGGGTTTTATACAAACCTTCTCATCTCAAACCAATCCAAACCAAGCCCTATACCAAGTTGAACCGAACCAAATTAAACCAAGTCAAAATCAAACCAAAGCAAGGCTAAGAAAGACGAGTCAAAATACAGGTCTCTTGACAAAGGCCAGAATTTCGTATACGTACACTGAAAATACGTATAACAGAAAATGGGAGTGACAGGCATGCCGTCGGCATATAATGGTACACTGGCGACGTGTCGGTCAAGGAAAAAATCTATAAGTTGGAAAAAAATTTAAAGCATTCCAAAAATCAAGAAAATACAAAACACAGTACAAAAATACGTATTCGTATATAAATACCAATACAGTGAGACGAATCTCACAAAAACTGAGGTGGATAAGGTGGCGGAGGTGGTAGGTACTCTTCTTGAGCTACAGGGTTTTCGGGACCTGTTTATCCCATTTGGGGTGTCGGGGCTTGCTGCTGAGTAGTGGATGGTGTCATCACAGGCTGAAAGGCTGGTCCCGATGGTGCTGGAGTGGTAGAGGACATGGCTAGGGGTGGCTGACCCACTGGTCCCTCTTGAGCGATTGAGCTCCCATCAGTAATGGCGAGAGGGGTAGCGCATCCTCTACGAAGATTCATCCTATATTGATACAAAAATTAGAGTTTTGGTTAGAACAAAATCAAACTGGATGTAATCAAGCAGTCAAACGAGAAGTTGAGAAGAGATCAAGGAAGGTATTAATAAGTGGATGAGATTCAATATCCTACTCCTATATGCAGGCTTGTTGGACATACTCATGTAATCCAACAATATTATAGAGACCTGCATAGGCCACCATAAAAATATGTAACGCCCCAGTCCCAAAATACATAGGACTAAGTACGTCAATATGTCAGCTGCACATATACAAAGAATACACCAATATGTGGAATCCTCGTATTTGTACATAAGCTGTAAATAATATAACATGATAAGCCACAATATAAATAACTATATCTCATTCACAGCTCAACATAGAAAGTATAATAAGTCTCAATAAATAAAGAAAAATTTTGAGTTGCACCCCACAATATTTAACCATATTTAAGGTGCACCCCACTATTTTATCATAATGTACAATACCCTCCACTTTCGTACCGTTAATTTTTGATCGAAATGTCCCTTCCATTTTTCCAAGCTGACGAGGGAGAACTGGTAATAATGGTGATTTGCTAGGGGTATTTCGGTCAAAAATTAATGGTCAATAGAGTTGACCGTTAGTTTTTGACGAAAGTGGAGGGTATTGTACATTATAGAAAAACAGTGGGATGCACCTTGAATATGGTTAAATATTGTGGGGTGCAACACAAAATTTCTCATAAATAAAAGAAGTCAAAGAGATAGTCGGGTGGACATACCCACTCCAAATAGCTATAAAAAATTGTCTCAACTAAATGGAGTCCAACCTCCTCAAAACAGAAAGATGAAGATAAAAGATGTCCACTACATAGTCTCAGATAATAAAGAAAAACCAAGTATCAGTGTAACTCCTCCTCCCAGATTTTAGTTTTTTCTAATTTTATTAACTTTATTTCTAGTTGGAAAATATGTTGTTATCATAATTTTTATATATTTGTGAAACTAT
The DNA here is from genome assembly GCA_029216955.1 of Iris pallida. Taxonomy (NCBI): domain Eukaryota; kingdom Viridiplantae; phylum Streptophyta; class Magnoliopsida; order Asparagales; family Iridaceae; genus Iris; species Iris pallida. The sequence continues at coordinate 2,657,450 of JANAVB010029417.1, read as the reverse complement.
TTTCGTATGATTTTTATAAACGATATATTTAGATATGTTAATTATTCTAAAATATGTTTCAAAATATCCATTATTAGGAGTATTATTTCGAGGAATTATTTTAAAAAGTATTATTATTTACAAAATATTAAGTTTTATTGGGCTAAATGTATTTTAAGGTTATTAATAATAGCTAGTATAAATTTTAAATCATCATAGATTGACGTTGATTAAATCTAGAATTTATTGTATTCAATAATCATTTTGTTTAATCCTAAAAGGTTTTGTCCAAGTTGTTTTAAAATAGATATTATCGAATATATATATGTTAAATATTAGTTCAAGGAAATATATTCGTTTTAAAAAAATAGTTGTTTGATGGCAATGAATATTATTTCGTAATAATTAATCATTTAATGTATTCTTCTGATCAAGTTAGCTTGGGTTAAATATTTACTGGATAATACCAAAATTGTGATTTAAATTATATGACCTTTTAATTGATATAGATATATGTAAATATGATTTAAATTACTTGATATTATCTAGTATTCATTAGCATTGATTTTATGTTGCTAAGGGATATTGAACTAGCTTGATTTAAAATTATTGAATCTATTTATATATATTAAAACTAAATGAATTCTATTATATACGTATATGTAGCACATATATATGTATATAAACATATCTTTCTCAAACTTCCAAATACCACTTATATCCAATTAAACCAAATCCTAGCTAACGTAATCTCATCTCCACCCCAATCAAACTAAACTATATGCAGGATATTAATGAATCTTTTCCTCCCAATCTCTTTCACAATCAAAGAGTATCCGGAGAATAGCCGACCCTTACAAATTCCTTCTCTGCCTACTGTCCCATTCAATGACTCTCTCTCCTACACCAGCCCCTCCTTCATATTCTCTTCTTCCTAAGGACACAACCAACCATGTCTCCTCCAACACCATGTCGCCTCCATATCACCTTTATGCCAAACTCTCCACCGAGACTGGGCCAGGACGTCTCCTCCAAGACCGGCGGTTTACCACCGGTTGTCGTCATCTCCATTGGTCGAGAGGTCATCGCACGTTGTTGTCAAGCAGCCCCGCCGATAATCCACGGATCGAGCCAATGATGTCGTAACACCAAAGACCAACACACTATCACCATCAACCATCCTCAACAGTAACCATCATCTAGCCACACCACCAACAGTCGTGTCCGGACCCGTGTGTCCGTGTCTATCCCTTCTTATTCTATTAAACATTACAAATCCAGTTCATGTCGGACACACCCGACACGAACAGTACCACCATCCATATCAACATCACCACCACCATCACTCACCAGTTCCTGCCGTAGCCGCGACGAGTAGTACCGCGTGCCAGCACCGCACCCAATCGTCCGTCGATCCCAGCTCTCTCTCAGACCACCTCGTCGTGGCCGGTCCCGACGTCGTAGTCAGTCGACTGACCACCATGGCCAGTGTCGCACAACCGTGCACACGCATCTCCGCTGAGCACCCACTCTTTTCGTTCATTATCGCCGTGCTGTCTCCGAGCTGGAGAACTACAGCCGTCGTCGTGTCGAGTACAGCACCGTACTTCGCCGCCAACCGCGGAGACTCGATCTCCGACGAGTCTGCAACCCACGCCGCCACCGCCGACTCCTTCACGGGTGCTCGTGCCACCGCCCATCCCATGCACCGTGGGCCAGATCGAGCGCCGCCCTGGCTTCTCTGCGTCCACCATGGTGCCACGAGCCGAAGTCAGGCCACGGACCGCCGTCGTGGCTCGTCTCCTGGCAAAACCCTCTCTCTCTGGGTGAGCACGGCTTTTCTCTAGTCTCTCTCCATGTTCCCCTCTTTTTACTTTGTTCTTTTCAAGAATAACAGGGCTTTCTTTTGGGTTCATGTGTTCGGTTAACTATTAGTTATTAAATTGGACTAACAAGCCATTAAAGGGTTTAATTAAAATATTTTGGTTTTCATCAATAAGAAAATTTCATATACATGTGACTATATATATTTAGAACTTATATAAAGAATTAGCCTATAATAAATATTGTGGGCCTAATATGTATCTTCTATATAAAATTATTTGGACTTTTGTGGATGGGCCAGATCTCATAGGAATGCTTGGGTTTCTTTTAAATAATATATTATTTAGCAATTAAATTAGCTTTGAGTTTCATATAAGAATATTTACCTAGGAATGCTTTAGAAATTACAAGAGGCCTTAGACATATATATATGTATTGGGCCTTTACCTATTGGGCTTCTTATGTAAACAACATTATAAATGGTTTTAAAATAATAGTTTATATTAATATTTCTTATAAGTATTTTTAACATAGAAATTTATATAAGGTAGTTTCAATAGATGTTTATAACATATCTATAGATATAAATGAGTATAGGACATTTAATTTATATATCTAAATATCAAAGTATTTTTGAAAGGGTTTTACAAGGTTTAAATGGTATTTTTTTAAAGTTTTTTCTAAAATTATCTTATAACTTTTTTGAATAGTTATAAATATCTTCTAAGTTTATATATATATATATACATTATCTTCTTATAAAGAATTACGCCCCTTAAATAAGTATCATTTTAGATTAATCTTGATCATGACCAACCTAATCATACTCCTTATTTTTTGGACGATTTTGGATTTCTTCATATCAACCCTAGGTAATTGGACTTTTCTGGATGCAATGGTACTATCGATTTTATCAGCAAAGGACCTCAGGCAAGTACAATTTTTAATTGCTTTTCGATTCATAGTAGTCTATACATTTCATGTTTATAGATATGTCTTGCTGCTTGTTCACACGCTCGTCACACGGAGTAGTCGGGAGGGGAAATATTTTAGTAGACATGTGGACTACCCAGAACTATCTCTCGTATCTTTCATGGAGAATAGCAGCTGCACACGACACGTACAGGGTGCCAGATTTATCCCATAGTCGTTCACATGTCGAAACAGATATTTCAAATCACATAGATAGTTGTAGTTTATTTGTTTTTCTTGTCTTCTCCACCACTTGCCATGTCATCAGTACTTTCTAGTTTTCATCTCTCATATGTTATTTTTATGTCTTGTTAATTCTATTGTGTTCTCGCATTGCCGTCGGTTTGTGTGCTTGTTCCATTCCTGACTGGAAACCAACATTTTTCAGGTTAGTTGTGGCTCCACTTAGCTTTGGGAGATACGGGTGTACTTGCAGACAAAAACCTAGAAATAGATAGCAGTTGTATCATTTTTATTAATTGTGAGAACTTTATATTTTTTTAACTATAAATCTTGTAAATGTTGTAATTAATTTTAGAAATATGAATGAGAAATAAATGTTATTTTGTGATTTTGAGCATCTTGGCCGTGACAGCGTTCTACCGCCGACTCTGTGGCATAGGCTGGCTTGGACACGTCTCCTATCCGAAAAAGTGGGTGCGGGTCGTGACAATCAGCGGAAGATGCCTCATCATCGATGTAAGAAGGATCCAAAGCTGCTCCATATTCCTGAGGATAATCCTGCTCGTCTAATCCTTGAGAGATCACCAGGTCCTCAAAGGGACGTAACAAGATACAAAAAAACAGGCCGAAATAACTGAATTTGTAAATATGCAACTATGACACTACAGGTTCTCTTAAGCGTCTATGTGAGATGCACTTTGAGAATAACGTTCTACGCAGGGGCTGTAGGATCAGCAGAGTAAATAAAGAGTGGCAGTAAGTAGCGCTCATCCTAGTCGCTATCGGCCAGGGGCGGAAAGTAGCACTTATACGAGTCAATATCGGCCCACAAATGTGTGTAAAAATGTAAATGTAGCCCCTACGCTAGTAGATGTCCCCTTCCCCCAATGCTTCTGTCCAATATGTATCTACAACCTGTCCAGTTGGCAACTGCTATGGCTTCTAACTCGACACACTAGTAGCAGTTATCTCCTATCCGTCGCACGACCCACACGTATCGATGGCCAGTCGAATACGCAGGTCCGTGTCCTATATGAACTCACTCATCACGTGATACACATGTGTCAAGGCCATAAGAGAGATAAAAATATTCTACACTCATAAGGTGGTCGTCTAACACTAGGTCGATATGCATAATAAAATATAAAATAACAAAAACGACTAAATCTAGTCGCCTGCACCCAAGTGTGACTTGGACGCATAATATAAAAAAAATGAAAAATAAGAACAAAAAATATGCAATAATAAAATATACTAAAAATAAATGAGTACAACCAGAATCTATGGCAAGGTATACTTGCCTGTGGTGCGAGGAAGGCAATCCAACAGTCGCAAGCGGCAGCACCAAAAGCTCACAATTCACAGATGACTCTAGATGCTGAAACAAACATCAAGAACATTTTTGGTGTAAAAGATATCTCTAGGAGACACTTGTCCGAAAGTTAAATTTTGAAACAGGGCAAAATCGTAATTTTGGGTCAAAATATTATCCACCGTTGGACCCGCTTTGTACCAAAATACGTGCCAGTATCTAAGGTCTCTAAAGTCGTCAAACTATATGTCTACAGATTTGATTTGAGGAGACAAACCCAACCGCATATCCAAAGTTGGATTCCGGCAGGCCGTGTATAATTTCGTCCGTTGGATCGGGTCACGGACCTACCAAATAGACGTTCCGATCAACCTTCTCAGATTCGGACCAAACTTGGCACACAGGACCAAAATTTTGATACGGTCCTGCTGGCAAAATTTTTGTCTCTTTTCAACGAACGTACACAAAGTTATGGTCAAGTTTGCAAAACGTCAATACGGGGGTATCTTGATGGATACGTATTGATTTCGTCGCGCACACACAACGAAATCGAGTTTCGTTAGTTCCCATACGTCGACAATATCCATACGCACCTTTCGATGCATGCATGACCACATCGTCCGGTTTATCGGGGTGCACGCCATATTGGGAAGTTTTCTAAAAAATTTAGTTTTTAAAACCAGTTTTTCGCACAAGTTTAATATTACGTAATTTTTGGTACAAATAACGAAATAAGATTCTACGAAGTTCGTTCTATTCTCGGTTATGTTGGCTTTAACTGTTATAAACTAGTTTAACAAAAACCCTAATGTACATATCGAAAACGGGCTTCCAAGTTAGTGGTTTGGGGCAGTACTTTGCTCTGTTTTTCGGCAGCGAACGTGCAACTTTGCGTCAATTTCTGTGTCGATCTAGGGTACGAGGTTGAAATCCCTTTGAAGGATTTCGAAGGGCGTTACAAGGTCGCTCAATAGGATTTAATGATTCAAGAAACGATTGGAAATTAAATAAGATATTGTTGTTAGAAAATGGTACCTCGCAGTCGACAAAACTGAAATCGCACAGATTGTGCGGTCGACCTAGGGTGGCTGGCGGCCTTCACGCAATGGTACGACGCTGACAGTGGCCAGGTTAGTTCGCCGGGGATGGGTGAAGGCTCGGGATTGGCTCTGGTGGCTTCGCGATACTTTGGTTAGGGTTTTCTTGGATTTTTTAGCCATTTTATATACTACTACTATCCTCATTCGAGTCTAACTCGAATTTGAGGCCGTGGGCACATGTAGGATTTGTATCACGAATTGAATAGCTATTGGAAATTCTAAGTTAGTATGGATTGCTAGATTTAAATTCATGTTGGGAGATTTGTATAAGATTTGAACAAATCTCAATCAATCTTGCGAAATATTCGCAACAGAGGAATGGGGGGTCGGGATTTCAAGAGTACTGTATCTACGGCTACAGTACCAGATGTTATCTTCTTCTTTTTTTAACCTATATATATATATATATATATATATATATATATATATATATATATATATATATATATATATATATATATATATATATATATATATACACACACACACTCATAATCACTCTTAAAAACAAGTAAAATAGGTTATAAATTTTTTAAAAAACTATATAAAAAATATCTAAAATTTTTAAATTATAGTACACTATATTTGATAGTGTAATGTACAAGTATACCTACCTATATATTATTAACAAAAACTAATGACTTAATACTAAATTATATATAACAAAATTTAGATAAAAATATTAAAATAATTAGGAATAAAAGATGGGGGTTTACTCCTATGGAATCCTAGTTGTGACGCAGTCCTCTAGGGTCTCCGCTGTAAGTGTATATTCTCCACAACCCTCGCAGGAGTCTGCCTGAGTTCATGAGATCGTTGACCGTCAGATTGAGTATCTCCGAGACGAGATGCTGCAAAGGATGCAGGAGCTGCCCCCGTCTCAGCCGCAGTCAGACGATGCCACGCTCATTGCATGATTTGATATGCTCGAGCGCAGCATCATGGAGCTCAAGGATATGAATGAGAGGACAAAGTGTGGCATTACTGATCTTAGAGAGTCGACATAGTATATCATGACGGAGCTGCAGGCATCATAGCTATCCATGGGCGAGAGGCTGACGTTGATGCATGATTCGATGCTTGATAGCAGTGTGAGGTTGGTATCTACCAAGGATTCATACAACCATCGACTAGCAGCATTAGAGCATATATGTCCTCTGGGTGCGCCTTCATCGTTACCGACTCCACCGACGTCATTGCCTTCTTCATCGACATCGGTGTCCATTTCATGGAAGCAGAATGAGTTGTTCTTATCCCTGGTGCACGACGGTGCCCATCCTCCTCCAGATCTGCAGTGGTCCTAGCTAGGACTGTTTACTTGCTGTTTGTGTGTGGACCCATGATATAGGGTATGGATATTATACATTTGTTGATGCTTTCATACTTTAATTTTTGCACTTAGTTGTGTGGATATTTATTGCATTGATCTGTACGACAAAATTTTCTTCAGACTCGATTTGTAATTCCAATATGTCATTTTCTTTAAATTTTACTTTATTATTCCTATTAAATGTATGTGAATATACCGGTGTTGAGTGTTCCACAGAAGGGGTCGACGAACCCAGAGAATTCAACGAAGGGTTGCTCCGGGTCTTTTGATATAAATTATAAAAAAATAAACTACAGAAAAACTATTTTGTCTTCTATTTTCTTAATTCTTTAACAGGAAATCTAGCGACGTTTAGCGACGCAAAGGAACTACGCTGAGAGTCGCTGACTTTCTACAGTTAGCGACGGTCAGCGACTCATGACACGTCGCTGGTCGTCGCTAAGAGTCGCAGCTAGTCGATGACTTCCTACAGTTTGGCGACTAACTACGTCTCTTGTAGACGTCGCGATACGTCGCAGCACGTCGCTAGTGTCAGAAATTTGTACTGACTATTATCGACACATAAAACGTCGCTAAACTTGCGACAGCATGTCGCTAAACGTCGCTAATACTGCGACGTAACTACGTCGCCAAAACACATCGCTATTGCGACGTTTAGCGACATTTTGGTGGTGAGCAACTTGATAAAATGCGACTAACTTTGAACATCGCCAATTACGTTGCTAATTGTAATTTGCGATATTTTTTCTTATTTAGCAACGTTTTTAAGCGTCGCTAATATGACTTATTTTGGTAGTGAACGGTGAATGGCTTGATCTTTTGCTTTTTGACCCTCTTGTTCTCCAATCAATCAACGATGCCGACGAAAATAAAATGTAGATGTAGATGCAACATTGAAATGCATACTTCCATAGAATAGTGAATCATAGAACGGTTGCATGTTAGAGGTGCTTACTTTCACAGAATAGTGAATCATAGCACTGTTGCATGTTACTTGTATATAACTACTATAAAACTGCTATATCATGAACTGTTATATGCTTACTTTGTTTTGACTGCTATAGAATTGTATTAAGCAAGAACTGAATCAATGAATGAATGTTGCAACAAATATGTGAAACACACTGGAAATGGTTAATGTCTTTATCAACTCGTAGACCATGCTTGAGTAACTAGTTTAGTCTAGCACGATCATGGACAATTTGTGCACAAGGGAGTTAGCTTCTCGAACGGTTGCCTAGGCCAAGGAGCCGATTCGACCATGGAGGAAAGGGGACTGCAGTACTGGCTTAACCGGTACAGCCCAGCTATAGTCTAAGATAGCTTAAAATTGCGTGTGACCTTCACATACATATACACTGCTTTTAGTTAATGCCCCTCGAACCAATCATATACTTTATTGAGATAGGACGCCAATTTGTCCGCTATTAGTAGATAAAATGATTTCTTTCACTTTGGAATCCAAAATAATTCCTTTCATTTCGTATTTTCTTTCATATTTATTCTATTTCTTCACTCTTGTTTACGTTACTTGCCTCGATTTGGTACCGCTCTCGCGGCCCGCACCGAAACAGTGCTTTACCCCTAGATGTCCAGTCAACTGCTGCGCCTCAACGCATTTTGGGGAGAACCAGCTAGCTCTGGGTTCGAGTGGCATTTCACTCCTAACCACAACTCATCCGCTGATTCTTCAACATCAGTCGGTTCGGACCTCCACTTAGTTTCACCCAAGCTTCATCCTGGTCATGGATAGATCACCCAGGTTCGGGTCCATAAGCAGTGACAATCGCCCTATCCCAGCGAGGTATATGGAATACATACTCTTATGGTTTCATAAGAATATTCTACTCGTCATATTGTAAGAGATACACGAATGATATATTGATATCATATCCACATAAATATGTGTTTTAGTGAGAGTGATACGAATTACTAGTAACCTGTGGTTTTTTTATTGTAAAAAAGAAATAATCAATCTTTCAATAAGAAAAAAAGATCCTTTTCTTGATACTTTACTTAAGGATCATGAATATGGATCGTTAGAAAGATCAGAACAGAACGAATGAAAAACATATAGATAGAGCAAAAAAAATTGATTTTTTCTCTTTATTTATACGGATCAGACATTTCTGTTTCCAAACATTCATGATCTGCATGTGAATGAGTCGAATTACTTATCCCTCGGTCTATTAGAGAACTCTCTCTCCAGGGATTGTGAAAGATGTTCCACTAGAAATATTCTTGTTATTGCTTCGACTCATATTCCCCAAAAAGTGGATCCCGCTCTAATAGCTCCGAATAAATTAAATACATGCATTAAGATGGTTGAACAAGAAAGAGTATGGTAAGTTATTCAAAGGCAGAGACTATGTCGTGGGTAAGATTTAACATAGTTTCATATGCTATGCTTTATCAATTACTCACATAAAATTTGACTATCATGGCTAGAAAGATCACTTAATTATTACATGCTTCACATAACTTCTTAAACAATTAAGATTGTGGGATTAATTAGTCATTCACCAGTACACATCAATGTATTTACCCTTGTCTCCACAAGTGTTGCGGATCAGGGAGGCGTGCTTAGGAACTGAAGGCGACGCATGAAACATTTTGAAGTCTTGCTCGTGCGTGAAGGTGATTTCTACACTTTTGAAGGCTCTGCTCAAGACCTGTTGCAATGCCTCAACTCTCCCTACTTAAAGGTCCAAGGGTGTTTTGGTTTTGTATAAGTGGATATAAATGTATGGAACAACTATCTTATCTGAGTCAGTTTGTAAGCCCGTGCAGCACCCCTTGTAATGGAATGTTGTAAAGTATGTTCATCATCAATAAGGCAAAGAATTTCTTTCTATAGAAATGTGTTCTTCAAATATTCTCTGTGTACTCTATTTGTTTTATGTTTCAGATAACTTTATGATACTGCCTTGTGCGAGTGCAACTTAGTCTCGCACGACATCACGTCCGGGGGATGACTAACGATTTTATGGAATCATGGCATAACGGTAGGACAATGCTAAGTTTAAGTATCAACATGATAGTGATTGCATGAATATTATTGATACCATAATGTTAAACTTAATTGATTATCCACATTCAAAAATATGATACAATCACCGGGCTAACATTAACACGTGTCCTTATAGTATATGTTAACAAAACCCCTCGTTCTTTATTATCTTTATCTTTGTTGTTGTTGGCCCCTTTAACCAAGATTTTAAAGCTACTTACATTTAGGGGCCATTTGTTTCGGTGAAGTGTAACAAAGTGGAAATTTTGAAAATCGATATTTTTTGTACGCATTGCGGTGATATGGAGCAAAGTGAAAAATCTTTCGTTTAAGTGCTTTGAAGAAGTGGAGGTTACAATTGCAAAATCCTAATGTTTGGTGTTTGATTTGTTTTGAAGTTAGTGGAAAAGTGTTACTTTTTGTTGAAGTAACATGAATAGTAAAATCTTCTTTTTGTTAAACTAGAGAGGAAGTGGTCCTCCAACTAAACGCGCGAAGTTGGAATGAGAACTTTTCACTTCCACGCTCTACCTCGAAGAAAAATCTTCAATGTCAAAACTTTGATTTTATAGCAGACAAAATTTTAGATTTGCGCCAGCAGGGCTGCTCCAGCGAGAAGATGACAGTAAGGAGAGGTGGTGGTCGTCCGTATCGGCCTGTTGACACGGACACAGATTATTTTGAGTTTTGTGGAAATGTGTATGATGTGTCGAACACAAAAATTGGGGAATGTAAATGTAATGAAAATGAAAATGATATGGATGGACACAAACACGGTGCACGAACACTTGGATGGAATGGACTGGTTTGAGAAATGTGAGTAGCCTACTAAATAGATGATGAGTGCTTGCTCCCCAAGTAATGCACATGGGAGAAGCTTCTAAGAAGCTCTTCCATAGAGGATTAGCCCAATAATTAATAAGTCCAAAGTATCTATTTATATAATAACTATAAATTATATTTGAAATGTAAGTATAATATATATAACAAAAATTATTTTTATAAATGATTTAAATCTGGCCCATAATAATTTATATAGTGAGGAATTCATATTTAATGGGTTGAAGCCCATATATAAATAAAAATCAAATATACTAATTATGTCCAAAACTATTTGAAGCCCAAAAGGAATTTATATACATTTAAAAGCGTCATAATCTATACTATTATATAATCCAAATACCAGGAGTATTTGGATTATATATATTCTAAACTAAAGATATATTTATGAATGGATAATATAGTCATTTCACCATCCCACTAATTTAAATTTACAAACATATTGTTGTAACCTCCTCTTTCCTCTCACGAAGAACCTTCTTTTGCTGTCTGCCTCCTCAGAAGAGAAAATAAATTTCCCAAACACTTCAATCAGGTTGGTCCTTTTCTTGCTTTCTATTTTGTAGTTTTATTAGGAAAATAAAGAAAATTTTCAAACAGTTCATCAGGTTGATTTCTTTTTCTTATATATGCATATAAATTTTCTTTCTTTCTTTTAAATATATATACACCTACCAATAAATAATTCATATCTATTCCTACTTTACTTTCTGTTCTACAGCATTATTCAAAGAAAACAAAAAGAAAACAAATAACAACATGCAACATTAGCGGCGTGTTGTGCTACCAAACGTAATAATGATGTGGTGTGCTAGCAAATGGAATAACAACTTGCTACAAGGTCCTCACTCTTTCTGTCTCTCCATTAATTTATGGTATTTGCATTAATCAGGACTATCCAATTTTGAAAAAATAAAATTATATTTAAGTTATGAATTGGAATAAATTTTAAAAAAGATTTTTAATTGTATTAGATTAAGTTGAATTATAAAATTTTATCCAACTAGATTAATTTAAATTAAATTAGATTAGAATAAATAATATTAAATTAATATTTATATTAAATATGATTGTGAGTATGCATTAGACAAATTTAATTTAATTATATCAGAATCTTAATTTTTAAAAAATTAGATTGTTATTTAAATTTGATTTACATTAAATCAAATCTTTATAGATTAGACTCAAAATTATAAATTAGGTTTAATAATATGTATATATTATATTTAAATTATGGTAGATTAGATTTTAAATCATAAACTCGAAACTATGGATTAGATCAAATAATAGATTAGCTCAAATAATGGATTAGATCAAATACAATAATCTATGAATTCGTTTATTTATATTTAAATTATGATAGTTGTTTTTGCTACATAAGATGAAGATAGTATCAATATTTTTAAAATCTAAAATATGTTGCACATGCAACACGTGCGCCTGACACTAGTTTCTACATAATCCAATAGTCTAGGAAGTATAAAAATAAACATGTAGGCCCAAAGCTTATGGCATATTAAAATTATAAAATATACTTTGAATAATTAGTTAAGAAAAATTAAAAATTGATGATTTAAATTTGAGAAATTTCTAGAAAAAAATATAATAGAAAAATTATAAATTCAAAAAATATAGAAATTAGGTTTAAAGGAGGTTACAATCAAGAATAAGTAATAGTTGTCCTGGAATTTGTACTCAATAAGGTTGATAAATACTCTCCAGTTGTCTTGTTATATGGTAGTCAGGATGAGTACTGTCAGGTGGTACTAGGCATATTCTTTGACAACAATAACGTTGAGCTATTACCAATAATGCTTTTTATTTTTTTGGTGTTAGAAGTTCCTCACAAATCAATATTTCCAACTCTTTGAGCAGAACTACTCTCTTTATATACAGTTCATGCATTGCATTTAAGATTAGTCTTTTAATTATCATACAACAATAGCCACCAAGGTGTGGCTTTTAGCAAGTTGAAGGTGTTGTCCGGAACATGAACGACGAGTGGTACCGGCCTATATCTCAAAAAAAATCATGTCATTATCTAAAGAAAATTCTCAAACATCAATAGAAAAATAGAGGCATTTAAATCACAAAATCTGGGACCTTTTCAACATAATCAATGGAAATTGATTTCAAGGAGCAAGACTTTTCTGAGTTAGAAAACAGTCAATTTTTTAGGGACATAAGTAGTTAAGTACCTGTGTAAACCCTGGCAAATGAAACTTTCACAATTGGGAAGCAAAAAAAAAGTCCAGCCTTTATATATTCTACTACCATGCATTTGGCACGAGTGCAAGACTATATAATAATCGCCGCACAAGTTATCGGTAAACATTTTACTGCTTCATTCTGATTATTGGTTCTTAGTACATCAAATTAAAATGCCTCCATAACTTTTCATGGAAGATTGTACACTGTGGTATACAATAATTGTGTCTTATAATAGCAAACAAACAGAAAGCTTTGAAACAAATAAGACTGAATACAAAAAAAGAAAGAAATTATAAAGTGAAATAGGCATTATTGTATGCATACCTCTTTTGATGTCCTCCTTTTGTTATTATTGGAAAGTCTCATATTATGAACGCTTGACGTATTTAAGGTGGCCAAAATAAACTATGACATAATATGCAAGTATGTTGGAGCATACTATATTGTCAAACAAATAAGTAGGCTGGATCGCACTATATAACAAAATAAGCATACTGTATCAGTAAAAAGAGATTGAAGTAATCGTATGAGTATAAACAAACTTCACTAATGTCAAATATGATAATAAAGTTTTGTCCAAAATTTACTTATCAACCCAATCTCCTTCATAACCTACTTCTATAACACATATTATCACCATATCCCCAATAAATAACCACCAGTATTCAACGAAGCATTAGCAAAGAGATGATGTTCCATTAAATTATCTAGGTCGTCATCATCTTATTTGTGTAGATAGTCTTTTTGATTCATGGACGAAACAACAGACCATTGAGGATCAAGTTAGTCTTTTACATCAGATTATTCGGGTATTTATCATCATTCCTTTGGCCTGCGATGCTAAAAGAAAGAATCTGATTTGTATCCAAATCGATTAAGGTCCACCAATGTGAAACTATGTTCACCAACCTTAATACCCTTACTCTCGTCCCAGTCACACTTATATACTGAAATGTTGAACCTATGATAATCGAGCTTCCATATTTCTGTGATAACTCCACAGAAACACGTCCCCTACTATAGGATTCTTATCTTTCGAACTTGCAATCTGCATTGTCGTAGCTACAAGACTAGCTCTACTATTTTGGGTAACTCAAGCATTGTCACGCGATCCTTCGTATGGTAGCGACAACCATTAATAACATAGTCAGAACATTTAAGCAGATGGTTGTTAGACCCTTATGCTACCACTTGACAGTTTGTGCATGAGATGTCTTATTTTACATTAAATGTACCGCCAACCTATACATATTTAGGTTTATTATAATTGTTTAACTTCTGAATATGTAAAGTATGACTAACAATAATATTGCTTCAACTACTACCTTCTCCTGTAACCAATTGATAAATGTCTGATTATGTTTGTCCTGCAACCACTTTTTATTTTATTTTTGTTTTAAGGGGATATTGTAACTATAACTAGAGCTGTCAAGACGGGCCGGCGGGGCGGGCCGGCCCGTAACCCACCATAACCTACCATTTGGCGGGGTGGGGCGGGTCGACCCACCATTTTGACGGGCTGGAAAAATTCCAACCCAGCCCAACCCACCGGCGGGCCGGCCCGCTTAATTTTGAAATTTTTTTTAATTATTGTTTAGTTTCTTAAAAGGAAAAAAAATTATATATACAATATTTTCTACTCACTCTCATATGCATCAAATTACAAGTAAAATACAAGAAACATTATAATAGTAGAATTTCTTTAAAACACCTTCATTCATGTAAATAAATGACCAAATTTAATATTTTATACGTCATTACTTGCATTAAATGGAAATTTTTATCATTTTTAATACATATCTCATATATGTGCCAAATAAAAAAATTAAAAAATTTATAAAAAAATAGAAGGCGGGCCAACCCACTTGGCCCGTGGGCTAGCCCACCGCGGGGCGGGCTACTAGCGGGCAAGCCCACCTAGACCCGCCTGTTTGGCGGGCCCCTAAATGCTCGGTCCAACCCACCTTTTTGGCGGGCGGGGCGGGCCAGCCCAACGGGCTTGGCCCATTTTGACAGCTCTAACTATAACCACTCCACAGGGCCGGTCGTGAGCTGTTGGGGGATCGAGACGAAACTTCCAAAATGGGCCCCACAAATAATGTGAAAAAATGTATAAATAAAACAAAAAATTTATTGTAGTGAAGATTTGAACCAATGACCTCTTAAATATAAATCTAGCACACTATAACCACTACACCACAATATTTTTTTGTTAAAAAAATGCACATGATACATACTAGTTCTATTATAGACAGTTCCATGTTGGTGCCCCCTTTCGTCAGGGGGCCCTAGGCCGTCGTCCGGCCTGTCCTAGGCTAGGGCTGCCCCTGCCACTCCATATGCTCACCGTCATCATTATAACAACTTGTCATACAATTTTTTTAACAATTTTCATACGATGAATTATTAAATAGAAATTTATGATAAAGATGCTTACTCAATATAAGGTTCAATTTCATCTATATTCTTCAAAACATATAAATGGACTTGTTGTCATTTTCACGAACAACTGCCACGAGATGACCTCCAGGCAAAGGTTTGCCATCTTTAATGTTGCCCTTCTTTGCAATAGGATATTCTATTGCCTCAACATGTGATGGATACTCGCTACAAAATTCTATTACTTCTTTCGCATTGTACATTCTACAATGCATCCTATGGGACAATTATAATTGCGCACATAATCCTTCAAGGATTTCATGCACCTTTCGAATAGATAAATCTATGTCAGGATAACGAGTCCACATATCTTGAACAGTGCAACAAGATGGAGAGTTAAATGGACCAAAATGTCAAAGAAAGCCGGTGGAAAGTACTTTTTCAATTTGCATAGTTTGACCACAAGATCATTTTGAATATCGTTTAGCTTATTCACATCCACCCCTTTCTTACATATTACATTGATTTTGAAGATCTTCATCGCTGAAGTCAGTCGCTATTTGATGCATTTTTGTAGTGTCTTTCTTGTGTAGCTCTCTGATATTGCTCATCTACTCAATCTTTCTCAACTTCAGGCTGCAAAAGAATTGTGTAAACCGCATCATTTAAAACTAGGGGTGAGCATTATTCGGTTTTGAACCGAAAATAGTGACCTAACCGAAACGAATAAAAGATTTGGTTCGGTTTGAAAAAAAAAATTCGATTCAGTTTCAGTTTTAAAAATACTAAAATTCTTTATTCGGTTTCGGTTTCCGCTTTCGGTTTCGTTCAAAACCGAAAACCGAATAAGACTTATACAATTATATAAATATTTATATAAATATTCACAATTTTATGCATATTTTATGATTAATAATGTGTACATTTTGAAAACAAATTTTATGTTTTGAAATCCAACTTTGATAATTTACCAACTAGTCCAATTTTTGATGCAACTTTGAAATATAACAAATGTGATAAAAATTATAATTCTTAATATAATTTAACCACGATTCCAACTTTGAATCTGACCCATTAAACAATATAAATATTCCAACCGAACAAACCGAATTGTTATTCGGTTCGGTTAGTTTCAGTTTCGGTTTTGGCTAATATTGATTCGGTTCGGATTTTGGACTTTTAGAATTTCAGTTTGTTTGGTTTTGACTATTTCGATTCGGTTGAAACGGAATAAACCAAATGCCCATCCCTATTTAAACCATTGTCTCTAGCCTGGTAATCTTCTTAATAATTTTAGCTCCCGTCGCCTCCCTCCAAACTTCTCCTTTTCATGATTCCCAACTTCGTACGAAATTTCATTCCCTAACAACTTGGTGCAAAATATTAAATCTCCACATATTTGATTCCCAGATGTATATATCCTATATTTGGAAACCTAATACTATGCGTGAATGCCACAATCTGCTTACCTAATCCACCCTAAAGTCGTCTATATAATATAGTAACTACACAATCAAGTTTCAAATTCCTTGGTGGTTTCGACTGTGGCCAAGTCACAACGTTATTCCAATCACATTGAAGTGTTTACATTGACCACTTAAATGAAAACTATTACAATGTAAACATGTCACGAGTTCATGACCATCCTTGTACATGAGTGAACAATTGCAGTGTACGTCTGCTAGTAGGTTCCTGGGAACCTACAAGTACATGAAGTGGACGGTCGACATTAAGTTTCTTTGTTGGCCTAAATTTAACCTAATGCACTCGATCTCTCGGCCATGTGAAGCAACGTGCATCCCTCCCTTTCTCTCGCGCATTTACTGCCAAGAAGACGGGAAGACTAGACCTCGATCGGAGCATGTGATAAAATAATAACAATATACTCTCTTTCGTCTCGTAGAGTCGACAAACAGCTAGCCATTATTATATGTACTGTTTTGACTATAATTATATCAACCTCCGATCCAGATCATATGGTCCACCACCACCTTCAGGTTAATGATGGTCGAGCGTGGCCCTCCCCCGTTGTAAGTCACAAAGGAGAGGATGACACGTCTATACAATAGGTATGACCCACGGTTGTAAAGATAAAGATAGGAGTGCGTCCTTACAAACCGCGCGGTCGAACAAAATGCAAACCAAAGCCATCCGTCTGCGTTCTATTGATCAGGTTCATGCGCTGACATTAGTAAGGAGGCTAGTTTTTGTGAATCCCATAGTGCCGGTTTTAGCCGCAGGGTTGCCGACGTCAGTTCGTTTAGAATTTTTTTGAAGATACGGTGAAGCCTGTGACCTTTCGCAGTAAGCGATCGCTAGAAAATATTGTTACGTCTCTACAATAGGTACGACCCAGTTGAAGCTAGTTACCCTCGTACAATTCGCGTGCACCGTCCTCTGGATCCCACTTTACAAACGTGGCGACTGGCGATTGGACGGACAGGTCAATGCGGCAACTATACCAGAAAAATATACGAAGGAAAGAAAAAGAGAAAAGAAAAAAAAAATAAGAATGTTTAGTCTCATGGTGTTATCTGGGCCGGTCTAGCCCGGGCCCGCCCGTGGACCGGACCGGCCCGCTGTTGGCCCGAACCGGCCCGGCCCCCCCTCCCATCCGATTCGGGTCGGGGCCCCCCCCTCCAGCCCGAGCCCGGCCCGGCCCCGCCCGTTCTTTTTTTTCTTTTATAATAAATAAGGAGGCCCGGCCCGCTAAGGCCCGGTTGGACCGGCCCGGCCCGGCCCGCTGGGACCGGTCCAGCTCCAGCCGACCGTTGGAGGTATTTTTTTTTTTTTCACTCATTTGACCGTTGGGGGGGGGGGGGGGGGGTTTCTTTTACCAAAATACCCCTCCCATATAGCCGTTATTAAAACGTTGGGAGGGATATTTTGGTCATTTTGGGCCTAAAATTACCAAAATAACCCCAAAAAATTCCTATAAATAGTCCAAAAATTTTATTTTTCAAACACAACTCATTCCTCACAAATTTTCTACATTTCTCTACGGTGCTCTGGTGCTCTACTGCTTTTCTTTCCCGGTGCTCTGGTGTTCTACGACTTTTTCTCCCCGGTGCTCTACGGCTTCCCGATCTCCCTCCCAACTCCATTCCGGCTCTACGGCTTCCCGATCTTCCTCTCAACCCCTTACTTTCTTCTAGCGTAGTTTACTTTATTTTATTTTATATATGGCTGGTAAAGGTTCAAATCACCCTGATCTTGCTGGACATACTTTCCAATATTTTAATAATTTTTTTGACGGTACTGAAATTCCACCTGAGCAAGTAGCCACTAATCCGATTTCGGAGGGGTGCCAACCATCTCCTCCGGAAGTAGCTAGTACAACCCAACGTCCTGAAAAGAAAAAAAGGTCTAAGTATTGGGATTATTTTACTTTGATTTTTGAAACTAATCCTGATGGTTCGCTTGTTTTAGATGCCAAGGGTGAACCGAAACCGTACAAGGCGCAATGCAAGAAATGTTGCAACCAGTACGCATGGAAGAAGGGCGGTGGCACCGGGACTATATCCAGACACTACGACACTTGCTACGGGAAGGACACACTTCAAGCGTCCCAAACCCAAATAAGCTTCGGCGCCACCGGTTCTTCAATTGGTAACTTTACTTATTCAGCTGCTAGGCATAAAATCGAATTAACTAAACATATTATTCGTGACGAACTTCCTTTCATGACGGGTGAAAGCGAATCTTTACGAGATTATGTATCACTTTCTCTAAACCCCTCCTTTACTAAAGTGAGTAGGCAACAAGTTCGAAAGGAGGCCATTCGTCTCTTTAACGAGCAGAAAGCCGCTTTGAAAGCGGATTTTGAAAATATTAGTAAGTTAGCTATTACTTCTGATATTTGGACTACTAAATGGAGTTATGCTTATATTTGTATTACTGCACACTATATAGATGCACAATGGATGTTGCAAAAACGCATCATTTGTCTTAAACTTATAGAATGTCCACACACGGGCGCTGTAATTTCAAGTGAGATTTCAAGACACGTGCGTGAATATGATATTCACGCTAAAAATTTTTCTGTCTCTTTGGACAATGCATCAAACAACAATGCTGCTATGTCTTCTTTGTCAGTAATTTTTAAGCCTATTTTAGAAGGTAGACTTATGCATGTTAGGTGTGCTTGCCATATAATTAACTTAGTTGTTAAAGAATGTTTAAAAATTTTTGAACCCCATTTAGACACTCTGCGACAATGCTTGCTCCACCTAAACTCGTCTCCAAGTAGACAACAAAGTTTTGCATGCACTTGCGCACATTTTGGTATGACTTTTAGAAGATTTGTGAAGGATATACCAACTAGGTGGAACTCCACCTACTTGATGTTGAAATCTGCAATTCCTTTTAAGAGTGCTATTACATATTATTGTACTTCGGATGCCACCTTTGACTATCAGGTTACTGATGATGATTGGGTAGCAGCTGAAAGTGTTTGTGAATTTTTAGAAGTTTTTTACAATGCTACATTAACTCTTTCTGGTGTTTATTATCCCACATCTTGCTTAGCTTTACGTGAACTTTGTAACATGTCTTATTTATTTTCTAAATATAGAGATTATCCAAATTTTGAAATTGCGGTGAGAAATATGGAAGCCAAATTCAGGAAATGTTGGGGTGAGAAGTACCTCTTTTATATTGTTTGGCTTCCATATTTGATCCTACAATCAAATTGGATGGCGTAGAGGTTTTATTAGAAGGATATGGAGAATATATGGGTATAGACGTTACTGACATGAAGGCAGAAGTTAAAGTGGCTTTGGACAGGTTAGTTATACTGTACGAAGAAGGAACAACGTCGACCCGACCAACTCAGGGGGGGGGGGGGGCTAGTAGTAGCTCCGGCTTGACGTCTAAGCTATCAGCAGCCGGTCGCATACTACAAAGGAAGAAACAAAAGCAATCTTCCCAACCTACTCAAGAGTTGTCTGCTTACCTTAACTCTTATCAAGACGAAGATGAGACTCCAGATCACTTCGCCGTTTTAGAATGGTGGAAGAGACACGACAAGAGATTTCCTGTGCTTTCTAACATAGCACGTGATCTACTGATGGTTCCGGTGTCGACGGTAGCATCGGAGTCCTGTTTTAGTGCAAGTTCGAGGATGTTGAGCGATAGGAGGAGCCGCTTGAAGCCCGATATTTTGGAAGCAATCGTGTGCGTACAAGATTGGATGGCTGCCGATAAAAGAACACAAAACCAGAAAGATGAAGAAGATCATGACATCCACGAGCTGGATTTGGAATCGCTTTCATTGCATGAAGGCGAACAACAATGAGGCTACGGTGCAAGGTATTAGGTATGTACATTTAAACTTATACATTTCAATTTTAAATTTTAACTTATACTTTCAAAAACTATTTTTTTTTTTACTTATACTATTCAAAATTTTAATTTTAACTTATACTATTCAAATTTTTTAACTTATACTTTCAAAAACTATTTTTTACTTTAAAAAAATAAAACATTTTTAACTCCGCCTATGCCAAACAAGCATTTGCCGGTCCCAAGTCCGGATAAAGGAAGAGGGAGAAATATTTTTTTTAAATTTTTATAAATTTTTATAAATATTTGTAATATTTGTATAAACATTTTTGTATAAACATTTGTATATATTTGTATAAACATTTGTATTACAAACTATTACTAAATTATAAACATTTTTGTATTACTAAATTATAAACATTTATATACATATTTTGTATAAACATTTTATAAACATTTGTATTAAAAAGAAAATATTTTATAAACATTTTATAAACATATTTTGTATAAACATTTTATAAACATTTGTATAAACATAAAATTATAAACATTTTATAAATATTTTGTATAAACATTTTATAAACATTTAAGTTACAAATTTTTAAAATTGAAATACAAAAGAAAATGATTAAAAAACCAAATTAAAAAAAAAACTGTAAAAAAAAAAAAAAAAATTCAAAAACCGGGCCGGTCCGGTTAACCCGGCCCGAACCGGCCCGAACCGCCCAAGCCCGGACCGGCCCGACCCTATTTCTGTCCGGTCCACTGGGCCGGACTGGGCCCATCGTAGCAAAACCGGGCCGGACTTAGCCCGGACCGCAAAACACAGTGGGCCGGTCCTGGACCGGCCCGAACCCGGTCAGGCCCGCAGCCTTTGGACCGTGGGCCGGACCGGACCGGCCCGAAAACACCACGAGTTTAGTCCCATGCATGCACGCATGTGAGAGAGAAGGAAAGATAAAAATGGGTTCCGATGATTACTAGGTGTTGGTTGGAAGTATCAGTACACATGATATCCCAACTTTGTTGTTGGTGCAAATCCTCCAGGGAGGATATGGAGGGATATGACAACATGTGGTACATATTATTTACTACCGACAACTTCTTGCCTACTACACAACATGATACAGAAGATTGTCCGCTTTGACTTGCACTATACGTAAACTTCTGGGTTAATTATATCATAAATTTGGTATCCATACACAAAATAACTCTGAACTTTCCGGTTTTCTTCCTCACGTTCTCTTTCTATTCACCCAAATGCTAACCATTAATTTCAGCCTATGCCACAACTATCGCATTTAAATCCCTTTTAGCTGGGTGTTTGAGAACGATACCATGCATAAGTCCATCACCAATTTGATTTTAGACTTAATTTTAACTTAATTTTCTCAACTATTATCGTTTTTCAAATTGATAGCATTAATTTTTTTACTCGACAACTTAACAACATAATTATTGAATTTTTTCAACGTCATACCCAAAAATTAAAAAAAATAACGAAATTATCCTCCTTCCCCATCTACTGTTGGTGTTTTTGCCTTTGGACTAGAAAAGATAGTCCCACATCGGCTACACCAAATGGTGAGTATCTCAATATAATGCATTGCTTGTGTTGAGGTGTGCATATGAGGTGTAGTGGGGCACAAGTTTGTGCCATGTGGAAGTATTTTTCTAGAAGAAAAAAGGATTAAATCCAACAAGAATGCAAGTTAATTTTTGTTGTGCGGACTCGGACTCGGACACGGACTCCAGGATGTCTCGTGCATGCACGGGAGTGTTCGGGGGGTAGGCGTGGACTGGCACACTTCTATGCTGATTGTGGGATGATCTAAAATATCAAACTCTATTTTTGAGTATTGGTATTTTAGTCCCACATCGGATAGGAGAAGAGGTGAAGTCTCACCTCCACTCTATAAATAGAGCCCCTTGGCCTCCTTTGAAAGATGCACCAAGAAGAGAGTTGAGGGAGTCTGTTAAGTCCAGGAAGTCCGTTCAAGTCTCAAATATTGACTTACGAGCGTTCCAGAAGTTCTTCGTGAACTTGCTGGTTCCTGGAAGCTGTTCGTGCTCGTGTGGGGCGAATAAAGCTTTGAGCAATGGTGGTTCATTCACCTCAGCATCTCATTCTCGCCTGTCATCGCTGCTGTTGCCTTTTACAGTAACTTCTTTTTAGAAGCTCTACTGCCGATAGTCGCTTGCACAAAGTCTTTTTAGATTTTTTGTGTATTACGTAGAATCTTTTTAGATCCTCGTAATTCAGAATCCTCCAGGATTTCTGTTGCACATCTTCTTTAAGGTGTTGCATTTGAAACGTTGTTTGTACAATTGTTTCAGTTTCAGAATTTTCCATCGAAAATTGTGCCTCGGCAATAACAATCTCAAAGCTTTATTCCGAAGATGGATAATTCTCGTGCTTCGCTCATCGATACCGGCTTTAACAAGTTGGAGAAATTCGATGGCGAACACTTCCAGATATGGAGACGAAAGGTCACTTTAAATCTTCAACTCGTGAATGTTGATCACGTGCTGTCAGAAGAAGAGCCGATCGTTCCAACCACTGGATCTGCTGCGACTGTGGCCGCTGCTACGACCAAGCAAGCGAAGTGGAAGAGAGAAAACAGTATATGCAAACTACTGATACTCAATTCCATGGAAGACTCTCTGGCAGAGTCCTACTCCAAGAAGACATCTGCCAAAGAGATATGGGACTCCTTGGGAAAGCTCTATGAAGATGACGAGAACCGGTCCAAGATCTTCATGGTAGAAAAATACCACAAGTGGACCTTCGAAGACGAGAAGGCGATGCTGCCCCAAGTGAAGGAGTTTCTTGCGTCAGAAACTAGAAGACGAAAACATGCCCCTCGTCGACTAGTTTGTCGTTGGAGGGATCGTCGCGAAACTTCCTACAGAATGGAGCAACTTCTATGCAAGGATGCATCGAAAGAAGATGGAAATTAGCTTGGAAGATTTCTTGCAAGAGATCCATGTTGAGGACGAGATGCGCTCTCAATAGAAGATGGATACTCTGTCCAAACAACTGGCGAAGGCAAATATGGTCCAAACCAGAGAGTACCAGGGGAAGCAGGCTGCTTCTCATCGCAAAAAGAAGGACTTCACGAATCTGAAAGTGAAGGGTCCTGCTTTCAAGCAGCAGAAGTCCAAGTCCCATGTGACTTGCATCAATTGTGGCAAGAAGGGTAACTACAAATCCGAATGCAAGTCCAAGCCCAAAGAAAAAGGTGAGCCTAGTAAGGTTTCTATGATTACTAATCTAGTTGCCATGATAGCACAGGTTGCAACTGTGGGAGCTGACTTGGACTGGTGGATAGACACTGGTACGACCTGCCATGTCTGTTCAGACAAAGACTGGTTCGTCTCTTATGAGCCAACTTCAGAGAAGGTCAAATGGCTACAGGGTCAGTAAAACAGACAAGTGTGTCTATACGAAGTTTGCTGACGGAAGAGGAGTAATCGTTTGTCTTTACGTGGACGACATGCTAATCCTAGGTACGAATTTAAGCTGCGTCACAGAAACAGAGAAATTCCTCTCGACCAAGTTCAGTATGAAGGACTTGGGGGATGCCGACGTAGTCTTGGGGCTCAAGATCATCCGGACAGGCACTGGAATAGCGCTGTCACAATCTCATTATATTGAGAAGATGCTCACTCGCTACGGGTATCAAGATCTTCCCATAATTGATACACCGTACCGGAGTGATCAGAAGCTGGAGCCTAATTCGAAGGAAAGCATCAGGCAGTTGGAGTACGCTAGCGTCATCGGAAGCTTGATGAACGCTACTACTGCCACAAGGCCTGACATAGCTTTTGCAGTGGGAATGCTGAGTCGGTTCACTAGCAATCCAGGCGTTGAGCACTGGAAAGCTGTGAAGCGTGTTATGAGATATCTCAAGAAAACTCAGACATATGCACTTTTCTACAGCAGAAATCCGTCAGTAGTGGAAGACTTCAGTGATGCTAGCTGGTGTTCAGATATGGAGAGCGAGTATTCCACAGGTGGATTCGTATTCGCCATGGGCGAAGCTGCTATATCGTGGAAGTCGAAGAAGCAGACTATGTTATCTCGCTCCTCCATGGAATCTGAATTCTTTGCATTGGATGCTGCTGCAGATGAAGCAGAGTGGCTTCGGGAGCTCATGTATGATCTTTCGGTGGTTGGGGCTCAGATACCGACAATACCGATATACTGTGACAACCAGGCGGCAGCAGCAGTGGCATCAAATGAACTCTTCAACGGAAAGAAGAGAATGGTGCGGTTGAAGCACAGAGCAGTACACGATCTTATCAAGAGAGGTATTATTGCAGTGATTGATGTTCGGAGTCAGGAGAACCTGGCGGATCCGTTCACCAAGGGCCTCAAGCGCCAGCTGGTCGATGACACAGCTTGTAAAATGGGCTTGAAGGCATTCTGATAGTGTGTCTTTGTAATCCTACCATAAAGTTTTATGCTATTAGTTCAAAAAGAAATCTACTAGGCATCTAACTTTTGGTTCAAAGGAGGATCACTGACTGGGAAACTATCAGGTAACAGTGGGTACTTGTTCTCTAGAACATGAAAAGGATACGGACCCATAACCAATGTTGTCTACTATGTATTTTCTGCGGAAAAAATAGATCCTGTGGAAGGTTGGCTTAAACGCCTTAATGAGTTCTCAGGCAGAGTGAATGCCTGGTGTGCTTTACAGGAAGCACGGTAGAGCAACACTACAAGGAGTGAAACTCCATGCTACAGTGGGGTGACTCCACCATGAGGTTCCCAGGTAGGGGTAATGCCTCGGCTTTGTAAGCCAAGTCACAGCGGAAGTAGCACCGTAAATAGGCAGGTAGCCTAATGTTGTATGATAATCGTAATAAAGAGAAGTAGACAGCACTACAAAGAGGACGATGTCATCATGTTACAGTGGCATGACACCACGAAGATGTACCAGGTAGGGTAAAGCCTCAGCTTTGTGAGCCATGTCATAGCGGCGTAACACCGCACGGAAGCGCAAGGCTTCATGCTGGGTAGTTTGGCACTACAAAGAGGCCTGTGACCTCATGCTACAGTAGTATGACACTACGATGAGGTACCCAGGTGGGGTAAAGCCTCGGCTTTAAGCCATGTCATAGCGGCGTAGCACCGCAAAGAAGCGCAATGCTTCATGCCATGACTCTTTATAAAGAACTCACCTATAGTGTATGGACAGAGATATCAGGCCGTCTCTTGAGGGTAAACTTGTAGACGCCCAAAAATTATACACTGAAACCAGGCTGGCACAAGGCCTTCAATGTGCAGCCAGAAGCACAGTTGATGTCATTATGTGAGTAGGAAGAATTGCAGTTATGGTGCAGAATTCAAGGCTTAATCCATTCTTGTATCATGCTGTTATTTAACCTATACGGGAAGATTTAAGTCGTAGCGACATCTCTCCTAATGCATGATGGGCAGTCACTGTGGGGAACGCTCAACCCATATATTGAGATATGTGGGGGATTGTTGGTATTTTTGCCTTTGGACTAGAAAAGATAGTCCCACATCGGCTACACTAAATAGTGAGTATCTCAATATAATGCATTGCTTGTGTTGAGGTGTGCACATGAGGTATAGTGGGGCACAAGTTTGTGCCATGTGGAAGTATTTTCCTAGAAGGAAAAAGGATTAAATCCAACAAGGATGCAAGTTAATTTTTGTTGTGCGGACTCGGACTCGGACACGGACTCCAGGATGTCTCGTGCATGCACGGGAGTGTTCGGGGGGTAGGCGTGGAATGGCACACTTCTATGCTGATTGTGGGATGATCTAAAATATCAAACTCTATTTTTGAGTATTGGTATTTTAGTCCCACATCGGATAGGAGAAGAGGTGAAGTCTCAACTCCATTCTATAAATAGAGCCCCTTGGCCTCCTTTGAAAGATGCACCAAGAAGAGAGTTGACGGAGTCTGTTAAGTCCAGGAAGCCCGTTCAAGTCTCAAATATTGACTTACGAGCGTTCCAGAAGTTCTTCGTGAACTTGCTGGTTCCTGGAAGCTGTTCGTACTCGTGTGGGGCGAATAAAGCTTTGAGCAATGGTGGTTCATTCACCCCAGCATCTCATTCTCGCCTGTCATCGCTGCTGTTGCCTTTTACAGTAACTTCTTTTTAGAAGCTCTACTGTCGATAGTCGCTTGCACAAAGTCTTTTTAGATTTTTTGTGTATTACGTAGAATCTTTTTAGATCCTCGTAATTCAGAATCCTCCAGGATTTCTGTTGCACATCTTCTTTAAGGTGTTGCATTTGAAACGTTGTTTGTACAATTGTTTCAGTTTCAGAATTTTCTATCGAAAATTGTGCCTCGGCAATAACATCTACTCCCCAACCCTCTCCCTTGCGGCTCCCCCCCCCCCCCCGCCCCCGGCTATGCCAACCCCCCTCTCTATGCGCACCAATGGCGACAACAACAGCGTGCACGGAGAGAGTCAGGAGGGACAAGGTGGTGGGGCAGCTGGTGCATGGGGGGTGACAGTCGGTGAGGAGGGGCATCCAGTGGGGGGTGGTTGTTGGTGCAGCTGGGAGGGGGGTGGAGGTGGGGCAGTTCATTGCGAGGGGGGGGGGGTGGAGGACGAAGAGGAAGAGAGAGGTAGATGGACAAGGGTATTTTTTATCTCTCTCTTTAGTGTACCAAGTTGATGCGTAACAAAATTTATGGTATCAAGTTAAAAAAATTTAATAGTTGAAAGTATCTAGTTGAAATTAAGCCATGATTTTATGATTCTTCAACCTGTATATTAATTCATGAGGTTTAGTTTGGCTCAACTACAAAAATACAAGAAAATAGCGACGGTAGTTTCCGTCGCTAGATTGACAATTTTTTTCGCTAAACAGTAATAGCAACGGAATAACGACACAAATTTTCATTGCTAGTTCAAATACTGATGTTCATTTTTCATCGTTAATCTGCCGCTAGATCCACTAATCAACGATGGAAGTAGAGAAGGAAATTTAGTGATGGAATAACGACTGAACTTTTCTTTGCTGAAATAGTAACCAACTTAATGAAGGAAATAACGACTATCTCTGCTACTCCATGTGTATCAGCAAAATTTTTATTATCATTAGTCGATAGTCAGTCGCTCGTCGTCGTTATTCCGTCACTGACTGAAATTTTCTAGTTTTTCGTCGCCGATCAGTCGATAGTCAGTCATTCTTCTATCGCTAAGTTGGATATTTTTCCATAATCAAATTTTTTCTGCTGCACATAACTTGTAACACTATACACAATATATATATATATATATATATTTTATACACAATATATATATATATATATATATATATATATATATATATATATATGGAAATGGTATTGTGGTAATGGTGAGGCATGCGGCCCGAGTGGTCAGAGTTGGAGCGTTCTCCACAATACCATTTCCATATATATATATATATATATATATATATATATATATATATATATATATATATATATATATATATATATAAAGATTGGAAATTTTCTTTTGTGGACTATGTTGTCTATAGAATCCTCCAGGATGATTCGAAGGAAGTTATTTCTGTTAAGAGATATTCCCTTCGTCGTCGTATGATGGACTTTTGCTACGATGTCTGTAAGACATGGAAGCAAAGCCGACGCTTTGTGAAGCTCATGAGGCCACTTGTGGCACACATCAACCGGTCCTAAGTTACATGATCGACTAAGACGTAAGGATTATTATTGGTCCACTATGGTAGCTGACGCTATAGAATATGTTAGAAAATGTAGAGCATACCAGACTCATACTGATTTTATTCATCAACCTATGAAATTTTTACATCCGATGGTTGCATCATGGCTTTCGAAGCATGGGGTATGAATATTATAGGTCCTATCAGCCCTCACTCTTCTTGTAACTCCTTAATTCCCAAAATCCAAATCTTTCAAAAAAATTGAGTTTCCTAATATTTTTCTAAATTTTACTAGTTGGATAAATAATTTATTCAAATTTAATATACTAAGTTTCCTTTTAAAAAGAATTTTTAATTATTTTTTTCAATATTTAAAATTTTGAATTTATAAAGAACTTTTGGAAACAATATCTAAATATGTAATTTTCGTTATCAATATTTAAATATGTAAATTTTTCGAACATATATATTTTCAGCTTATTATCTGTATTCAGTGGATAATAGTTCTACAAAACAAAATTCTCCAGCAAAGTTACCCTCGGTTTCAATAAGATACTCTCATTTGAGATGCTATATGTATTCCAAAGTTTTAAATATGTAATATATAATGGATTCTCAAATTTTACTAGTTGAATTATCCTCAAATCCTACGAAACATTCTCGTAGAGATTATCAATTAAAATATTCTACCCTACAAAATCGGTCGTTAAAGCCCAGTTTCTTCAAAGACTTCCTATTTCTACTCCCTAGCTTGATTGGAAGTAATCTATATTCATGAAGGATGTTCACATTCACATTACCTCTGGACTATCCTTTAACTCTTTTCACTAGTAGATTTAACTAATCCTTGTAGCACATTTATTCTAAAGATTACCCTTATCCTGATTCCCAAATGGTTTAGAGATAATCTATTCCCTGATTAAATCATCCCTAGCTGAGTAAAATATTTCTAAAAAAGTGGTTCATGTCCATACTACCTACGAAGTAACATTTCTTAGAGTCCAGTTATCCAAAGGATCCCTTATTTCTAATCCCCAGTTAGATCGAAAATAATCAATACCCTAATGGAGTTTATTACATTCCAAAGAAATATTCATGTCTACATTTCCTCTTAATCATTCACCGAAACTAACTCATCATAGGGTTTTATAGCATAATTTTCCATGTTCGTATTCCCTCTGAGCAACTATGTTAGATATCACGTACATATCACCTTTGATAGTGCTTTTATTCCTACTTGTTATATGTACTTAGTTCTAAGTACACAATGGGTAATAATTCTACTTATAATTTTCCTAGTGAAATTAAAAAATTTCCCCAATTTATTGTTCGTGCCCAGTGTAGGTATGTAATAGACGGTAAGCCCAAGTACAATTTTTACTTATTATCTGTACTTAGTTTTAAGTATGCCATGATAATGAGTCAACTAAAATTTTGTCACGTCCCATCCCAAAATATGCGGGACCGAATCACGTGGCATAGGGTAGCTACGTAATCAACCAGACTCTAATCCGACTAGAAAATATATAAGCTATTCAAAATGGTGTAACTATCACTACATCAACTCTATATCTCAATCCAGATAACATAAACATAAGAAAGAAAAATATGAATACTAGTCTGCAGCCTAATAATCATACTCGTCCGAGTAGACTCAAAAATATGAGTCTATAAATACTACGCAATCAAGTAGATATGTAATAGCAGAAGATGAAACTTCGGAAGAGTATATACCTGAAATGAAATGAACACCAACAACAATCCTGCAAGGAGCTCTACAAACCTACTCAGCCAACCTAGAAGAAAATCAGGTCCTTAGTGGGACGTAGCAAGATTCATAATATACATGTCGATATGAAGTAAAGTAAATAATATGTTTAGGTAGAAGCATGTGATCCAGGATAATACACAGGTGATCAAGTAACACTACTACTAGGCCGACCATCCAGTCTGTGAGATATGCAAATGATGACAACTTTCGACGCGAGGGCTTTCCAAATATAAAATCCGTAGCTCTGGTATACAGTCTCCCGGGATGCAGGATCGTAGCTCTGGTATAGAGTCTTCTTATAAATATAGTCGTAGCTCCGGTATAGAGTCTCCCGATAAATATTATCGTAGCTCCGGTATAGAGTCTCCCGATAAATATAGTCGTATCTCTGGTATAGAGTCTCTGATAAATATGAGAGGCACGTAACTCCAATTACAAAATCTCTCGAATAAGGGTGTATAATAATAAGTACATAGTGATATATGTATAGCAGCCCTCACGCCTTGTAACTGTCGTCCCTACCCAATGCTACTGTCCGTGTCATTTCTACGACACATCCAGTCCGACTCTAATGAAACAAAAGTTCAGAAGTCCAGTCAAATTAAACATGTACACAGGAGATCCAACATCAGTAACATCCAGAGATAATAAGAGTCACATATATGTCTTGCAGTACTAATCCGTGTATCAGATCTATATGTCAGCAGAAAAAATTATGACAGTGTACTAATAATAAATAGGAAAATTATCTACAGTATATCCAGTGTGAATCGACTGATAAGAAACTATAAGCATATAGATACTGTAAATCATATTGGCAATGTATACTTACTTGGAGTTGTCTAAACTATGCTGAAACTGCAGTACCAAAGTCTATCCCACTATCCATGATCCAATGAACTATACTCCCTGCAAATATATATCAACCCAAATAACAAACAAATATGTGTCAGATACTAAAGTACACGTATGACTCATAACTCCCACCTAGAGAGCTTGGGTCATTCTAGTCGCGTATTCTCTTATGTTATCTAAGACTCTTGTAATCATATCGCCTAGAACTAGGTCACACTAGTCTCTATAATCATTATTGCCAATAATAAGATATATTACAAGTTGTAGGTTATTACAGTATCAAGTTTGCATCTCGTTATTCATACAGCGAAACCTACGACACACAAGGTTAATTTTAGCGGTGATCAATCGCAATGTTAACAATCTTATCTCCACATGGTCACCTAGTCAATTTTAGTGATGTGAGATCACTGGAAACGACTGATCTCAGTTTTGACGCACGATTCTTGAAATATGAACATAAATAGGGATTAATTATAATTAATGGTGATACATAAAGGAAAACAGACGTTATCGAATGAAGAAACAAACATTACCAACGTGTTCAGAATGATTAAATTAGCTAGGATAGCCTATCCATAAGTCAAATTTGGACACAGGGGCAAAACGATAATTTTGGGTCAAAACAATGTCCGTCATTGGACCCGCTTTGCACCGAAAAATATATCAGGATAAAAGTCCTCTAAACCTAGCAAAATATATGTTCAAGGGTCCAGAATGATGATACGAACCCAATGGTATATCCAAAATTGGATTCCGATGAGCCGATCTCAAAATGACCCGTTGACTTGGACATTGGAATCCAGTTTACACGAAAACGCATGCCGGAGCCAAAGTTCTTTATATCCAGCAAAATATATGTCATCGAGTCCAGAATGATGATACAAATCCAACGGTATATCCAGAATTCGATTTCGATGAATCGATCTCAAAATGATCCATTGACTCGGACATAGGGACCCGATTTGCACCGAAATACGTGCCGGGACTACGTTGCTCCAAACTCAACAAATTACATACAATTTTTGCCAGAATGATGCCATGAGCCCACTGGTGGCGTCAAAATTAGAATCCGGAGTCCTGGGTTAAAAATTAGAATTTTATAAGTTAGAAAGTATGAATTCGGACGATCAACTTTGGCGACAAATTCAACCAATCAAACGATCTCACAATGGAATAAAATTTTTATCACAAGAAGTTGGTTATACCAGTTGTGCACAAAAACTTTTGGCACATAAAAAGAGCTGCGATGGTGGAAAAACAAATCAACGAAGTTGGCTCCTCGAAACTGTCCAAAAATAATGCAATTTAAACGATCAACTTGGTGGTCAGTTTTGATCTATCAAACGATCTAATTAACGGTCAAAATTTTAGATGAACGAAGGGGTATATACCAAGATTGAGATGGAAGAATTGGATCGACGGCCCAACGGTCAGATTGTCCAGAAAATGTATCTAAAGTTACTGCAACGAGACATGATTCCTGGGTTCAAAACTCGTACGTCACGACGGGATCTCATGCAAAACACACAAATAGCCTCTGTTACGCGTCGGGAAGGCGGGTGGCGACTTGGAGGTGGTCGTCGGGGAATCTTCGGGTCGAGGCGGTCACGGTAGTGCACGATGGCGGTCGCCGTCGTTGCTGTACGGCATGGCACACTCCGCTACTGGACGCTGCTGCTGCTGCTGCATGGCCACGTGCTGTAGAAGCCTAAAAAGTATAATTATCATCATGTGCTACTCATAAATGGAGCCAGAGTACAAATCATCAAATGACAATGGCCATCAGATGGAACACGACAGCAGTTGGCGCTGGCTGACACATAGCAAGCTTCCTCGAGAAGCTGAAACAGTTTTTACAATTACTGACAGCACGTCAGTCGAGAAAAATTCGTTCGAATCCCGAATGCACAACGCTCAAGAAGATTGTGTCAGATTTGTCATAATTATTGATAGCTATCTCGCACCATTTGTAGTTGGCATGAGATAATCAAATATCATTATACTAAGCAGGGTGCATTAAACAGCAAATAGCGTCTGGCGCCATTCAACAATTGGCGCCATCTAATTAAATCATCCAGAAGTAGTTAGATCAGTTGGCGCCATCTAATCGAAGAACGTGTACGTGACACTGTCCATGACTAAGCGCATCTTTCTCACAGAATGCCACGCGTCCAAGTAGTTAAACCAACCGTTTGCACGACTGGGTGAATGGCACGCCAAATGTAGTGTGCGCTAATCAGGATAACTACCTAACGGTTATCTCTAAACTCTATAAATAGAGTTTCAAATCACTTCAAAAGCATCACTAATGATTATAATCTCCTGAGCACTTGCTGCAGCACTCTCCAAAGGTTTTCTTCTTCAACATCGTATCGTCCATGGGATAAAGTGATCGTCTTCTGATCAGATTCCTATAGTTGTACTTCCCCAGAAATAAAATTGTACTCTTGTACCTTTCTCAGTTTGTAATCAAACTTTTATTTTTGTAAACAAAATAACGACTCTGCTGGGGATGACTTTCTCCTCCAACAAAAAAGTGACAACTCAATGTGATGTTGCATCGGTCGGCATGATGCATAAGATTTTGGTCATAAAAGTCGTCCAAACTGCCTACGAAGCCATGATTGGCGCAGGGGGTGCCAAGCGCACCACCGCTGTTGCTGCCAAGAACAAGGCGCGTGTCATATGGACTCCAAAGTCCTCCAGTGCACCAATCATGACTTTTGCAATAAGCAAGGAGAAAAGCTCTGTGACCACTTCTTCTTCCTCATCAATTCTGAAATTTATAGAAAGTGCACCAATCATTACCTCGACGCCAATCAAGAGACGGCGCCATATGGCTATTCCCTCTTCCTCTCTAGTTCTAAACTCGGTGGAGAGTATGCTAACTTCTGCATCTGCGTCGAACAAAGAAAAATGCCTTATGGCCAATCCTCACTCCTTTCCAGTTCTAAACTTGGTGGAGAAGTTACATTTGCCCCTGCGCAGATAAAAAAAATAGCCCTATGGCCTCTCCTTATCCTTCTCCAGTCCCAGACTCGGTGGAAAACGTATCTGATTGAACCTCTGTGCTAATCAATACGAGAACGCTTCTGAGTAGAAACTCTACCTTTTTTGGCAGAGACAATCAAATCGATGCGAAGAAATTAGACTCTACTCGAGGTTTATTTCCTGCTGCACATCTGTGCTATGCCAAATGCACTAAAACAAGTTGTGCAGAACAAGATGGCCTCCAGCCCACTCCATATGG
The DNA here is from genome assembly GCA_029216955.1 of Iris pallida. NCBI lineage: Eukaryota > Viridiplantae > Streptophyta > Magnoliopsida > Asparagales > Iridaceae > Iris > Iris pallida. The sequence continues at coordinate 2,623,482 of JANAVB010029417.1, read as the reverse complement.
CCAACTCCAACCAAGCCAGAGCCAATATCTTTCTATACTGCGTATATCAAAGACAAGTTAGGGCAAACTGATGGTATCTCAGTCAAACAACCAGGTGGTGCATGACTCTGACATGCACACTTACCTTAATCAGTACAGAACAACATCAAGTCCACATCAAGCACAATCTGTACCACTTACTAAATTGCGCACAGTGAAGGCTTTTCAAATCAAGAATACTCTCACTTATGCCAATGAACTCAGTAATTCTCTATATGCGTAGGAAACAAGGCATCTCAAGAACTGGAACCATGTTTCTAACATCATCAAGGAATATGTGCCTCCGACTTCTCATAATCATGTCACTGTAACTGATCTCTACGAACTTCTTGTACAAAAATGGAAGATCACAGGACCATCTCATCCATCTGTAAATCCACATCAGGAATACTACTATAATCATCACCATGAAGTAGTGATCAAATATTGCTGTCAATCAGCTAAACGATCTTTCTTCGACCGTTTGAACTACACTCGAACTCCTGAACTCATTATGGTGGACGAAAATGAATTTCTATATGCTCTGGTCAACTTGACGTCCCAAAGAACTGGGGTGGAAAACGTCCAAGACATAATGCGTCACGCAATCCCAGTCAACAATACCTTGATCGTATCCATGAATCTGGTGAAGGGGTCTACTAGAATACAAGATCAAGAGGCCGAAACCTACTCGGTCAGAGGAATCTTCCCTCTTCTAGTCTTGGAGATATCCACAGTAAAAGAAATCCTCTTGATTTTGACCAAGAAATAATCGGTCAAAGGAATCTTCCTTCCGACCAAGGAACAATCGGTCAAAAGAATCTTTCCACTCCTCATTCTGGGGGTAGTTCTCTACGTGACTTCGATGTCGATAGCGAGAGCTCTGAGCGGACTATCTTTTTTACAGTTCATCATCGGTAGCCAGAAAAGTGACTGTATATGTCACTAATGAAGAACAAGATGCATCCAGCTCCGACAGTCAGGAGCAGAGGATTGCTACGTTAGAGGCTAACTAGAAAACTATGGCTAAAACGGTTACAAGTATGCATGCTGTGATCATAGCACAACACACTGTTCTACCGGTTGTGAATCCAATTCCAACCCAGGAACACATAACAGCATATGCCCCTGTCAATACTGGTCTGGGGGTACAATCTCCTCACAATACTATCATGCCAGCTCAGGCTACTCCAAGTCAGTCTGGTTGTCACGCCCCAGAAAAAGAATACAGACAAGTAGGGACGGACCAGGCCAGCTACGTATTCCAAAGTACTCCAGTACCCCGAAATAACGTATAAACTGTAGAGACATGGAGGTTACTACTACAATCCAACGGTCAAATCCTAGATTAAGCAATCCTATGTATCTCAATCACAGGCAAATATGCAAAGTACAAGAAGTATGATCATCAGACATAAAATAGTAAAGCGTCCCAAACTATATATACATGGATGATCATGAAGCTAGTAATACAAAGTGAAGAACTAGTAAGAGTAATAGTCATACATGATAAGCTCTAGTTATAGTCTAGAAAATGCAAATTATGTTTAGGCCCGTAGGCTAAATGTCAAGATCCAAAACACGAGCTAAACACGTGCTCAGAGGCTAAACGCCACAAAAGAATGTACATAACTAGTAGAAAAATGATATAGGAAAATCCACTAAGGTACTCTAGTGCTCCGGGTAGTCACTGTCGAGTAGATGGTACAGAAGATCTACCGGGCTCCTCTATCAGATCTAGCCAAACAAAACCAGTGGGGTCAGACCCCCAAAAGCAAGTACTACAAAGGAAGCCAAACTATGAACTAAAACCAGCAAGACTAACATAGCAATGGATAGAGATAGAAATAAGTAAATATGGATCGAGACTCATGCACTACCAATTCACTTATCCTGAGAGTAGAAAAGACAATAAGCAAAGCAAAATGGAGCAGAAGGTAAATAATATGTGACATAAAGTAAACTGTGGACATATGAATTAAACGAAAGCATGTGAACATATGAAATAAACTGAACAATGTAAGAGAAATGGTACATGTGAGCATGTGAGATAACTGGGACATGTGAGCATGTTAGATAAATGGGACATGTGAGTATGTAAGAACTATATAGAACGACAAATGATAAGATAACTTAGGAACTACTTCGGAACCCAAGTTACAACCCGTAAACCAAATAAGGACCGGGGTTGTAGCCCTTCTTCTGAACAGAACTTAGTCTCTAATCATTTATCGGCAAAAGTAAAGTATAGGTGATGATATACTGAAATAAACAAATCTGGACACCGCCTAAACAAAACTAGACTACACTGGACTCCATACAAAAATTACGGCCAAGCAATGAGTACGACTTTATACATTAGCTAACTAAGGTTATCACAATCCTAATTACTAACATATGCACTTTGAGAAATCCAATCCAGTTACCTATCCTGCAGACTAACCGACTCATCCAGGCCAAAAAAAAAAAGTATAACAGAGACACCGTAGTAAGATGCGTATGTCCTAAAGAGGTGCCCCACTCGACGGTGTGCTAGAAGTGTGCTCATCATGACAGATAACTCCAAATCCCATGTGTGTATATATATTATACATATATATATATATATATATATATATATATATATATATATATATATATATATATATATATATATATATATTTATATATATATATATATATATATATATATATATATATATATATATAAAATATATATATATATATATATATATATATATATATATATATATATATATATATATATATATATATATATATATATGGTAACTGGGAAATTCTCCCCTTCCAATGATCTAGATAATCAAGCTAGTTGTTTAGTCCTTAACATTTTCTTGTTGGATTCTGGGTGTGGCATTCCGCAAAATCCATCCTAGACATGATATGCAAGACTGGACAATATAAGAAAGTGCACTATAACAAGCCACAACAAGAAAATATAATAAGCTGGAAGCTAGGATTGTGCTACGACGAGCCACTATAGAAAAAATAAGGGGTGTGCCATGACAGGCCACTATCATGTAAGCAAGAAAAGACATGTACAAGAGTGTACCACGACGGGTCACTATCTAGTAAGCAAAGAAGACACGTAACATGGGTGTACGTAACATGGGTGCACCATGATGGGCCACTATCTAGTAAGCAAAGAAGACATGTGACATGTATGCGCCACGATGGGCCACTATCTAGTAAGCAAGGAAAGACATGTCATGGCATGTGAAAAAGAATAATTAAAAGTAAGTACAAGACATAGAATAATAATTGAACATGAGCTAATGTCAAGCGTATATAGGGTGTACAATCATTCTCTAACTATACGAGATCATCTAATCATGTTAAGAATTTATTACAGTCGAAGAAAATATCAAAAAGGCCAAGTATAAAAAACATGCCAAAAGATCAAAATTATGATTGAACTTATCAGTCGCATATAAAATCTAATTAAGGTGGAAAAAAAATTCTTGAAGCCATGACGAAGATCTATAACCTTCATGTTTTGAGTTTTTCAAGATTCTAGCTAGAAAATAATTTAAACAGACAAAAAGGCCAAGTGCAGGAAAGGGCAGTACAGTCTGTGCAGGAAAGTACAAGTACAGTATGCATAGGAAGGCGCAGGTGTAGTCTGCACAGGAAGGCACAAGTACAGTCTACGCAGGAAGGTGCAGGTGCAGTCTGCGCAGGAAGGTCCGTAGGCTGTGCAGGAAGGTGCACAGGCTGTACAGGAAGGTGCACAGGCTGCACAAGAAGGGGCGCAGGCTGTGCAGGAAGCTATGCAGGCTGCGTATGAAGGTGCACAGAAGGTGCATAGGCTGCGCAGGAAGGTGCACAGGCTGTGCAGGAAGGTGCACAAAATGTGCGTGTAAACCCCCTCCCTAAATTTTCTTTCCTTTTGAAGTATACATATATTTTATTTAATATTTGGTTATTAATTAAATAGCTTTTAACCATATATAGGCATTTACATATTATGGTAACCAGCAATGGTTACACACATGTAAAATTGGTAATCCATATAGGGATATTTAGTTAAATATTTTAGGAAAATATTTTGGATTTTTAGGAATTTTTTTGTAATTATTTGGGACCATATACTTATATATATATATATATATATATATATATATATATATATATATATATATATATATATATATATATATATAGAGAGAGAGAGAGAGAGAGAGAGAGAGAGAATAAGGGAGGTAGGGTGCCACCTCACGGGAGGGTGTCTACTTGTCACCCCCCCATGCTATCATCAAGCACATGGGTGCATGATGATAGCATGTGGGGGGTGACAAGTAGACACCCTCCATAGGGTGGCACCTCACCTCCCTCATCCTCTCTCTATATATATATATATATATATATATATATATATATATATATATATATGTATATAAATAAATATATTTTTAAATGTTTAAGTAAAAAGAAAATAATAAAAATAAAAATAAAAAGGGGCCCGGCCCACACCCCAGCAAAGGGGCGGGCCAGGCTGAATGATGGGCAGCCTAGGTGATGCTTAAGAGGAGTACGTTTAAAGAAAAATAAAAATAGAAAGGGGGGGTACTGTTCATGTGAACAGTACCCGTTCCCCCACGAGTCGAGCGGAGTAGCAGTGAGAATTCGAAAGAAGTTCGATTCAAACTTCTTCGTTTCTACATCATTTAATTCAAAATTTTTTACAAAATCATAACTGGATCCTCCCCTATCTAGTCGACCTAAACCCTGATCAAATCCTAGCACCCTGCGGATTCAAATCCGATTTAAATTCAGAATTTGAACACCCTATAAATTTAGTCGGGAAATAGGGTTCTTGGAAAAATCATCCGTCGAACCCCAACCCCAACCCGAACTCCGACTCCAGGACCTCCCCCAACACCCCCGTGCTCGATGTCAGCCGCCTGATCGCCGTCGCCGACGACCAGATCGTCGGCCAACCGCTCGGAGCGGATCGTGAAACAGAGAATACTCTATTTTTAGAAGAACTCAGGTACCAACTTTCGAAATCCATATCTTTGCTTGTGTTCGATGAAAAGTCGATCTATCGACTTCTGTGCGTAGACAACATACCCATCTCTAAACCCTAGCAATTAGAAAAATTTCTAATGCATGGGAAGTCCCATAAAAGTTTTAAGAAAGTAGAGGAAAATTCTTCGAAAACGAACCCGAGAAAACACACCAATCCCTGACTTTGGAATGGCAATTTCGACCCAGATATTAAGAATTTATAGGAAACAATTTAGACAGTTCTAGTTAACATATATGCGATGAAAACCCATCTGGTAGATTCAATTTTTATTTATTGTACAGGAAGTTACGGATCGATGAACTTGTGAGAAAAACTGTTTTAAAAATACTAAAATTTTATAATTCTGTCTGATACGGCGTGCACCCCGATAAACCGGGCGACGTGGTCACGCGCTATATGCATCAAAAGACGCATATAGACGTTGCCGACGTGTGAGAACTGACGAAACTCAGTTTCGTCGTGTGTGCGCGACGAAATCAGTCCGTATCCGTCAAGATACCCCCGTATCGCCAATTTAAAAACTTTGCCCTAACTTCGTGTACAGTGGTCAAATCGAGACGAAAGTTGTGCCAACAGGTTCGAATCAAAATTTTGGTCCTGTATGCCAAGTTTGGTTCGATTCTGAGAAGGTCGAATCGGCACCCCTTTTTGGCGGGCCCACGACCCACTCAAATGGGCAATTTTGTACACGGCTCTTCGAAATCCAAAACTGGACATACCGTTGAGTTTCTCTCCTCAAACTGAATTCGTAGACATGTAGTTTGACGACTTTAGAGACCATAGACCTTGGCACGCATTTCAGTGCAAAGCGGGTCTAACGGCGGACATCGTTTTGACCCGAAATTACGATTTTTCCCCTGTTCCAGAATTAGACTTTTGGACAGGTGTTTCCTAGGTATATCTTTTACACAGAGTGTATTTTTGATGTTTGTTTCAGCGTTCGGAGTTGTTTGGAGATTGTGACGTTTCTTGGCTGACATTGTGATTTTCGGGACTTGCCATTTTGCACCATCAGGCAAGATACCTTGCCACCTTACTCTGTGATTATTATATTCTTATTTTCAGTTGTTATTTTCAGCATTTCTTTTTCTTGATATTATAAAATTGTGCATCCAAGTCACACTTGGGTGCAAGCTACTCTATCAGTCATTTTTTTCGCTTTATTTATTTATCTTGCATTGACTTAGTCTAGTGACCACCCATTGATGTTGAGGTATTGTATATCTCATACGGCCTTGACACTTGCTTTACCACATGATGTGAGTCACATGTAGGACACGTATCCGAGTAGTCGGCTGGCCACCGATACGTATGGAGCGTACGACGGATAGGAGTAACTGCCAATAGAATTGCATGCTAGAAGACTTGGCGGTTACTAGAGGTACATGTCATTCATGGAGATGATGATACTAGGCATTAGGTGGGGGGAACAATACCTGACGTATAAGCTTCGATTGTACTTCCCTTGTAACCCGGAAGCTCCACTGGAGATACGGGTATGATTAGCCTCTCAGGTTTGCCACTGTCGCTCTTGGAACGTCATGCGCTTGGTCACTGGTGCCCAAGAGGGGACTATACCGGATCCTATATTTAGCCAGGGCTCATGCGTCAAAGGATTGTATCTCAACTGCATATTCACAGTAGAATGGTCAGGAACCCGATTGCATGCATCCTTTTTCCTTCTTATTATATTATCACAGTTTATATGGCATGATGTTTTCTTGTATCTTGTTATGTCCCACTGAGGACCTGGTTATCTCTCCAGGGTTAGACGATTTTCCACAGGAGTACGGAGCGACGTTGGAACTATTCTACATAGATGACGAGGCAGTCCCTACTGATTTCTAGTCTATTCTTTATTTGAGACATTAGTGGACATTATTTTTACATCTCTTTTCTTTCTATTTTGCGGAGGTTGGACTCCGATCTTGTGAGACTATTTTTCATAGCTGTTTGGAGTGAGCATGTTCACCCGGCTATCTTTTGCTACACTTATTTATTTATTTCGACTCTATTATCTTCTGTGTTGAGCTGTGATGAGATTAGATTATATTATTCTGGCCTGTAATTATTTTACTTATAGCTTATGTGCATATATGAGAATTCCATATATTGGAGTATTCTTCATACATGTGCAGCTGGCATGTTCACGTGCTTGGTCCTATGTATTTTAGGACTGGGACGTTACAGTGCGCAGGCTGCGCAGGAAGGTACGTAGGCTACGCATGAAGGTACGCAGGCTGTGCAGGAAGGTGCACAGAAAGTGCACAGGCTGTACAGAAAGGTGCACAGAAGGTGCACAGGCTGCACAAGAAGGTACGTAGGCTGTGTAGGATGGTGCACAGAAGGTGCGCCGGCTGCGCAGGAAGGTGTGCAGAAGGTTTGCAGGCTGCGCAAGAAGGTGCGTAGGCTGTGAAGGAAGGTGTGCAGGCTGTGTAGGAAGGTGTGCAGAAGGTACATAGGCTGTGCAGGAAGGTGTGCAGAAGGTGCGCAGGAAGGTGCACAGAAGGTGCGAGGCTGTTCATCTTCCCCAAATCAGCACCGAAGTACAGAGGGAACCCATGAACTCAAAATGCCATAACTTACTCAAAATAAATCAAAATCAAGTGGCTCAAAAGCCAAAATTGGGTAGAATAAAATTCCCTACAACATAGGACCCTTAGATTTCAGAAATAATAAAGTTTAAATGATCAAAACCAAGAAAACCCGAAAAAAATAAACTTAGATCTACAAAAATGTAAACATCAAAACCAAAAACTTTAAGTTTTAAAAAGGCTTAGAATCATGCAAGAAAGAGAATAGAACAAACAAAAATGGCAAAAATAATATTGTTCAAGATTTGGCAAGATGTACTTGCCTAGGTTAAGCTCCAAGCCTAATCTTCCACTCCACCTACAAGAGGGGTACGAAACCACACTCTAGGCATCAAGACCAAGCTCTTGGCAAGTTCCAAGGGAAAGAGAAGAGAAGAAGAAATGAAGAGAGAGTGAAGAGAATGAAAAGAGAGAGGAGAGAGAAAGTGAAAGGGTATATATAGAAGGAACAATAATCATAACTGTTGGATGGTGATCCATGTGAAGATCTAAGTCAATCATAACCATCCAAAAAAACCAAGTATCCATTGGATAATATATTGCATCTACACTATTTATAAAAATATCTAAAATACTATTCACGAAAATAGCGAAAATACTATACATAAAAATATCTGAAATCAAAATATATAAAATGTAGAAAATCTGTCCGGGCGGTATGCCACCGGTATACAGGCGATATGTCGGTCAAGGAAAAAATCTATAAGTTGGAAAAAAAATTTAAAGCGTTCCGAAAACCAAAAAAATACGAAATACAGTAAAAAAATACGTATCCGTATATAAATACTGATACTGTGAGACGAGTCTCACAACTCTCCCATCCTTAGAAAAATTTCGTCCTCAGAATTTTCTAAAGCTAGTCAAGCATGATAACCAAAACAAAAGCTCAAAAAAATATAACGATCTCAATAAAACAAGGCATTCATATAAGTAAATGAAGGCAACAGTAATATAAATAAATGTGTAAGCAATAAAACAATCACAATCAAGAAGGGCTGGAGGCATATGAATAAATATGTATCTCCTGAGTCAGTTGAGTAGGGACCCGCCCTCGCTGGCCTACGCTGACTTCCAAAATAGATAGGGATCAAGTCTCAAAGTAAGTCGGTAACAGTGACTTAGTCTATGACATGACTCTACCCAGGACGTATCTTCGTAGTCGAGACACGTGATAGATATCATGTATTTCAAGATACAAAGACAGAAGAGTGGGGCGAAAAACTCTCATCCACTCACCGAATAAGTCAAGCTGACCGTTGTATCCTGATATTGGTGGAATATAAGGTCGTCGACAAGAACCCAAGATATACTGCCACTACCTGGCCTTCTACTGAAGGATAAATCAAAAGGACATAACTGAAAGAAGACCATAAAGATGGTACATGAGACTCCCCAGGTACTAACCCTATGCCGATACTAGAGCTTCCCCTGGGACTGTGTATACAATTGTGCTCTGCGCTTCCTGATCCCTTTGAGATCACGATGGCGGAGGATACTGTGCCAATGGCTGAACATCTAGCCCTAACTGCTCATCCACTACTGGAGATGATGACTGATGTGACTAAAAGGACTAAGGTGGTACATCTAGTATAGTTGGTCGTCTTCGAGATGTCGGATATGGGCAAGTGCTAACTGAATGGTCCTCCGTTCTACAGCGGAAGCATCGTCTATTGGCCACCCAACAAACTGATCTGAGATGTACTATCTTGCCACAATGGGTACATGCTTCTTGTTCTGCTTGATACTGCTGGTCTCTCTGCCTCTGAGCCTGGGCCTGCATATACTGTTGAGGCCTCTCCTACTAGAATGCATGGAGGCCTCTCCTACTGGAATGCATGGGACTACGTCGATGAAGGCCTCTGAGGTCGCTTCTGTTGAACTGGTGTTGGTACCTCGAACTGGGTAACTGTAGACTGGAAGGATGAAGATCCAGCTGAACTCCTCCGGGGATAAATCACTACAAGAAAACATAGTTTCTGTGACATATAAAGTTGTCACAGAAATTATGAAAGTCGTCACAACACATCTTCTGTGACGAGTACAGTGACGACTTATTTTCGTAGCCTATACCTCCGTAGCTAAAAGTATAGGTGACGACCAAAAGTCGTTGTCACAAAAAGTTCTCTACTGTGACAAGAATATGTTGTCAGTGATAGTAAACTTTTCGTGACAAGAAAATTCGTCACTAATATATTATAAGTGGCGCACGATATTGTCACAAAATAGCTTTTTATTGTAACTAAAAATAAATAATTTTTTTTGACAAAAATAAAAATTATTTTTGTGACGACATTTGCTATCACAAAACAACTTTAGTAACACTTTTATTGTTGTCACAATAAACATATATGTTTAGTGACAAGTACATGTCATCATTGTAAACACTTGCAGTAACACATTTATTATTGTCACCATAGTGTACACTTTATATGTTTGATGGAAAATCAATTGTCACGAGTATTTTTTTTTGTCATTGTCATTATACATTAAAAAAATTCATTATCTAAGAAGATTTTTCACATGATTGTTACTTCAAATGTTTGATAAAAGTATGACAAAGAAAAGAAACAAATTCAGAAAGGCTTAGCAAAGATGGGGATAAAATTATCTACTGCACAAAAAATCAACTTCAGGAAGGAAAATCAGATGATGTCCTTTAATTTTGTATACATAAATAAAAAGAATTCAACTTGTTTAAGAGTAACAAATTCTATTACATAATATGGAAGTCCTAGTACTACTTCTTAGCATCCACCTTTTTCGAGCATCAAACTCGAACCTTCTCCTTTATAATTTTAAATTTTGCAAAGTCTGACTTCGGCTCTGCCATTACTTGACCTGCTTTAAGCCCTCCCATTCGGTGTCCTTCTGCAAGACGAAGGCAAAATTGTTAAAATTACTAAGCTTGTGCTTATATACATGAAATTGCTTTGATACTTGACCTGCTTGAAGCAGCTGCTGTGGTACTCATTGCTTCCAATATAATTACAAGGTCCTGGACCGAACAAAGTGGACATGATGAGAAGATAAGTATTAACCACCAATAGCCATTGGTTTTGCTATAAGAACCATAGGTCATAACCTATGAGAAGAAGCGGCCACTTTGCAAAGAAATAAGCAGCAGCAGCAACTATGATAAGTTGTAACCAAAAGCCTGCATAAATGATCTATCAAAACCCACACAACCCTGCTGGCTTCTAGAATTGCTATTGTTGCAAAAGGAAGGCTTTTCTCCAGGGCCTGCAAAATTGAGGTGATACTAACAGATCAAAATAGGTCAATCGCAAGACTAAACAATACCATATGTCCTCGAACTCGATGTACGCAACACACCTGTTTTCTTGGCTTCGAAGCCCATAAAATTGTGCGAAACTGCCTTCTAAAGATGGACACGAAAATATACAGGTTTCAAAACACACAAATTCGAAACTGCACATATGCTAAAGAGGATGAATTGAACAGCAAACAATTCTCAGGAATACCCACATGCCCTTTCTATCTATATTCACAAAAAAGCCTCAAAAATCACATGGGTATCATCTTAAATACACAAACCAACCTCAAGAATAGCCACATGCCCCTTCTAGTTATCTATTTTCACAAACAAGCATTTCTCTGTGAAACCATTACAGAAATGGTATATCATATAGAAGAAAATTATCAAGCGGAAGAAGTTGGTCTACCAATCAAAATGTACATATAGACAAAAAAGATCATGCATTTAACAGAAACAATATATCATTAAGACACTCTGTTTCGGACTTCCTGTTATCTCATGGTGTCAAGATCTAGGTTAAACCAATAGAATGGCATAAGCATAAAAACCTTCCAGAAAAGTGCAAGCTTTTCTAGAGACAACTGCCAGAAAGAATCTAAAGCAGCAATCTAGCAACAAATTACAGCATGATATATCAAAAGGTTCATTAGTAGGAGGATACCTAATGTTCTTTGATCATCGGAAACAACAAGACGCGGTGTACTCCCCATCAATCAAAAACAATGTCGCATAACAGTCTAGAGAACCAAAATCCTTTGCCAACAAACTTCACCTTGTTCTTTCCAATTAAGTATATACTTTTGTGAATGTCACCCAGGAGAATGAAACTTTTTACCTGAGAGAATCACAGAATATGAGTCAGAATCTTTTTAGATAAATGACACGTAGGAAATGCTTTATACAGTAAACATGTAAATGACCCCAAAGCACTTCTCCAGTGTTAAGCATCTAAGGGAGGACATTGGTGAGAGGCTGCCATGTCCCAAGCGCAAACTTGGATACCTCAGTGACTTGCAACAAGGCAGTTCAAAGGGCTCACTATAAATCATGTCAATGTTAACTTCCTTGACATTCGTCTGTCCTAGCACAAAGTGACCCAAGCTTGAAAAAAGCATGCATTAATCGAATTTTGAGCAGCATATTTGTACTTCTCTATACAAATCTTGATATCATCCGCAATTCTATGTATGCAATAGCTCAGTGTAGAACAATCAACTGTGAAGTACTAAATCATGTAGCCTACATCTTCATTGGACACTGAATGGAGAGAAAAAACTTTACGTTTCAAAAAGGTGGATTAGCACAAGTCCAGACACGGACTGCCAAAGCATCATGGTAAATGCGGCATTCCTCTTTAGTTGGAGTTTGAATCTGCATGCTTTGTTGCACTTGGTACATCGAATAAACTCCTCGTGATGAAATTGAGGTGCACTGTGACCTTTAGAGCTGCCAGCTGATTTTGATGCTTTCTCATGATATTCGAGCAGACTTGTTCTCAATAGCGGAACCTTCTTTCCATTGACCATGACCCATATATTGTACTTCCATCTTGTTGCATATTCCTTTTCCGCATGCTTCTTAATAACAGTGTACTCAACTTACTTGAACATTACGAACATAACCGAGCATATTACTGATTCCATAACTATTTATTTCTTGTCAACTGAAATACTAGTACTGATACTGTCTGATAAATTACTTCTCACTTGAATAGAATCTACCAACATTTTCCCTTCCTACAATATGTTTCTAAAATTCCAATTATGAGCTCACAAAATGAGTAAACTTACTGTAATATTTGCTTGGATTGGCAGCCTAGGAGAAGAAGACGAGTACGCAGATCTCTAGATATCTACGTTAGTCAGGAAATCCACGCAGGTCTGGCAGTTACAGTCTGAGAAGCGGCAGAGCTCGCACCCCAAGCAGACACAGAGCAAGCACCCCTTGCATGCTGCCAAACAATAGCACCCTCTCAGCCGCTTCCTGCTCATCCTTTCTTCATCGTCGTCACAACTGTTGCTACAAGAGTATAGCACAAACATCGTTATTAGCTTCTCACCAGAACAAAGAAAAGAGGATGAACCAAGAAATTAAAGTAGAAATTAAGCTCACAAATGTAGAAGTTTGAATTTTTTAGATGATCTAATCCAACAAGAGCAGAAGGGTGTGCCTTTACAAGAATCGAGAAGTCTTGCTCTGTGTCATCATAATCATCTTGGTTAAATTTGTGTCATCACAATAAAACCAAAAGATGCTTCTTCATATCATTTTCCTCTTTCTCCCGAGAGTTATATTTTCAATGATTTGTTCTGAGAATAAGGACCAATCACATACTCTTCCCAGGGTCCTGAACTAGGACTTCCTTTCCCCTACCAAAGGTTCCAACCATTTGGTTGTCCAACCTTCGGTCTATGAACCTATGAGCATGCAATATATCAATATAGAACAATCAACTGTGAAGTACTAAATCATGTAGCCTACATCTTCATTACATCAGAAAAAGACTTACGTTTCAAAAGGCAGATTAGCACAAGTCCAGCCGCAGTCTGCCAAAGCATCATGGTAAATGCGGCATTCCTCTTTAGTTTGGAGTTTGAATCTGCGTGCTTTTGCACTTGGTACATTGTATAAACTTGTCGCGATGAAATTGTCGTTCACTGTGACCTTTAGAGCTTCCAGTTGCTGATTTTGATGCTTTCTCATGATATTTGAGCAGACTTGTGACTTGTCCTCAATAACGGAACCTTCTTCCCATTGACCATGATCCATATATTGTATTTCATCTTGTTGCATATTCCTTTTCTGCATGCTTCTCAAAAGCAGCTGGAGTCAACTTATCTGAATCATAACCGATCAATCAATTTCAAACCAAGGTGATGATCATTTAGAATGCACATCTAAGGTAGAATAATGCTCACTCTTCGTTTCGAATATACAAATATGATACGGGCAACACCAGTACAGCCCCATTTAATGCTTCACACTTCTAATACATGAGTTATAAAAGTTCTAAGCAAAAATATGCTGAAATCAAGGCCACAGAACATCCCAAATTGGCAAGCTCGTGTAACAATTCTTCTAGAAACTTTAAACAACAAACATTCTATAGAAATAACTACTAAAACTGAGAACTGTACTTATATACAAATAGTAACTATATGTAAAGTATCCAACATAAGCTCAAACTAAGCAACAAGTAGACCAGAATCACAAATGCAAAGCGCAAAAGTGAGGCGTACGCGTGAGAAAAATAAAGCACATGAAAACTATAAAAACATGTATATTTATAAAAAAATTGTGTTTAATTTGTCTCGTAATATTAACATCTTTGACTTTTAGTACATTTTAGGCTCTTAGCATATTTTTGTCTAACATTTTAGGTGACGTTGGTGGAGGAGGAAGAGTGCATGTGTCGTTTGGTGAGGGAGGGTGGACATGATGTTTAGACTGAAAGAAGAAAATTAAGAAGAGGTTGGTGGAAGACGATAGTTACTCGAGATATATAACTGTTACGTCAGTTGGAAGTTGCAGGAAGGCCTTGGTGAAGACATCAATTTTTGTGATAAGGAGATCTCAAATGTAGGGATTATGTTGGAGAACAGTTTTGGTGTGAGAAAATCGATGTTGTGACCCCCCTCCTCCCTTAGCATATTTTTGTCTTACATTTTAGGCGAGGTTGGTGGAGGAGGAAGAGTGCATGTGTCATTTGGAGTTGAGGGGAGGGTGGACATTATGTTTAGAGTGAAAGAAGAAGATGAAGAAGAGGTTGGTGGAAGACGATAGGTGCTCGAGATATAAACTGTTAGCGTCAGTTGGAAGGAGCACGAAGGCCTTGGCGAAGAGTATCAATTTTTGCCATATGGATATCTCAAATGTAGGGATTATGTTATAGATCAGTTTTGGTGTAAGAAAATCGATGTTGTGAACCCCCCCCCCCCAAAAAAAAAAAAAAACAAAACCAATTCTAGTCCAAACTACTTGGTTATGCAAATGGCTTGTTTGGGCCTTTTTCAATATAACAAAGTAAAATCAGCCAAGTAAGTTCAGATATACGCCTAGGCACCTTATTGCTTCATCCTAGGAGCACGCTCAGGCGTGGCTTTGGGTGTATGAGCGTGCTTCATATGAAGTGAAGAGCCTCGCCGCACCTCGTGCCAATGTGCGCTTTTGATAACTATGCTTGTGGAGAGTCCATCAAATGTTGCTTGAACTCACTAACCGAATAGTTTAAAGGTACCCCTTTCCCCAAAATACAACTTGTGGAATATATATATATATATATATATATATATATATATATATATATATATATATATATATATATATATATATATATATATCAAATGTTGCTTGAACTCACTAACCGAATAGTTTAAAGGTACCCCTTTCCCCAAAATACAACTTGTGGATGTGTGTATATGTTTTATATATATGTGTGTGTGTGTGTGTGTGTGTGTGTGTGTGTGTGTGTGTGTGTAATTTGTAGCTATTTGTGAACTCTCTTACTTTCACTTACGACCAATCAAACACATGGACGATTTGTCTCTCTTTAAGAAGATTGTTTATAATCTCAAAAATGGAATATTGATTCGAAATCATGTGGAAGGAAAATGAGTCTCTCATAAGTGCATAAAAATAACATATCATAGTGAGTCTCTCATAAGTGCATAATAATAACATGTCATAGTTGATGATCAATGAGACTAAAAACAGTCATTAAAACTTCTGCTTTACATCAATAAATTCCATAAACGCTTTATAATACAAAAGAAGATAATTGTAAGCAAGAAAAAGGAAGATCCAAATGCATGTCATTTCAATTCGTCACAGAAGTTCTGAACCAATAGATTTAGCAAAGAGCGTCATGGATCCTTGTTGAGAACCTTCTAATAGACCGAGCAAGGAGCTCATTTCATAGCAAGCTTGTTAAGGCGGTGGGAGGCAATGTGATGACAAAGTCTCGAAAGGTCTCGGTGGGGCATTAAGACGACGAGTTGCGGGCTTCAAGACTAAAAGTTTATGATTAAGTATTAGACAAATATGCAGTTTATGATTAAGACTTTCAATTGTAACATGTCCGTCAACTTCTAATGTTCAATTTCTACTTGATATAATCTTTTGAACTTTGTTCATTGTATAATGTCTCATGTTCTTTCATGTTGTTTCAATGATATTAAGAAAATTAAAATGTAGACATAGAAGTTGAATGTGATTGAGCTTGAACATGTTCCCATTAATAAAGTGGGTTGAGTTAAAATCTAAGGCAGCCTGAGGCGCTTAATACGGGCATCTCAGTAGCTAGACGGCCTCCTCATGACCAAGCTACATAAATCCTTGTTGCCTCGGTGCTAGTATATGCAAAATGCCTATGCAGCAAGATGACCACTTTATAAAAGCTAGTCATAACTAGAGTTAAGGAATTAGAAGTTGCTCGTTCCTCGCATCAAGATGAGGTTGACGCTAAGTACGGGGCATTGTTGATTCCTGTGATAGTTCTGATTTATATTATACCAAGTATTTTTGTGCACTCCTAGTAGTATCCTTTTTGCATGACATGGATTATTTTCATCCAAAACTATTCTAATGGAAACGTGGGATGTTTACAACTTCGATGTGTCTACAAAGGATGTAGCACAACATACTTTGATCTTGAAAAAAGATGGAAGTAGAAAAACATGGTCTGTTATTGTTGGAGAATAGGCTCATTGGCCAACTATTCCGTAACCACCACAGGCATGAACAAAGTCATCTAGATAAGGAAACCACAATATTACTTCAGTATAGTCGCAAATTTGCAACTTATGAAAACTTCAAAGATAATATTGTGGAAGTCATTACTTTGTTGACTGCGCTCCTCCCTTGGATTTTTCTTTTGCTTCAAACGCAAAAAATGGTCCTTCGACAATCAAAGAAGTATGATTAAATAAGAAACTCCTCAAGGATCATTGTTGTAAGATGTAAATCACCCTAAGTAAAAGCCAAAGAATTGCAAAATAATAATTAATATCATATAGAAAAAAGGGCAATTCATCATTTCTGAGTACACTTATTTTAGAAGTAAAGCTCATGATATAAATAATTCAACATCGTTCATATTAAATGCTAATGTGTGTGACACTATATTTTATTGTCTTTATCTTTAAGTTAAGCTCCATGTCCCAACTATAGTTCGCGGTATCAGCCGATACCCATACCAACACCAAATCTGTCCAGGGGGAAATAGACGTCTGAACTTAAAAAGGTTTAGATGATGAAATTGGTTGATTGGATGGGTATAAAGCAAGAGGTACAATGTTTCTGTGAACTTTATAATGTGAGCTTATTTTGTTAATTTAATTGTAGTACTAGCTAACATACTAAAGTTCTTTTCAGTTTGGGAAATGCATTTCTGAAATAGGTTCAAATTCTCTGAGATCTTTGGAAAATACCGATCTAGCCTTTTGAAAGAGACGCGTCAATGGAAATACCAGAAGAACCTACCTACTCCCAACCCATGTATGTAATCAACCGGGTCCAAACTTGAACATGATGTCAACTTGCTTGTCTTCCGGATCAGGTAGAGTCTATAATACATGGAACCAACCAAACCCATCTTGAAAGGCTGTCAGTTTTCTAGTATCTTCCATGCCTTGCTTGTCGCCTTGTGTCATGTCTTGTTTAGTGGCTTTACAGGCTTCACTGAGAGTTCAGTGTTTTTAACTTATAATAATGGTTCTACTCACTTAATGTGTTTTTTGTGGATCGATTTTTTCTTTTATATAGATGGTAAGAAAATTGATTTCTAGGTTGTGCACCAAAAAGTAACTTTGACGCAATCTATACTAAAAACCTTCGCAGGGAAGGCCGGGGGGGGGGGGGGGAGGGGGGGGGTGGCACAGCAGATTTGTAACCAGTGGGGTAGAAGGAAGGTGATAATAGATTTGTCAGATATTAATATTCAACTAAGGCTATTTATCTCAATATACAGATTAAATAGTAAAGAATACCATTGTAGCTCTACACTGGACCTAAGATTTCAGCCCCAGTTTTAAGACTATAAGAGAAGGATGAGTGTGGGCAATATCAATATGCTAGCTTTTTAACGTGAAAATAAGAATTGGACCCATCAAAGACAAATTTAGTCAGGTTATAGTCGATAACTTGAAGCACTATAATAAAAAAGCATTACAAAAAAAAACTTAAAGAGTATAAAGTTTCTTACAATGAGCTTTTGCAATCGTACCTATAATTGCTCCGTAGTAGCATATTGGCATAAGGCTCATCGCCAGTGAGAATTTCCTACATTACTATGCCAAATGAAAATACATCAACCTGCAATCGAATTAAAGCTAGTATTTCATATTAGTAAATGTCTAAACCATCCATGTAGTAGGCTAATTCTTTTTTGTCATTCTCAACTTTTCTATTCAAGTTAAATCCACCACAACTATAAAGACACATCTGATTCCCTGTAAGCTATCTTTCTTTTTAGTCAATCATGTTCTCTTTAGAACTAACAACCACATCTTAATCAGTAGAATTGTTAGATATGGTAGTAATCTCCAGCAAAGAAAGAACAAAGAATCAGAACCTCAACCTCTGTGGTTTTTGCTACAATTATATTTTACCTTCTCTGACACCTTATTACTACCGCCATTTAATAACTCTGGAGCCATCCATGGCAGGGTTCCCCTCACACCTCCAGAAAACCAGGGTATTCCAGCTTAATTTTTGACAGGCCAAAGTCACATACCTATATGAGGCCAACATTAAACTTGTGGTTACAGTTTACCAAGAATGATGCAATCAGTATACATGCAGTGCGCAATCTCTCGCTACTAATAGGCCAGTAGCCATTAGTGAACATCTACCTTACCTTACAAATAGGCAGCGATGAATCTTTGAGGTTCACAAGCAAGTTATCATACTTCAAATCAAAATGTACAATGTTTTTAGAATGCAGATATTCCATTCCAAAGGCAGCATCCATTGCAATTATGAGCCTCTTACGACGATCCAGGTACCTGTCAACTCCATTTCAGAGTGCATTAAACTCTACTGAAGTATTACTATTATATTACTAGCATAAAGGAGATAGCGCAGAGGATATACTTGTCCTTGCATAGTAAAACATGCCTCAGTGAACCATTGACCATGAATTCTGTCACAGTTGCTAGAGTAGCACCGGGTCCATCTTTCACAACACCGTAGAAAGCCACCACATTTGGATGATGAAGCTTTGAAAGAATCACGGCTTCACGCCAAAACTCCAGGGTCTGGAGGAAGACGTTAATGCATGTATCATTTTTTGGAAAAACAAGTACCTCAAAACGATATACCATTACTGAGCTTAATCAACCGTTAATTGCGGACAGTAGAAAACATATCTCATTAACATTATTATATGGAAAGTTTACCAGTCTCTCTTGCTCAGAGGATCGCCCTGTAAAGCCAGCTCTTCTTTATTTCGCTTAATGGCCACATCACTGCCCCTCCATTTCCTATGATAGACAGTACCAAATGTGCCAGAACCGAGTTCCCTGAGCTCTTCAAGATCTTCATTCATTATGATCTGCCAAAGACCCAATTTTCAAAAAATACTCAAAATATCTACAATGCACACCTCCCAACCGCCAACCCACAGTACAGATTACAGGAGACCAGCAACACTTAATTGGTTCAGGAAAGCATCTTACAGTTTCCTTTATAACTTGATTGGGCAGAATTTTCAGTAGGAGCGGATGTATATATCTGCATAAGATATAGATGGATTCACTAGGACATGCAATTTGACTTTTTTTGGCTAATTGTACCATATGCAATCTCCTATAGCATAGCTTGTCATGTTTCTTCTTAATCTAGGCCTGTAAGAGTCTTAAGAGAACTCAAATAGTTGCTCCTTGGTTGCAAGGGTGAAAAACACATGGCTTAAACCAGATTAGCCTCCGAGGTATTGCAACCAATGTTTCTTCGATATGGATTATGACATGACACAACAACAAAAACACTAGGAAGTGATATGATGGGTTACAACAAAAATAATATAAAACAACATATTAACAAAACAAAAAATTAATGGAAACAAATTTATAATCTTTCGTCGTCCTCGTACCTTAATTTATATATCACGAGAAAGGAATTTCTAATATTTATATGAATGAGGTGATCACACAAAAGTTCTACATGCAACATTATGACTTGTTGAGAATCATTGGAATCGAGTTTCATACTAAATAGAAATTTTGTGACACACTGGCAGTACTAATAATAGCAACCTAATGTTCAATGAATTTGGGAATGATAAGACTTTATGCCTTGCATCACTACTAAATATACAAGTTCTTACAGTATAAAATCCAAATTTATGACCTTTAAAAGGTATATCATCTATCAATTTTCGTAAATAGTATGAATTCATGAGCAAACAAGCAGGGAGCAATAAGCAGGCATATATGAAGGCTACTTTATGCAAGCTCGTCTGTTGAATCATAGGCCCATTTTTTCCAAATCTATCATCCAAATCCTTCCATTACGGGTAATTAAGGTTTAGCGTCGTTCTCGTAATGAAATATTGCTTACCATCCGTGGCAAATATTTCTCAAATTAAATCAGAAACAAAAAAAATCAAACTTTTTCCTACTTAAATCCACAAGTTTCCACCATCTATTGCAAAAAATTGACCAAACAATTCAAACTTCCATAAGAAAATCCCGATTCTACTATGTTTTGGTACCATTTCTGGTGATGACGAGAGGATTCAACAAAAAGACTCACACTTTAATAAATAAATAAATAACCTAATTCCATCCAATTTTGAGAGGGGAGTCGACTCTTCTCAACCAATATTGGCTGTCTAGATCTAGAGCTTACGAGAACTCGACAAAAAAAATGATGCAAAATTAAGGCAAAACCCCCAATTCCATTCAATTTTAAAAGGGGAATTAGGGTTTCAGTACCGTTTCTGGTGCTTAGATACTGCTTTTCGGCGGGGAAATAAGATTTCCTTTTGCTTGACTCCCCAGCCTCCCTACAGATTAGAACAAGAACAGATCCCCAATTACAGAAACAATTGAAGAATAGAAGAGAAAATCGAAGATGGAGAGTTCAAAAATTTTACCATGACCAAATCGGGCAATTGGAGACAAGGTTGTCACCGACGATGACGAACTCGGACATGCTAAGCACACCCTTCTCCTTGAAAGCCGACACGGTCCGGGAGTCGGTAACCCTCTCCCCCGTCCCTTTGAATAGCTCGTGAAAGCCTCTGAATGAGAACCAGTTTTCTTCTTCTTCCCTCTTCCACCACCACCATGTTGGATGTGGTCCCTATTGGTGCCTACAGCGAGGCTGCCGGCAAGGCCTACCCCAACTATGATGCAATTGATGAAGAGGGTGACGTTCGTGTTGTGGTCGGAGACGCGGAAGGGCTGGGGGCAGGACTAGCGGACGAAACCGATGTTGATGAGGGGGAAGAGTTCATGTAGCTGATGGAAAATTAGGTCAGAGAGAGGGAGAAGAGAGAGTGTTTGTACACTAATGGACACTAATATAGAAATTCACGTAAAGGCGCCAAAATAAAAATAAACAGCGGGAGACTAAAATTTTAGATGACACTATCAATGTGTTATTTTTTGGTATAGTCAAATCTTGTTACAATTTAAATAGTAATGTCAAAATAGTATCAAAATTAGGATATATTTTTTATTTAACTTTTTTAAAATTATTTAAAATTTTTGTTACAAGAAATAAATTTCTTCTTTGTGACTAATACTTTTGTGTGACGTACAATTATTTGGTAACTAAAAGAAATTTTTAAGTGACAAGAATAAAATTTTAATCTTGTGGCTAATACTTTCATGTGGCAATAATATTTTCTTGTAACTACAAAAAAAATTTAGTGACAACTATTTTCCTTATCATACATAACTTGTCTCTAAAATCATAATTTTATTTCACTGACCACATTAAGTGACGACCAATAAAAACATGGTCACTAAATATTTTAATTGTGTGACGGAAAATAACAGTTGTCACAGAATCAAATTATGAGTGACAACAAAATTTTTTTGTCACAAAAATATCCCTTTCAGTGATAAATTTTACACTTGTCACAGATTACTTGTCACGGAAATCCGAATTTCTTGTAGTGCTAGCTGGGCTTGGCCCACATGCCATCCTAACTAGGCTAGAAACCATAAACTATACTCCCATGGCTTAACTAGTCATTTAGAGGCTTAATTAGTCATTTTGAAATTAAACCAAAACAAACCGAACCAAACCAAATCCAAACCAACCCAAACTAAGTCTAATGGGTGTGGAGGCCTAATGGGTCTCCACCCAAACCCATTAAACCCCCTCATGGCCGACCACAAGTAGACCAACCCCCCCTCTTTGCTTCACTCCAAAGTAATCTCTCTCTCTTCATTTCATTTCTTTTTGAAGCTTCTTCTTCAAGAGAGACCCACAAATTAGGTATGCTCATTAACCCTCATAAATTCCTCTTTATCATTTATTCCTTCACAATAAATGTAGAGGAGACCATTCTCTACATAATAACCATAGCTTTTATAGGTTTTTCCTAAAAACTAGTTTAGGGATTTTATTAGGGGTTTTCCCTTTAGAGTATATATATATATATATATATATATATATATATATATATATATATATATATATATGTATTTGTGTGTGTGTAGAGGATGAGTGGTGGTGGTGGTGTCATGAGAGTGTGTGAGAGTGTGTGTTGAGTGTGTGCTTGAGTGTGTGTGTGTCCAAATATATATGTATATAGGTATATATATTTATATTTATATGTGTTTGTGAGTATATATATATGTATGCATATATAGATATGTATTATATATATATATATATATATATATAGGGGAAGGAGTAGTAAGAGGAGGGGAAGAAGTAGAAGAAGAAGAGGAATAAGAAGTAGCAGCAATAGCAGTAGGAAGCAGGAGCAGCAGCAGCAGTAGTAGCAGCTACTGCAGTAGCAGCAGCAGCAGTTAGCAGGACAGCAGCAGCAGCTTTAGCACTAGGAGCAGCAGCAGCAGTTAGCACTAGGAGCAGCAGCAGCAGTTAGCATAAGAAAGATAAGAATAAGGAGAAGAAGAATAAGAAAGAAGAAGGATAAGGAGAAGGAGAAGGAAAAAGAAGAAGGATAAGGAGAAGAATAAGAAGAAGAATAAGAAGAAGAAGGAAAAAAGAAGAAGGATAAGGAAAAGAATAAGAAAGAGAAGAATAAGGAGAAGGAAAAGAATAAGAATAAGGACAAGAAGAAGAATAAGAATAAGGAGAAGGGAAGGAAAAAGGAGAAGGAGAAGGAGAAGGAGAAGGGAATGTAGGAAATCAATTTAGAGAGGGTTTGAGAGTGACTAGGATTTAGTGAAAGGGTGAAATTGAGTTCCGAGTATCGGAACGCGACAAAATTGGATAAGACTTAGATTATGTGAATTAGATTTTGTGGGTAGGCTCCCGAATTAAAATCGGGGTTTCGTGTGGGAGTAGGATGACGGTATCGCACGATATCATTGAGTATCTCGCGATACTCAAGATAATCGGTGATTCGGCAACATACGCCGTAAGATGGACTGGATGTCCACTCTACCTAGGAAGCTTGGTAGGTAATGATAGTGTAGGCTAGTATCCTACTACCCTAGGATGAATGGGTCGAAATACCAAGCGTAGGTAGGCTAACTTGGTATTGGACTAGGTTAGGAATTTACCTTTGTAAAGGGTAAATTTAAGATATTGGCCTACGGCCAAGATATGGGTTTCGGAGTTCAAGATGGACTTGAATATGGGTTGTAAGGGTTGGTAAAGGTTAGAAATAGTCGCCTAGACCTAGTCTTGACCTTGTTTGACCACGGTTGACTTTTTAGACCAAAAGTCAACCATGGGTCAACACTTTACCCAATTTAGTCCCAAATTTCCATTAGAGTTGAACAGTTGACCAAAAGTCAACCGTTAGTCACCATTGACCTAAAGTTGACCTAGAGTTGACCTAGGGTTGACCAGAGTTGACCAGTTGACCAAAAGTCAACTGTAAGTCAACTGTTGACTTAAATCGGCCTAGTTTAATTTCGTTTGACTTGCATTGACCCAGTTTGACCTGGTTAGGCCTAATATGACTTAGGTTGACCCTGTACAATCTAGTTTGACGTGTCTTGACCTAGAATGACTTAATAGGATTTAAATTGATTTAACTTTACTTCCTAAATATAGTATTGATACGTCTTGTTATCTATAGGTCCTCGAGGCGCTGCATTGGATCCAGTTGACATATTATATCATATCACAGGCGAGTACATTCTCTGATAACTTCTTTCCAATTTATGATAACTGTTATGATTCATGTACTTAGTGTAGATATACTTATTCCTGACACATGGTTCTCACGGATTGGTATTCCTGGATCTCGACGAGAGATGTTACTCCTTGTTAGCTTGGGATGTATTGTGCAAGCTCCCTTGTAGCTCTTGCGCAATATATGGTCACCGATTCTAGGGAAGACTTGCTCCCTTCTCATAGAATCCCGCACAGTGACGTGTCCTGTTTGGATCCATTCTACCAGTTGGGGGTGGGGGAGTAGTAGCGTATGCCTGTGATCAAATCCATCCCGTATTTCCGAACAGTGTTAGTCATATACCGCACTTATGACTAGCCAGGCCAGTTACTTACAGGTGCCCAAGCCGATCACAAGTTGAAACTACTACTCACACACATTGGACAGATGGCTTACCCTGATTTGTGTACATACCATGATCAGTTCTACTTTCCTGTTCTAGCTCTAGCTCTACAGCTTACCATGCCATGATACATACATGTACACTCCATGATTTTATTGTATATGCTCTATTTACAGTCTTATGACTTTTATTCTATCTTGAGATCTATTATGAGATTTATGTACTCGTTCCATCCTGACCGGATATGTTGACAATGTTTACAGATACAGAGGAGGACTATTACTGCACTTACTACGACCCACCGGACGTAGTAGGTTTAGAGACAGATACCCTAGATCAGCAGGGTGCAGTACCGCAGGACGAGATACCGCCTATCCTGTAGATAGAGTAGGTTTTTGTATTGGACCTCGTCTCCAGTTACTCTTGGAACTGTTATTATTTTGGCTAGTATTAGAGACTTTAGACTTGGACTTGTATATTCTTGTGTTTGGACTTGACATGTTATATTTTATTGTCGTGTTGTCTTTATCATTCAGTATTTACTTTATCATCTTAGAGTTGTGATTGAGTACTTATATATTATCATTGCTTGTCCTCCGTTCGGAGTTGACCATATTCTCGACAGGTTTTTGATATTATATAAACTGTTGTTAGAGCAGTAAACCTACAGCATTTCACGTCGTTTTTACGGTGAGGGCTGGACGTTATTACGCACACGTGCCCCTAGCAGCGGGTGCGGGTCGTGACAAGGGGTAATTGAGATTTGAGAGAAGAGTTGGCTCTCTACTTCCCTAGCTCATCATGCACACATACATACAAAAATTAGAGATCTAGCAGCACCAAATCAAAGTGTAGTAAGAAAATCTATCAGAAAAATAGGTACTAGCACAAAATGATGATACCCATTAAATATGCCAATGAAACAAACTGGCTGTAATAATGAGTATTGTCTATCCTTTATTACACAAAATGATGAATAGCTTGTAAAATAAGCAATTTGAAGGAATTTTAATAGGTTGACGCAAAATAAAATCATTGGAACAACACAGCTGACTTGATATTGGGTACTAGCACACTACACACATATTGTTAGCGTACATATGGGTATCCTTCTAAAAATCTTCATAGGTAGGTCCACTTTACCATTTCATTGAGGTATCAAACTAGCAGTATATAGTTGTAGAACCCGCTTAGCCCCTCTCATTATCTCAGGCAATGTGGGAGCTTTGCAAACTAAAGAAGTCATAAAGCATTTATAGTGTAGTTCATAATCAAAGTGCTGGCATTGAAGTGGTAATCAAATTGAATACCTTAATATCTTCCTGTAGATTCTCTTCTTGCTTTGGCTACTTCCAAAGAAAATGCAAATCCTATTGAACTTGGAAAGTCTCATCATTTCCTTCTCCCTCTTCAATCCTATTGGTTTTTGCCAAGTGATTAAAACATGTCCTTTTTGAGCTCAATCACTTGGCAAAAACCAAAAAAAATTGAAACATGTCCTTTCTAGAACTAATTGGAACCTACTTAGTATTAAAAAAATATGCAAATATTATTAGAAATCTAATATAAATAATATGTATGTAGGTCAAGGTTCAAAAACTCAGTTTCAATATCTATTTCGCATGCTTTCTATGACTTTGTTTTGGGAGTTTCCAGTGCTTTTGACTCTGTCGATTTCTGTAGTTTTCAGTAATTTCAATATCAGTCTCACTGATACTCAAAAGCTTGTATAGATATGTATTCATGGGTCTGTATCCATGACATACCCATATCCTAATTTTTTTAAAAAGATGTATTCTGAATCAGTATCATGTTCTTATCCGAATAATGTCTATGCAACTCTATATTCTTGTTTTTCTATATACCTGTATCTTCTAATAGCTTGTTTTGTTTGTTTTCTAACAGAATTTTGACTGTCCAAGCTAAACACCCCATCAGTCTTCAATTCTATCATGCTCAAGTTAAAATTATCTTATATGTTCTCTAAAAACTTGAGCCTAGTGTTGGCTAAAAGTTGACCATCACTTTTCTAGGTCATATCTACTTGGAACACATGAAACATGGATGTGATCCCTTAATTGGCCAAAACAGTCATAATCAGTGAAACATGGATTTGATGACCCTGCTTATTCGAGAAGATACCTTGACAGAAGCTATTGCTAGGTTTTACATTGCCCAAAGTGTTAACAAAGTGTTTGAATCATTGGCTTATATCAACCACCATGTAGTACAGATTTTGGGAAAGAAACCAGCTATTTCATATGCAAAAAATATATACTAGGAGAGAAATGAGAATGGATTTGTAGGACAAAGAAGAAAGCAACATCTTGTAAAATAAATTTAAGCTATTTCATATACAATTTTGATATTATTATATTAACAAAATATAACAGCTAACAAAAGAAACCATCTGTTTCATATGCATTCCAGGAAAAAACAAATATAGAAAGCAATACAAGTTGAAAACTGTAACTGACATCATGTTGTACCAATTTGCGTATAACCTTAGACCTTTCATTACTAAGTGGTTTATAGCTAAAGAACATAAGAAGTAATGATTTGTTGTACTTGTAACCTGAGGATTGTTGGGGGAAAAAGCAACTAAGGAACAGAAAAATACAACAAAAAAGCATAAGATCAATTATATTAATGTTGGCTTCAAAAATATTAATTTTATAAATATGATATATTTCTTGCAGGTGGGTGTCCTGTTATTAAAGGGAACAAATGGTCGTCTACAAAATGGATGCACATCAATGAGTATAAAGTTTAAAATTAAGCTAAAGGTTTTCTCCTACTTTCACTCGATTTTGATATAGATTTTTTTAAACTATAATGTACATTGCTTGGTGTTGCGGCTTGACCCTGATATGTATATGGGTCCTAGTTATTGCTTCTTGATCCTTGTTATCCGGTAGTTGATGTCTATGAAGACGTCAGTATAGTCGGTTAAGTAGCTTACACGAGTGGACTGACGAGCACATGTGAAAAGTTTAGCATTTACTCTTTTCGACCTTAAAACCAAATAGTGCATCCTTTCAGTTTCTTTATCTTGAAGCTGTGCCGATTCCATTACAAATTGTATCAACATTTGTGTTACTAATTATAACAATAGGGATTTTCTTAGAGATACAAAAATTTTGGTTTGTTTTGTCCCTTGGCAGATAGTTAGAAGGTTTCAGACACTATGGATTGGTATAAAACTAAACAAACTAGTCTGTTGTATGTTTTGTTAAAGTATGCTATATGGACCAGTCTATTGTAAGTTTTGTTCTTATGTATGATGTATGGATTCTAGCACATTGTTAGGAGCCTATATAATATAGATAAAAACAAAAAAATACTTGTTTTTTAACAGAGACTCTGGTTGTCTTCTACACTAACCCTGCATCATTTGAGTGACTAAAGGTACATCTCTTATATATGTTAATTTTACATCGTCATGGTTGCAGCTAATAAAAGATCCAGTGATGCTTCCCCTTTTTCTGCCAAATTGAAGGTATGGTTTATATAACTAGGTTTTTCTTAAAACTTAAGATGCTGACTTATGGTATCACATTGTTTGATGTTTCTCCAAATAACTTAAGAAGTCGACCCATGGATGCTTATCCAAATAATATAGTCCTTATAACTCAATGTCTTGACCATATGTCCTCATCTCAGGATCATGTATAATAAATCTAGTGGATCAACTTAAGGAACATGTAAGTTTACTGACAGATGGCACAATAAAATGGAAAGGAGGCAAGTATAGTGCTGATGACAATGCTAATGAGGGTCATGAGTAACAGTGCCAATACCCGCAACCTATGACGTCCAAACACGAACAATATTTTATATCTGCTCATGGATTTTGTAAATAGATTGCAACAGAATTATCTTGGACTATCTCTCTCAAATTACCAGTCTTTATTACAACCATAGCAAGTTCTTTACATTCAGTAAACTGCTACTTGGAAATTTAGGACTACACTATTGAGGCTAGTACCTATACGGTTGCGCTCTATTACTGACTTTATCATTCAATGTGGTAGTAGTAAAATGGTTCCAATAAGTGGCACATTATGTTTTACCTTTTTTCCTTTATACAATGTGGACTTTATGAATTCGTCATCAATGGTTTGGTATTCAAACAACTACTTCATGGATGGTATTTAAACTGATTCATTTGGAATTTTTGTCAGCACTGTACAAGCATTTCTTATTTGTATTGGATGTACAGTGTGTTGTCTTCGACGTTAAATTATCAAGTGCTAATTCCAACACTAAAATCACAGAAAGTTTGACACACGCACCTTAAGAATTTGAATTTTACGATGATGGTAATGGCTATCTGTCCTCCTCGAGCAGTCGAGCGGCTTCCGGCTTCGTTTAGGGAACGATTACTGCCAAACGAACGATTGTTGCAACCGTCGGATAGACAATGGAGGTCGGTCCTAAGTGTAGAAGAATTTTAGGGTTCAATATCATTCAAGGATAGAAAAAAAATTATAGAAGTGAGAGAGAGAACCCATACCTCTTCTTCAATTGATTTTTTTAGGGGGTGAGAGTGCCTTCAGGGAAAAAGAAGGGGGAATATGTAGCGGGAATGAGGGGAGGAAAATTTGGCAGCAAAAATTCGTGGAGAAAAGAGGGGGGGGGGGGGGGGGGGGGCGTGAATTGCTAGGGTTGTGATTTCGTAGGAAAAAGGGAGATAATTGCTAGGGTTTCGTGGGAAAGAGGGATGGAGAAGCTGGTATTTATGGATATTTCAGTATCCATATATAGGCTAGTAAGAGGATTCTAAATCCGGTTGCTGGTTGGTGATTTGTGAATAATTGATGGATTTTTTTTTTTATATACAGCCGTATTATAACTAGTATTATGATATTTGATATAAATATTTTTGGTACGGTCAATTCGATTATAATTTAAATATTAATGTCAAATACTATCATAATCATAATATTTTGTTTATTTAACTTTTTAAAAAATTACTTTAAGTTTCTGTTACAAGAAATAAATTTCTTTTTTGTGACTAATACTTTATTGTGACGACGAATTATTTGGTAACTAAAAGCAACTTTTAAGTGACAAGAATAAAATTTTAATCTTGTGGCTAATACTTTTATGTGACAATAATATTTTCTTGTAACTATAAAAAATATTTTAAGTGACAAGTATTTCCCTTATCACACATAAATTGTCTCTAAAATCAAAATTTTATTTCAGTGACAACATTAAGTGACGACCAATAAAAACATGGTCACTAAATGATTTAACTATGTGACAGAAAATAACTGTTGTCACATAATCAAATTATGAGTGACAACAAAAATAATTCGTCACAAAAATATCCCTTTCAGTGACAAATTGTACACTTGTCCCAGATTACTTGTCACGAAAACCCGAATTTCTTGTAGTGAATCCCTATCATGTGGTCTGGTGATCCGCAAGACAAACATAGAAAGTTGGCCCTTCGACAAGTAAGATGAGTGTGTCCTCCCCTTCTACAGATGGAACATAAGACTGGTAACTCCTGGTATTGGTATGGAGGTTGGTATGCTGGTACTGGAGAGTGATGTCGAGGTGGAAAGCTTGATAAGGGTGCATGGTATCTCTTGTGACCCTCAGTTCTGGATGTGGTCCTCCTGGCTATATGCTCATGCTCTCGTACTGCCTCTACAGTAGGTCGGGCTCGATATGATGACTGGTACTGCCTGGCTCCAATATGTACTCCTTCTAGCTGCAGGTCCTCGGCTAGAAATACCTCTGGTATTCTTTGTCCACTACGGTCTATCAATATCTGAATACTTTGCTAGAGAACGAGATCTTGTTGTTGTTGTGACTCCATCATATCCTTCATAATTCCTAGGAATGCATGCACATTGGGATGATTTGATACTACCTCTGCTCGGACAGTTAACTGTACTGGTGATACAGGATGCCCTGACTCTACCGATGCCTCGTCTGGATGATGATCTATCACTGGTACTGACTAATGAGGGTCTGGCTGAACTAGCAATACTGACTGTACGGGCACAACTGGCTAATCGAGATGGACGGACATCACTACCCTCAGGTCGACTCTCGGTTCTGCTCCTGAATACTGAGACTGATCCTCCAAAACTGGTCTAATAAAAGATTGCTGATCTGCCATCGACAGAACCCAAATAAGATGATCGAAAGGATTAAGAACAGTGCCTCTGAAAATTAAAGGACACAAGAATCAAATCGAGGGAACAGGAAAGATCAATGATCAAGGCATATATCAGGTCAAAGGATCAGAGATATAGAATAATACGAAAGATATCAATAAAAGAGAATTGTGTGTCCCGACCCGCACCCAGTGTAAGGGTACAAGTGCGTAACAGCGTCGAGCCTACGTCGCAGAATCGACGGTAGAATGCTATTCTAGGTCACTATCTAAACGACAACTCATGCAAATGTATAATGTACTTGTCATAATCTCAACTCCGAACGGAGGACAAGTATAGATATAATGAAGATCAATCAAAGTCTAAGTACGATAAGATAACACAGAAGTTTATAACTAAAGACTAAACAACAATAACAAATATAAACTACTAAATAATAATATCTCAAACAAACTCAAATACAAACTCAATATCTCAAGTTATTACAGTTAAGTTCTAAACATGAAAACTAAACCAAGTCTACTAGCTAGTCTCCCGATCACTCCTGAGAGTCAGGGCCAAAGGTAGCTAATCCCTCTCCGGATCCATAGCATGTAGGACAAGTGTCCTCGGAGCAAACATCTGTAATATTTGTCAACGTATCCAGTCAGGATTAGAACGAGCACAACTCATCTAGATATCCCAAGTAAATGGTAAGGACTATAAAGCAGTTATAGACAGTTATATTTATGAACATAGAAGTTTTATACAAGTAATGATATAGAGAAACAGTTAAAGTACAAGAAAAGTAATGTCACGAATCAAGAGATCATGGCAATAAAGACTGTAAGTAAAAGCTAGCTGAACTAGAGTAAGGTGATATAAGTGCAGAAAGTATAATATAAATCAAGTGTAGTCCCAATGTAAGCCCAGACAATAAGAGTCGAATGTGATTCCGATGTGAGTCTAATACAATAGGAGTCGAATGTGATTCCAACAAATATTCTAATAAGATAGTTCGAATAAGGTGGTGCTAATAATGATCCACGATGGTTCTAATAATGATTCTAATCAATACTCTAAGTGTGTTTTAAAATACTGAGATAGGCATAAAAACGGGTAGGGGATAAATCTGGCACATTGCACACTTGGCCAAGTGTGGGATGGCTATTGTTTAAATATAGTCCACAGTAGGGGTGGGCACGGGTCGGGCCGGGTCCAAATTTTAAGGATCCGGACCGGACCCGTTAATTGGCGGGGCGGGGCGGGACGGGTCCAAAAAATTATTGGAACCGGTACGGATTCGACCCGTTCGAAACGGATCCAAACCGAGCCGACCCGCGGGTCCAAACGGATCCCAAAAAAATTCAAAAAATTATAGAATAGTAAACATTTACACATGTTCTATTATCTAGAAGAACAAAACAAGTATTATGTTTTTTTCAATTTCTAGAATTTGTTTACTAAACAATAACGTGTGCTATTATTTATAAATTATAGTATGAAAAAAATCATAATTGATAAAAAAAAAAATCATACTCCTAGAAACGGGTCGGTTCGGGGCCCCGTTTATTTTGAAAATAGGACCCGCCCCGTCCCGTTAGTATCACACGACCCGCCCCGGCCCGCCCCGTTTAAATTCCAAATTTTAGGAACCGCCCCGTTTGACCAATATACGGTTCGGGCCGGGTCGGAACCGCGGGTCCTGGACCCGTATGCCCACCCCTAGTCCACAGAGGGGTAGTTTGAATAATAGGAATGTTCACATGTCTACTAAATATTTTCCCACCCAACAATACAAGTGAATCCATAATCCGACATATAAATCGAATACAAGTCCAACCAACACATGAAGATGCTAATAGGTGGTTTGAATAATAAAGGCTAGACGAGTAAAGTATGTGTGTCGCATACATAAATTCAGTAATACAAATCCGTGTTTGTAACAAGAATCAAATAGAACTAACTAGAACTGAAATACAGTAATCGATAAGTAAATGAAAGAACTATTAGAGAATGTACTCGCCTGATACCCTGAATGAATAATGAATATCAGATGTCCGAACCGGAGTCGCAATATCCTAATTAGAGCAACATAGGTTATGATATATTTAATATATAATAAATGAAATCTATAATGTATTCTACATGATTCTAGGTCAATCTAGGTCAAATTCAACTCATGGTCAACTGTAGTCAACCCTCAGTCAACCCAAGTCAACATCTAGGGTCTTAGATAATCTAGCCTAGTCAACAATGTCACCTTGACTAATGGTCAACATCTAGGATTCACTAATTTATATTCCTAGTCAACTAAGTCAAATTAAACTTAATCTAAATCATAAAACTCAACCAAAGCTATAGTCTACATAGACCCTCATCTATATGCTCTATATCGTAAACCCACATGACCTATATTCAATGTGTCTATTATAGAACCCTAGAGGGGGGGTGAATAGGGAAATAAAATATAACTAAACACAAGTAAGCTATATCACTGAAATAAAATAAAAGAGAGTGAGAAAATCAAACACGCAATGTATCCTGGTCTTCTTCCTAGAGGCAATCCAGTCTCGGAACTCTCTCCGACTTAAATCCACAATTGAGTAAATAGTACACACGAGTTTGGATCCGAAGAACTCGCCAACTTCAATATGAGTTTGGATCCGAAGAACTCGACAACTTCTTACACACGAATTTTCTTACGAAGGCTCGTCAACTTCAAAAAGGAAAGAAAGAGAAATATTGATCTTCTAACACTTGAAGATCAAAAAGTACAACTCTTGAATACTCTAGCACTTTTGGATTGGATGACAATTGAAAGCTTTGGTAGAGTAGTAATGGTAGAGCTCTTGGTTGTTGAAAAAATTTATGGCTTAAGTGGATAGCCTTCAAGAGAGAGAAGGAATCCATTTATATAGAAAACCAAGAGTAGGTAGCATTTAATGCTCCTGAATATAATCCAGACGGCATATCATCGGTATGGACCGGCATACCGTCGGTATTTCGTTTGGAACAGTAACGGTAATAATTATATCCGTTGGGGAGCATTTAATGCTAGTATTTGTCCATTCAAAAATCAAATCAGATAAAGCGGTATACCGTCGATATGCAGCAGTATGTCGTCGGTATACCGATGTTCGTCACAGAACATTTTATGGCTAACAAAACG
Organism: Iris pallida; assembly: GCA_029216955.1. Classification (NCBI taxonomy): domain Eukaryota; kingdom Viridiplantae; phylum Streptophyta; class Magnoliopsida; order Asparagales; family Iridaceae; genus Iris; species Iris pallida. Next base: position 2,589,579 of record JANAVB010029417.1, on the reverse strand, counting down.
GTATATCGTCGGTATACTGTTGTATGCCTCGGTATGCCGAAGTTGGTCACAGAACATTTTTGTGGCTAACAAAACGCTGTACCGTCGGTATACTGTTGTATGTCGTCGGTATGCCGATATTCATCACAGAATATTATGTGGCTCACAAAATGGTATACCGTCGGTATACTATTGTATGTCATCGGTATGCCAATGTTTGTCACAGAATATTCTTGTGGCTTAGAAACGGTATACCGTCGGTACACAGCGGTATACCGTCGGTATGCCGTTCTTTTGGACATTGATTTTTGACTAAAAAAAATAGAAGAGCTTTACGTTTTGTCATCCAACCTTAGGTATTTATACAGAAGGACATAGACCTTGTACAGACTCGAAATCTTGAATCTGTTGAGAGCCGTCTTTAAGGAGCGCTGGTCTTTCCTCCAGTCTTCTTTTAGAAACGTCCATAAGGCTTTGATGACTCGGCTAGAATGGACAGAACTGATTGTAGGAGAGCTTTGAAAGATTATCTGTTAGCTGAAATATAGATAAAACTAGACTATGAAGATGCTGTTAATGTTATCAAAATAAACTATGCCAACAATCTCTCTCATTTTGATAATTGACAAAATAAAGAGATAGCATCTTCAAGGAGTGACTCCCCCTTAGGTTGACAACTCTCCCACAATACGTTTTCTCCTCCTTTGTCACTTGGTCAAAGATGGGAAATAAGTAAAAAAAATATCAGCGATAAATAATAAAAGCATTATGGAGAACCAAAACAAGCATATATTAGGTTTTGAAAAGGGGTACAGGCTTGTTACTTCATAAAAACAGATAAAAACTCTCCTTCACGAGAGTGAGCAAGATAGAGCAACACATAAAAAAGTCTACGTAGGACCACACACAACATAAAAACATACTACTGGTCCCCGAAGGACCTCAAAGGACACACACTAAAATGACACCAAATTATTCTACCATCACCAACAGGGGCCCGCAGCTACTCATCTGCCGGATCATCGTCCTCCCCACCATAAGCACCGTAAAATATCCCGAAAGGATCCACGCCGTCCGGGTACATGAATTCGTAGGCGTTGGGGTCAGAGAAGCGGGAGCCTTGGTAATATGGATCCTGAAGGTTGAAATCCAGATAGACATTTCGGTCCTGAAGAGTCCGCTGGATGAAATAAGCCTGGTCATGGAAGCGGCTCTGGATAAGATTCCCAAGGCCCCGGTTGTTGGCCCTCATTTTCTCCTCAGCCTGAGCCATGCGCATGTCAAAATGCTGCTGGGTCAGCGGCATAAAATACCCGGATGGAGGAGGCACAGAAGATGGCACAGCAGGAGAATCGGTCGATGGTTCATGGGAGAAAGACGCACGAGACGCTGATGCACCAAGGGTAGAACGGGAAACAGCAAGAAAGGAGGGAACGCCGTCCGACTGGCAGAGGGAGAGATCCACGTTCTTCGCCTCAAGGATAAGAGTGATGAAGGTACCATAATTGAGGGATTGCTTCCCGGCAGGCAGGACAGAGAAGAATGTATTAAGAAGAGTCTTGGGAAAGGACCAAGTCTTCTTAGAGTACAAGTAGTACATGTAGACGAGTGCATCATTGGTGATCGCATCGTAGTTGTCGGCCTTGGGGTAGATGGTGTGGCAGATAATCCGATGGATCTCGTAGTAGAAGGGCTCTAACTGCTTGGAAAGGGCCGAAATGGCCGAAGGATTTGGTCCCTTGTAAATGATGCCGAAGAACTCGTCAAAGGAGACTTCGACAGAAGGATAGAGATCGGCCAAGGTCGGCAGAGCATCTCCTTTTTTAGGGACTTCGAGAATCTCGGCAATGTCGCGAGCCGTCAGACGAAAGTGGCAATCATTTACCAAAGTCTTAATGGCGTTGTATTGGAGATCTGGAATAAGATTGTAGTAGAATAGGCGCACCGCTGCCGGGTAGACGTGCACCTGACGACGTAAAAGAGATGAGAGGCCAGCCATCTGAAAGAGGGAGAGATGGCCCAAAAATATATTCCAGTTGATGGCCTTGCCCTTGAAGACGTTATGGTTGGCAAAATGTTGGAACTAGGCGTCGGCAGCTAGGGCGAAGGTGAAAATTTTCGGATCATAGCCATTTGGAAGAGGTACGGGAGTGAACAGGTTCGCAGCGGTGGAGGAGGAGCGAGGAAATTTGTGAGTGGCTATTAGGGTAGATGGTAGAAGGATGATGGAGAAATAATGAAGAATGAAGAGGAGGAAGAAGAAGAAGTTGGGTTTTTAAGGAAGAAGAGGGAGTTGAAGGGTTAGGATAGTTTTGAAAATATAAGTGAATTGATGAAAGAAGTAAATGGGGGAGTTTTAAAAATAGGGATGATGAATGTAATTAATGAAGGGAGGTGAAGGGATAGGATGGGATGGGAATTAATGAGGGATAGAATTTGATAGGATGGGTAGTTAATGAGATGGGTTGAAAAAGAGAGTGGAAGATGTGGTGGGGCCCAAGGCAGACGTGATAGGCTGTATCCGCCGCAAACGGCATGCCATCGATAAACAGACGTATGCCGATGGTATGCTAATTTTGTGTACAGAAGATAATTTTGAACACAAATCGGTCTACCGTCGGTATGCTGAAGTATGCCGACGGTGTGCCGATGGAGGAGAGCTAAGAGTCAAAATGAATGATGCTTAATTCTTGGCAGAGAAAGACGAAACGATCCTCCGGGAGTGGTTTGGTGAAAATGTCGGCCAATTGATAAGTAGTATTAATAAAATCAAGGCGAATATTCTCCTTTTGTTGATGGTCACGAAGAAAATGGTGTCTAATCTCAATGTGCTTCGTGCGGGAGTGACAAATCGGATTTTTTGTGAGATTAATCGAGCTAGTATTATCACATTTAATAGAAGTGCAAGTAGAAGAAATGCCATAGTCTACAAGTGTTTGTGACATCCAAAGAATTTGTGCACAACGGCATCCGGCCGCTATATACTCGGCCTCAGTGGTTGAAAGAGCAACAGAGTTTTGTTTCTTACTAAACCACGATACCAAGAATTTTCCAAGGAATTGACATACGTCGCCAGTTCTTTTTCGGTCAATTTTACATCCGATAAAATCTGCATCCGAGAAGCCGTGAAGCTCAAAGGATGAAGATATCAGGTCGACTAGCAGTTAGATAGAGTAGGCTACCGATCATAACTCGATACTTACGAATGTCGACCGGAGTACCATCTTCATCATTATCAAATTTTGTCGTTGTTGCTATAGGAGTCCTCATTGATTTGGATGAGTCCAGTTCGAAGCGTTTGAGGAGATCCTTTGTATATTTAGCTTGATTGATGAAGGTTCCCTTTCGGTCCTTGTTTGATTTGCAAGGCCAAAAAGAATGATAGTTCTTCCATCATGCTCATTTCAAATTCATCCTGCATTACTTTAGCAAATTCTACACAAAGTGCATTGTTAGTAGAACCAAAGATAATATTTGACATAAATTTGTACTAATAAAAGTGTACCTTTAAGGGATTTGATAAAGAGTGTGGTGTCGACTTTGCCCTTAGAAAAATTGTGAGATATAAGGAAAGAACTAAGGCGCTCATACCAAGCACGAGGAGCTTGTTTGAGGACATAAAGGGCTTTGTGTAGTTTGAAGACGTGATGAGAAAATTGAAAATCTTCAAAGCCAGGAGGTTGCTTAACATAAACTTCCTCTTTAATAATGCCATTTAGAAAAGAACTTTTAACACCCATTTGAAAAAGTTTGAAATTATTAAAGCAAGCAAAAGCACTTAGCATGCGAATGGATTCAAGAGGAACAACCGGAGCATAGGTTTCATCGTAGTCAATGCCTTCCTCTTGGTTATAGCCTTGAGCAACCAATCGGGCTTTGTTACGAGTCACTAAACCATATTCATTAAGTTTATTACGAAACACCCATTTAGTTCCAATAATGGGGTGGTTGTTAGGTTTAGGGACAAGTTCCCAAACCTTGTTTCACTCAAATTGATTTAGCTCTTCTTGCATCGCTATCATCCAAAATTCATCATGAAAAGCATCATTAATATTTTTAGGCTCTATTTGAGAAATAAAAGCCACGTTAGCACAAAGATTACGGGTGGAGGATCTAGTACTTACACGGGATGAAGGATCACCAATGATAAGCTCCTTAGAATGATTAAGGACAAATCTCCATTCTTTTGGAAGATCCTCTTGAGGAGGCTCGAGTGGTAGAGAATATTTTATTGGAGGGGTCACAATTTCATTGTTAGATGAAGAAGGACGAGGATCTCCAATAGAAGAGTTCTCCAAACCAAAAGAGATATCATCAATATCATCGGATGAGGAGGATGTAGAAGAGTTAAGTTCATCAAAAGAGACATTAATTGACTCTGCAACAGCGAGACTTTTTTTTATTAAAGACACGAAAACCTTTACTATGTATTGAGTAGCCAAGAAAAATACCTTCATAGGCTTTTTATTCAAATTTGCCTATGTTGTCCTTGGTATTCAAAATAAAATATTTGCATCCGAAAACTTTAAAATACTCAATAGAGGGAATTTTATCAAACCAAAGCTCATAAGGAGTCTTTTTAGAAATAGGTCTAATCAAGACCCTATTTATAACATGACATGCCGTGTTTACGGCTTTCGCCCAAAAGTATTAGGGGAGCTTATATTGGTTTAACATAACCTGGGCCATATTGCCAAGGGTTCTATTCTTTCTCTCCACAACACTATTTTGTTGAGGAGTTCGTGGGCAAGCAAAATCATGACCAAAACTATTCTTTTCACAAAATCTTTTAAAATCGGCATTGTCAAATTCTCCTCCATGATCACTTCTAATCTTGTTAATAGAAATGCCTTTCTCATTTTGAACACGTTTGCAAAATGCAACAAATTCACGAAAAGTATCACTTTTACTAGCAAGAAAAATGAACCAAGTAAATCTCGAAAAATCATCAACCAAAACAAAAGCATAAAGTTTGCCTCCAAGACTAGTTACTCTACTAGGACCAAATAAATCCATATGAATGAGTTAAAGTGGTCTAGTGGTACTCACAAAGTTGATGGATTTAAAGGATGACTAGGTCAACTTACTTTTCTCACATTCTTCACATACCATACACTTTTTGAAGGAGATACTTGGAAGTCCTCGTACAAGCTTCTTGGTTGCAAGACGGAGGATGGTATCCATGTTGGCGTGTCCAAGCCTCATGTGTCAAAGCCAACTTTTATCGTTTTTTGCGACCAAGAACCTGTCATTGTTAGTACCTTCAACAAGATAAAGAACATAGATATTGTTTTCTCTAATGCCTTCATACACTGTAGATCCACTAGAGCTATCGGTAATGAAGCATTTGAGTTTAACAAACTTAATATCATAACCATTATCCGTGAGATGACTGATACTGAGAAGATTGTGTTTGAGATTTGTAACAAGACAAACATTCTTAATACAAGGATAAGGAGGGGAACCGATATTACCATTTCCTATGATGTGGCCTTTTAGATTGTTACCAAAGGATATATGTCCCTCTTTCTTTATCGATAGCATTGTAAAAAGTGAAGCATCACCGGTCATGTGTCGTGAGCAACCGCTATCGAGGATCCACTTGCTTCTAGCATGAGAAAGATTCTTCACCTATAACATAAGTTAAAGATGAACATTTTGGTACCCATGATTGTTTGGGTCCTTGATTGTTAGTCTTAGGAACCCATTTATAAACTTTCATATCAACTTGTTTCCTAGTTAGACAATAATTAGATGTATGTCAAGTAAGCCACAATAGTTGCACATCATAGAAGATTTAGAAGAGATTGTGTGAGTGTTATGCACATGTGAAGTATTAGTACAAGAAGTTCTATCATGAGTGTTATGATGATGATAGTAGAAGGCATGATGTGAGGTATTTTTCTTAACAAAGGGTCCTTTTCTTGTGTTAGGATAGGACTTGTGTGTAGTGTTCTTGTTCATGTAAGAATTGTGATGAGTGAAGGCATGTCTTGGAGCATGTGTGCGAGTAGTGTTCTTATCAACTAGTTTTTTACCCTGCACAAGAAGATCATTATACTTAGTAGAAGTATCATATTCACTTCTATTTGTAGCTTGAACTTTATGCATAGCAAAATCATAAGCCCTTCTGAGGGATTGAATCTCATTATCCTTTTTCTCAATGATAATTTGAGATGCTTGTAACTTGAGTCGCACAGACTCTATCTCATCCGTATCGGAGGCAGAAGATTTCCCTTTTACATCAATAATGATGTTGGAGAGTCTTTCTACTTCAAGTTTGAGTACATCAAGCTCTTTTAGAGATTTCTTGTACTTGTTTCTAACACCTTTGTGTTCCTCGTGTAGTTCAAGAATAGCATTTTCTAACTCATCATAAGTGAGCGTATTCAAGGAGAGATCATCGAGTACCTCATCGGTTGCCATGAGACAAACATTTGCATTTTGTTTGTATTTTTTATCGTTGTCTGAATCGCTAGCATCACTTTCACACCAGATGCTGGTGTTGGCATATTTTCTGGAGGAAGAGCTTCCTTTGTTAGGCTTCTCGTACTTACTAGAGTCTTTTCTTGTCATAGGGCAATCTCTCTTAATGTGACTGGTTCTCCTGTATTGGTAGCAAGCAGGGTCTTCATCGTTGTTCCGTCTAAAGCGGTTGGCTTTGTTGAACTTGAGGAACTTTCGGAAGTGCTTTGCTGTGAGAGCTATCTCTTCATCATCATCCGACTCGTTGTCGTCGGAGCTATCCTTTGAGTAGGATTTTGTAACTTTGAGAGCCAGAGACTTCTCCTTTTTTTTGGCCTTCTCCTTCTCCTTCTCTTGTATGGATGATTCCTCTTGATCTTTCATGTCAAGTTCATGAGTCATAAGCTTCCCTATGAGGGTCTCAAGGTTCATGGTTGTCAAGTCGTTCCCTTCAATGATGGTGGTAGCTTTAGGACTCTATACTTTAGTCAATCATCTGAGAATTTTTCTGATCTTTTCATGAACAGGATATTCCTTACCAAGAAAAGAAAGAGGGTTAATGATATCACCAAAACGAGTAAACATGCAAGTAATGGACTCATCTTGTTTCATCTGAAAAGATACATATTCTTGTGTGAGTCTACTAATATTTGATTCTTTTACTTGTGATGTTCCCTCGTGAGTGACTTCTAGCAACTTCCAAATTTTATTTGAAGTCTTGCAGGTAGAGATCCTATTGAATTCACTGCTATCGAGAGCACAGTAAAGAGCGTTCATAGCTTTAGCACCTCGACTAGCAAGCTTCTTGACATTCTCAGTGAGTTTATCCCTAAGGGTGTCAGATACAACATCCTCAATAACTCCGGAAGGAGTAGGGAGATCATTTATCACACAATCCCATAAATCAAAATTAATGGACTTCAGATAAATGCTCATCCTAATCTTCCAATAGTTATAGTTGGTTCCATCAAATAGAGGTGGTCTATTTGTGGAGTGTCCCTCATTGTGGAATGTGTTGATACTAGGGTTAGTGGCCATGGATCACTCTAAGGGTGTAAATCCAAATCAAGAGAACAAAGCTCTGATACCAATTGTAGAACCCTAGAGGGGGGGTAAATAGGGAAATAAAATAAAACTAAACACAAGTAATCTATATCACTGAAATAAAATAAGAGATAGTGAGAAAATCAAACACGTGATGTATCCTGGTCTCCTCCCTAGAGACAATCCAGTCCCGGAACTCTCTCCGGCTTAAATCTACTATTGAGTAAATAGTACATACGAGTTCGGATCCGAAGAACTCGCCAACTTTAACACGAGTTTGGATCCGAAGAACTCGCTAACTTCTTACACATGAGTTTTCTTACGAAGGCTCGTCAACTTCAAAAAGGAAAGAAAGAGAACTGTTGATCTTCTAACACTTGAAGATCGAAAAGTACAACTCTTGAATACTCTAGCACTTTTGGATTGGATGACAATTGAAAGCTTTGGTAGAGTAGTAATGGTGGAGCTCTTGGTTGTTGAGAAAATTTATGGCTTAAGTGGATAGCCTTCAAGAGAGAGAAGGAATCCATTTATATAGAAAACCAAAAGTAGGTAGCATTTAATGCTTCTGAATATAATCCAGACGGCATACCGTCGGTATGGACCGGCATACCGTCAGTATTTCGTTTGGAACAGTAACAATAATAATTATATCCGTCGGGGAGCATTTAATGCTAGTATTTGTCCATTCAAAAATCAAATCAGATAAAGCGGTATACCGTCGGTATGACGTCGGTATACCGATGTTCGTCACAGAACATTTGGTGGCTAATAAAACGGTATACCGTCGGTATACTGTTGTATGCCGTCGGTATGCCAAAGTTCATCACAGAACATTTTTGTGGCTAACAAAACGGTATACCGTCGGTATACTGTTGTATGCCGTCGGTATGCCAATATTCATCACAGAATATTTTGTGGCTCACAAAACGGTATACCGTCGTTATACTGTTGTATGCCGTCGGTATGCCGATATTTGTCACAGAATATTTTTGTGGCTTAGAAATGGTATACCGTAGGTATACAGCGGTATACCGTCGGTATGCCGTTCTTTTGGACATTAATTAATTTTTGACTGAAAAAAATAGAAGAGCTTTACGTTTTGTCATCCAACCTTAGGTGTTTATACAGAAGGACTTAGACCTTGTACAGACTCGAAATCTTGAATCTGTTGAGAGCCATCTTTAAGGAGCGCTGGTCTTTCCTTCAGTCTTCTTTTAGAAACGTCCATAAGGCTTTGATGACTCGGCTAGAATGGACAGAACTGATTGCAGGAGAGCTTTGAAAGATTATCTGTTAGCTAAAATACAGAGAATAGTAAGACTACGAAGATGCTGTTAATGTTATCAAAATAAAATATGCCAACATCTATACACTAGATATTTACCTATACTAGGCAACATCAACGCACTCCATACAAGTGTACCACTAATCAATACACATCTAGCCTCTCTATATATACTCTAGGCCACTTATTACATGGCTCACATATTTGTTATCTATCATTCCATATATATGACCTTTATCTATATACATATATGTACATATCTCCCTCAATTGAGCTCCAAACCACTCTCCATACACTACTAAGCTACTGCTGCATGCTCTGTGGCTAAGCCATTACTGCTGCTGTATGCTCTTGCTGTAATAAAATGGCAATGCAGTGCTCTGCTTCCCAATACCCTGCTGCATCTGCACTCTATACTCTATAACTGATATAAAGGGATTTCCCTTTAACTGATATAGCAATTATTCAATCCTGTCTTTCCCTTATGACTAATACAGAAACAATATTCCTAGGACTGAACCTATATATAAAGAGTGGACAATAGAGCAAAGTGACTGAATCAAGGGAATCATACAGTGACTGAATCATGGGTTAATTGGAACTGAGCTCAAAATGCAAGCCCCATCTCCTCACCCTCTCAAGCTCCCTAAATCCTGACACAGGTTGACACTTACTTCACTGTCACTTAGCCACACCTCACATCTATACAAATCAACCAACACTCAAAAATACTCACAAACCTCTTCCAACTTCTCTCTATAGCTGAATACTCACACATCAATTCCTAAACACTTACATATCCCATTACATATAGGTATATATAGCCATTACTAATACTATCCTCCCTCACTCAACATAACCCCAAACATAGTATAAATGCAACATGTGCAGCAAGGTGACCCCAAGGTGTCATGTGTGTGTACATGAATTTTACCATAGCGACATAAATTTAGAGAAAATGATGTGTGTGTATTAGTGTCTATGTGTACAGATGTATCAATGTGTCACATGTGTATGTATCAATTAGGGGTATGTGTTAACATGTGTGTCTACAAATGTCAACCTATGCTACAGAGGTGTCAAGCTTGTGTCCATGAAGTGTCTAATTATGTGTCAATACCGGTGTCAATTACCTGGTATCAAACATAACAAGAAAATAGGTGAAGTGTTAGGTGTTAGAGCACGACAAACTTGGATAAAACTGTGTTAGCGTGTCACAGGCATTACCTAACATGTATCAGTGTGTCATCATGTCCAACCAAGTGTCTAACATGTATCAGAGCATTGTGTCAAGCCTGTGTTAGTAACAGTATCAGAACTGGGTATAACTGGTGTGCATGCGTGTGTTGTGTCGAGTCCCTTAGGACACAAAGTGTCCAACCAATCACCTTGAGCTTGTGTCAGGGGGTAGGGTAGGTCTAGGGCTTCGTGTTTGTGGGTCTGTATAGTATCAAGGTTGTGTCGTATCCTCGTTACGGATCCGTATCAGAGGGGGTTTCTCAGTGTGAGTGTGACAGTATAAAATCCATGCGAGCTCGAGAACTCCCTCAATACTCAACCATATCACATGAAATTTTGTGGATAGCCTGACAATCATGGCCCACACGTGTCCACCAAATTTGGTGTGTCATTGAAGTATCGTGTACAGTAAGATATGGGGCTCGAGCAGCAGGACACGGTACGACAGTGTCGTATTGTATCCCCGTGCCTAATAACAGTGTCCAAACCACATCAAAATTGACTCAGAGTTTTGTAATTGAAATCTATATGTAATTAGCTTTCCAAAACTATATTTTTTATAGAAATAAGAGAACAAAAGTTTCTAAGAGGCATTTCATCGAACACATTGAATAGTTCTCCGATACTTCTCCGATATACATACTAAATGGATTCGATTTCCTACCAAACTTGGCCTACAGCTAGGGGGACCTAAATGAATGCATCTATGAAGAGAAATCGGGATTTGAATAGTTTTAGAGGCCATTACCTATTGAGAGTTGGAATCTCAATAAAATTATTCTTGAGAGCCAAATCCTCCACTTCCTATGGTTAACTTGCTCCAAGTTCTTGCTAGCTATCCACCAATGACCTCTTCTACAGTCGGGGAGTGTATTGTAATTGATTGGGCTCAATTTGGAGTTGATTTGGTGAAAGGGGGTAAATTTGGGGAAGAACTCTAATTAGGGTTTTAATGTGCAATGGAAAGAGGCAAAGGAGGCTAACATGTGTTTATATAGGGGAGGAAACCCTTTGATGGCAGCCAAGGGTTCTCTCTCTAGGGTTAGGGTTTAGTTCTAGGTGAATTAGAGGCCTCTTGCTAGATAATTCAAGGCCTTCCAGCTAAAGGCCCAAGATAAATATCTACCTTAATAAATATACTACTCTTAAATAAATATCTAGATATTCTTAACCTTTTCATGTGATGGAAGCTTCTAATCTAATATCTAGGCTCATGACTAATCTCTAGGTTAGGGTAATTCTAGGTTAAGGCTTAATATAATCACTTAGCACTTACCAACTAATCAAAGTCCTAATTAATTCAAAAGTCACCAAATGACCAAAATATCCTTAGCCTAAAAATTGGTAATTAGTCAATCTAATCACATGGCTAGGTCCCCATGGTTAGTATCTAGGCTAAGCAGTTCTAGGGTTATACTATCAAAATACCAAAATAACAATGCACCAATTTAAATAGTATTAAATTAATTAAAACTTGTCCAAAATTACTAACATGATTTAAATCCTATTATTAAATGGCCAATTTTATAAAAGTTTAAAATTACCCTCATTTTAGAAAAGTGGTGGTTACATTGTGACCGAGATATCTGAATATTAATAACCCCTACATATCTGATAAATCAAACTTGCATGGGCCACCACTAAAACCTATGTCACGCCCCAGAACCAGAATACTGGCAAGTAGGGACGGACCAGGCTAGCTACGTATTCCAAAGTACTCTAGTACCCCAAAATAACGTATAAGCTGTAGGGTCATAGGGGTTACTACTGCAATCCAACAGTCAAATCCTAGGTTAAGCAATACTAGGTATCTCAATCACAGGCAAATATGCAAAGTACAAGAAGTATAATAATCAGACATAAAATAGTAATGCGTTCCAAACTATATATACATGGATGATCATAAAGCTAGTAATATAAAGTGAAGAACTAGCAAGAGTAATAGTCATACATGATAAGCTCTAGCTATAGTCTAGAATACACAAATCATGTTTAGGCCCGTAGACTAAATGTCAAGATCTAAAATATGTGCTCGGAGGCTAAACGCCACAAAAGAATAATGTACATAACTAGTGGAAGAATGATATAGAAAAATCTACTAAGGTACTCAGATGCTCCGGGTAGTCACCGTCGAGTAGATGGTACGGAAGATCCTCCGGGCTCCTCTATCAGATCTGGCCAAACAAAATCAGTGGGGTCAGACCCTCAATAGCAAGTACCACGAAGAAAGCCAAACTATGAACTAAAACCAGCAATAACTAACATAGCAATGGATGGAGACAGAAATAAGTAAATATGGATTGAAACTCATGTACTACCAATGCACTTATCCCATGAATAGAAAAGACAATAAGCAAAGTAACATGGAGTATAGGGTAAATAATATATGACATAAAGTAAACTATGGACATGTGAATTAAACGGAAGCATGTGAACATGTGAAATAAACTGAACAATGTAAGAGAAATGGTACATGTGAGAAAGTGAGATAACTGGGACATGTGAGCATGTTAGATAATTGGGACATGTGAGTATGTAAGAACTATATAGAACGACAAATAATAAGATAACTTTGGAACTGTAAGCCCCTAAATTTCAAAATAATATTTTAATAATATTAAATAGCATTTATGTGTTTAAAATAAATTAATATAATTATTAGGAATTTTTCTAGAATTATTAAATGATTTTTAAATAGTTTTTAAATTAAAATATATTATTTTGTAATAAACTGAATTGTTTTAATATCGTTTTGTAATATTTAAATTTGTTTTAATATCATTATACAATTTGTCAAATTGTTATTATAGCAGTTTGCAAATTAGTGAATTGTTTTAATTATGTTTGGCAAATTCACTTTTGTATTAGTTTAGGGGAGGGACCTATCTGCTATTTCCTAAAACCTAGGGTCCTAATTGTAAAACCACCATCACCCCCCCACGTTCGGGCCAACTGCCCCCGACGACAACGACGAGCGGCGACCGCCACGCCGACGCCGATCTAACCAAAATCGACCGACCTATTCCCCCTATAAATACCCCCCCAGGCCTAAACCCTAACCCTAGACTAATTTTCGACCACCACGACCACCGTCTCCCCCATTTTCCTACGCCTGAACCCTAACTCCGGCGACTACCCCAGTGCCACCTCTCCAGCCATCTACACCACCCACAACCACCACCACCAAGTTCATCGAGGCCAGCCGAGTGCAGCGCCACCCGAGCGCCGCGACCACGACGCCTCTGGCCGCCGGAAGCCCTTCGATTTCGAACTCTAGCGATCGGACACGTAAGTAACGGCTTTAAAACTGTGTCGTATGTCTCATACTCACCTAGGTGACTCGCCAGGACACGCACAACCTGATGGTGAGTTTGGACACGACAAACTCGACCCGTGCGTGTCGTGCATGACCAAGACACGGGGACTCAGCCGTTCTTCGTGTCCCAAACAGTCAAGACACGAAGTTTGGCTATCGGGTTTAAAACCCGTTAACCTAAAACCTAAATAAAACTAACACTAACCCAATCTCTAACAGATGGCTCGGGCTGACCACCTGGCCAGCCCGTCCGTGCCTAAAACTCGACCCCCCTCTGGGCCGAGTTCCAGCCCCCCCTTTCCCTGTTTTGTTTTCTTTTTGTTTTTGTTTTGTTTATTTTATTTTATTATATGTATATATGTTTTTTTTTATTATATGTATATATGTTTTTTATTATTATTATATGTATATATGTATATATGTATTTATATATATATATATATATATATATATATATTTTTTTTTTTTTGAATATATATATATATATATATATATATATATATATATATATATAATATATATATATATATATATATATATATATATATGTATATATGTATATGTATTTATGTATATATATATTATTATATATATACTGTTATATATATATATGTATACAGTATTTGTATATATATATATATATTTTATAATTAGTATTTCTTTAAATATATATGTATATTTATTATATGTATATATATCCATTATATATATATATAAATATCTATATATTGGTATGTATATATATAAATATAGTTGTTGTATATTTATATATGTATTTCAAATTCTACTTTGTACAAAATATTATTGTGCATGAATTCACAAGTCATTTTTATTATTTAAATTGTGACTTGTATATTTAGCACTTTAAAATATATTTATTTGTGTATATAAATTACTGCTTTTTATTGCATATGACCAATTGATGTCCAAGCCTAGCATGGGTTTTTGGGCCCGATTGTGTCTAATACATTCATAGTCTGTACAAGTCATATTGGACTTGATTCATGGCTCTGGATCCTGTATCTGGACTTCGGTTCAATTTCGAATAATGGACAAAATAGTAAATAATTAATTAATTATTTTTCCAGAAAGTGTTACTTGCTGTTTTTGAATTTTTATATATATTTTAATTGCCGTAAAAATTTGGGAAAAATTGTATTCAAATACTATGTTAATTTAGATAATTTACTAGAATTTTTCTAGCATTTAATAATTACTTTTGGTATTTTATAAAAATAGGAAAACAGAACTCATTTTCAGTATATATAGGTTTGCTGATTTTTAATAATTATTTATGAAGGTTTATAAGTTCCAGAAAAATTAGTATAAATTTTTATAATTAACAAGGATCATTCTGGTACTTTATTTTATATAAAATTGAGCTTTTGTCTATCTCAAAAATTGTTGGAACACAGTGTACAGTTTGATTTATTTATTAAATAATTTTTATTTTTAATATTTTGTGTTGTCTTGAGTTATAGTCGTATTGGACCTCACCCCGCACTAGTATAAAGACCCTAAAAAGTTTGTTAGAGTATTATGTCACCTCACATTGGACCTCACCCCACACCACTAGTATTTTAGTGTTTAACTTAGTATAAAAACTAAGTTTATGTATTTATTTCTACAGTGATGAGTCACCAGGCATCTATAGAATTTTTATTGCTGCTTTGCTTTGCTAAAGGCAAGTACTTCTACAAACTTTACATACTGCTATAACAATAAACTGTGATTTTCCAACCATGTTAAATGCTGATCCTTGGGGTAGCAAGTTAAAACTTTACATGTTGTATTACTTTCAGTCTCTACCATGTTTAGGACAATTTTTTATATCTCTCACATATTTAAATAACGGGTTAAGGAAAAACTGTTAGTAGTGTACGTGATCATGACCCCCTTCTCCGTATGTATTTACCGAGCACTGTTACATTCTATATGTAACTTTGTCGTATGTCTGATCCCACGTTTGTGTATGGACATACACAAATGCCGTTAAGGGTACATATGTACACTTCAGAAACTTGATATGTACCGCTGTACATCCTATTCACCTATTGACCGATTCACGTACATGCTACGGTTTTAAACTTTTAAACTATATGTTGCCATTTCTAAAAAGAACCAATTAAACCATGATATGCCATGATTCCAGTTTATTACATTTCTGTTCATGCTTCATATATTTAGTTTGTTAGAATCAGTACTTGCTTCCGTCCTGACAGGATAACGTTGTAGGTATACTTACTGAGGAGTTGCTCTGTGATTCATATTACGGAGTTACTACCGAGGAGCAAGCTTTGTCTTACGAGGATGTACCTGCGGGAAAACTCGTCTAGTTGTCTATTTACATTTTAGACTTTTGAGAGTAGTAATGTATTAGACTGTGTATTTTGTGACTGGACCTGTATCCAGCTTTACATTTCAGGACTTATACTTGGACTTACTATTATATGAGATAACTTTTGTGTTTGGAGGATTTATGACTCTTCATTACATATAGAACTGTTAGCACATTTTAGTCTTACCTTGTTATCTTTAGAACAGCTTACTAAGCTTTATCTCAAACGTAGGCTGGACATGACTCGGCCCGGCCCAACAATTTGGGTAGCGGATCGTGACATGTTTTTAGTGGTGGCCTATGCAGGTCCTGACTAAATTGTTTGGTTACGTCATTGTACCAAGCTTGCTTGCAATTAGGAACTTAAGGTAATTAGACAACATTAGGAATGACGCTTAGAACATCTAGAGGAATACTAGGATTGCAACATAGGAAATACATTACATGCTTGCTATTACAATTAGATTTTCTTGTTTATGATTGTTTACTTTAAAGAGTCCTTATAAGTCCTTTTTATTTTATTTAGATGGTGCTCACCCGCTCATCCCAGTATGTCACACCTGAGAATGGCACACTCCCTATCCAGTCGGTTGACCAGTTGACCGATTCACCTACACCTCCACCTACCATATTCCTCCACTCCATAAATCCACAAACCCAAATGCCTCCACCACCTTCCATATCACAGTCCCAGCAGGACCCGATACTCCTACCACCACCTATTACTATACCTACCCAGGCTTCCGTCACACTCGACGGGAACCAACTGCTCACTCTGATCCAGGGGTTCCTAACGACCCATCAGGAGCAGACCACCCTACTCCGCCAGAGCATGGAGCGTTCTGAGGAACGTACTGTGGTCCCACCACCTGTAGAGCTACGGCAGAGAGCGGGAACAATTAAGGACTTCATGGGTCTGAACCCCAAGGAGTTCTTAGGGACTGAGGGCATAGTTGTAGCAGATGACTGGCTAGACTCGGTAGAGAGGAAGCTCCTTGGAGCTGGGTTACCGAATGACCTCCAGGTCGAGGCAGCGGGATTTCTGCTGATAGACTTGGCAGGAGTTTGGTTCCGGAATGAGCCGCTATTCGCGAGAGGAAGGGCCACTTGGGATTAGTTCAAGACCCAGTTCAAGAAGAAATTCTTCTCAACCACCGCTAGGGTAGCCATGGGGCTACGATTCCAGAACATCCAGCAGGGGAACCGTTCTGTCGACGAGTATGCAGCAGAGTTTAGTCGCCTGAGCCATTTCGCTCCTAGTCTAGTTGCAGACCCTGAAGAGATGACGTGTAGGTTTTTCCATGGTCTAGTTCCAGACATTGGCATTCTTATAGTGGCGAACGGTACGACTGACTACTACCAAAGCCTAGAGTTGGCCTGGAGCATTGAGGAGCGTCTTTTGTCTTGTAAGAGGCCGGCTTCTGTACACCTTGAGGGACCGTCCAAGCGTCAGACTTTCGAGCAGAGAGCACCGATGCCGCACCAACAGACATATCGTCCCCCTATATCACATCATCCGACCCCGCCAGTTAGAGCGCCGGGACCCCGACAGCAGCAGAAGGGAGCTTTGTGTGTATTATGTAAGAGGGTAGGCCATGACGCTTCCATCGGTAGGAAGAGGTTGGGGCAGTGTTTAGCTTGCGAGTCTGCCACCCATCAGCTTCGGGACTGCCCAGTAGCTAAGGTACCTGGAGGGCCGCTTCCGACTCAGCAGCAGAGGTTTGGGCAACATCTGCAGCAACAGAAGGGACCACTAGGGAAGGCTTATAGTCTGGCCCTTGAGCCAGAGCCGGAGCAGGTTTCGGAGCCAAATTATTTGGCTGACGTCATCACATGTCATGTTTATTTGCATACTTTTCTAGCTCTATACTTGTTTGATTCTGGTGCATCTTATAGCTTTCTGTCATTAGAGTTTATGCATAAACACCACTTAGTAGCTACACCTACCGAGGAGATGAGTAGAGTAATGACGGGAGGCAGACCAGTGCCCATTAGAGCTATCTATAGATGCTCTATTACTATAGCCGGGAGAGAGTTTAGGGGACGATTCTTTGTGATGCCACTCCCCGGGTATGATATCATATTGGGGATGGAATGGCTTAGCTATGCCCATGCAGCTATAGACTGTCATGTGGGTAGTATTCTGTTCAGTCCCCCAGGCACGGCACCATTCAGTATCAGGAGGACAGGGCCGGAGATCAGCCTAGAGCCGAACTGTTGTGCGACAGTTGAGGAGATAGCACCGCCACACCCTATCATTAGGGAGTTTATGGATGTATTCCCAGAGGATCTTCCAGGACTTCTGCCTGACAGAGATGTAGAGTTCACTATAGATTTAGTACCGGATTCATCACCAGTATCCCGGGCTTGCTATAGAGTGAACCCCAAGGAGGCCGTAGAGATAAAGGAGCAGATTGATGACCTGTTGAAAAAGGGTTTCATTCGATCTAATGCTTCTCTATGGGGGGCGCCAGTGCTCTTTGTGCCTAAGAAGGATGGTACAGTCCGGTTGTGTATTGACTACCGGGAGTTAAATTCCATCACCATTAAGAACAAATATCTTCTGCCCAGGATAGATGATTTGTTCGACCAGTTGAGTGGGGCAAAAGTATTTTCCAGGATAGATTTGAGATTCGGGTACCACCAGGTGAAGGTCAGGGCAGCAGACATCCAGAAGACGGTATTCAATACGAAGTATGGGTAGTACGAGTTTTTGGTGATGCCATTTGGTCTCACAAATGCGCTAGCTGTCTTTATGAACTTGATGAATAAGACATTTCACCAGTATCTGGATAAGTTCGTCGTAGTATTTATCGACGACATTCTGATATACTCGAAGACGTCGGAGGAGCATGCAGAGCACTTGCAGACAGTTTTGGGGATTCTGAGGCAGGAGAGGTTGTTTGCCAAATTGTCGAAGTACGAGTTCTTTTTGGACCGAGTGGAGTTTTTCGGTCATATAGTTACTGGAGAGGGGATCTCGGTGGATCCCAGGAAGATTGCTGTCGTTGAGACATGGAAGGCTCCGACGTCAGTTTCAGTAATCAGAAGCTTTCTGGATTTAGCCGGCTATTATAGGAAGTTTATCCAGGACTTTGCTAGGATAGCTGAACCCATGACGAAGCTGACGCAGAAGGACGCAGAGTACATCTGGTCAGAGGACTGCCAGGCAGCGTTTGAGGAGCTGAAGAGGAGGTTGACGACCGCTCCAGTTATGATATTACCTTCAGGATCTGGAGGTTTCACCATATACAACGATGCTTCGGAAAAGGGGCTAGGACGTGTCCTACAGCAGCATGGGAAAGTAATTGCTTATGCATCTAGACAATTATGGACTCATGAGCGGAACTATCATATCCATGACCTAGAGTTAGCTGCGGTGATCTTTGCACTCAAGTTATAGAAACATTACTTATACAGAGAGCGTGTGAAAATCTTTACTGACCACAAGAGCTTGAAGTATGTATTCACGCAGAAAGAGCTGAACATGAGGCAAAGATGATGGTTGGAGTTGATGAAGGACTTCGACATCGATTTACAGTATCACCCCGAGAAGGCAAATGTGGTGGCAGATGCGCTGAGCAGGCATCCGATGGCATGGTATCTGATGATAGATCGACATTTGTGGAAAGATCTGGAGAAGCTCGGTATCGAGATAGTTCGGCCAGGATCAGTGATACAGATGATGGCGCTTGACATTCAGTCAGGTTTGATAGAGCAGATCAGGGAGGCACAGTCTAAAGATGAGAGCCTTCACAGACTTCAAGCCAAGGCTTTAGCTGGATTGCTAGATGACTTCACCGTATCAGAGGATGGATCCTTGAGGTATGGCAGCCGATTGTGTGTACCGAAGGGAGAGCTGATAGAGGCAGTCTTATAGGAGGCGCACCGATCGAGATATTCTATTCACCCTGGTGCCAACAAGATGTACCGTGACTTGCGGGAACATCTTTAGCGGCACGGGATGAAGAGAGATGTATCATATTTTATTTCGAGATGCCTAGTTTGCCAGCAGGTCAAGACGGAGCGCCAGAGGCCATCTGGTCTATTGCAGCCATTATCCATTACCGAGTGGAAGTGGGAACACATTACGATGGACTTTGTCTCAGGGCTTCCTCGTTTCCAAGGAGGGAAGGATGCCATTTGGGTCATCGTGGACAGGCTGACGAAGTGTGCGTACTTTATACCATTCAAGGTGGGGCTTTCCACCGAGAAGTTGGCGAAGCTATACATGCAGCAGATAGTTCGCTTACACGGAGTACCAGTGAGCATCGTATCGGACCGAGACAGAAGATTCACGTCCCACTACTGGAGGAGCTTGCAGGAGGAGTTGGGCAGTCGGCACAAGTTCAGTACGGCGTACCACCCGTAGACAGATGGGCAGTCTGAGAAGACGATACAGACGCTAGAGCACATGCTGAGGACTTGTGTGCTGGACTTTGGCGGATCATGGGAGAGCCATCTGCACTTGGTAGAGTTTTCATACAACAACAGCTACCAAGCCAGTATCGGTATGTCTCCTTTCGAGGAACTATATGGACGACGATGTCGTACACCGCTCTTTTGGGACGATATTGGGGACAGAGTTATGCTTGGGCCAGAGATGATCACGGATGCAGTAGAGAATGTCGGGATGATCAGAGACAGGCTCAGAGTAGCTCAGAACAGGCAGAAACACTGGGCCGGTGCTAGTCGTAGACCGATGGAGTTCGCCGACGGAGATATGGTGCTGGTGAAGATATCACCTACTAGAGGGACGATTCGGTTCGGACGAGGAGGCAAGTTGAGCCCCAGATACATTGGGTCGTTCGAGATACTTGGCAGGATCGGAGAGGTAGCTTACAGGGTTGTACTTCCACCCAACCTAGCAGAAGTTCACGATGTTTTTCATGTGTCTCAGCTGAGGAGATATGTTCCGGACTCCAGCCATGTGCTAGATCATTCAGAGCTGGAGATCGGACCGAACCTTGCAGTCACTGAGCAGCCAGTGGAGATATTGGACAGGAGGGAGAAGCGGCTGAGGAACAAAGTCATACCCTTAGTACGAGTAGCTTGGAGCCGTCACTCTCCGGGTGAATCTACTTGGGAGAGGGAGTCGGACATGAGGGAGAGATATCCTTACTTGTTCAACCCAACAGCTGCGAGGGAACCACCCGTTCCCGCTTGATACCTTAGAGGTTAGTTTCGATCGTAGCCTTAGTCATTTGTTGCATTACTTGTTATGTTAGAATATTTATAGAGTCTTTTATCCTTGTGAATTTCGATGACGAAATTTTTCAAGGAGGGATGATTTATAAGCCCCTAAATTTCAAAATAATATTTTAATAATATTAAATAGCATTTATGTGTTTAAAATAAATTAATATAATTATTAGGAATTTTTTTAGAATTTTTAAATGATTTTTAAATAGTTTTTAAATCAAAATATATTATTTTGTAATAAACTGAATTATTTTATTATCGTTTTATAATATTTAAATTTGTTTTAATATCATTATGCAATTTGTCAAATTATTATTATAGCAGTTTGCAAATTAGTGAATTATTTTAATTATGTTTTGCAAATTCACTTTTGTATTAGTTTAGGGGAGGGACCTATCTGCTATTTCCTAAAACCTAGGGTCCTAATTGTAAAACCACCATCACCCCCCCCACGTTCGGGCCAACTGCCCCCGATGACCACGACGAGCGGCGACCGCCACGCCGACGCCGACCTAACCGACTTCGACCGACCTATTCCCCCTATAAATATCCTCCCAGGCCTAAACCCTAACCCTAGACTAATTTTCGACCACCACGACCACCGTCTCCCCCATTTCCCTACGCCTGAACCCTAACTCCGGCGACTACCCCATCGCCACCCTCCCTAGCCATCTACACCACCCACAACCACCACCACCAAGTTCGTCGAGGCCAGCCGAGTGTAGCGCCATCCGAGCGCCGCGACCACGACGCCTCTGGCCGCCGGGAGCCCTTCGATTTTGAACCCTAGCGACCGGACACGTAGGTAACAGCTTTAAAACCGTGTCGTGCGTGTCTCGTACTCACCTAGGTGACTCGCCAGGACACGCGCAACGCGATGGTGAGTTTGGACACGACAAACTCGACCCGTACGTGTCGTGCATGACGAAGACACGAGGACTCAGCCGTTCTTCGTGTCCCAAACAGTCAGGACACGAAGTTTGGCTATCGGATTTAAAACCCGTTAACCTAAAATCTAAATAAAACTAACCCTAACCCAATCTCTAACAGATGGCTCGTGCTGACCCCCTGGCCAGCCCGACCGGGCCTAAAACCCGACCCCCCTCTGGGCCGAGTTCGAGCCCCCCTTTCCCTGTTTTGTTTTCTTTTTGTTTTGTTTTGTTTATTTTATTTTATTATATGTATATATGTGTATATGTATATATATATGTATATGTATATATATATATATATATATATATATATATATATATATATATATATATATATATATATATATATATATATATATATATATATATATATATATATATATATATATATATATATTTCCTAAAACCTAAATAAAACTAACCCTAACCCAATCTCTAACAGATGGCTCGTGCTGACCCCCTGGCCAGCCCGACCGGGCCTAAAACACGACCCCCCTCTGGGCCGAGTTCGAGCCCCCCTTTCCCTGTTTTGTTTTCTTTTTCTTTTTCTTTTTTTATTTTATTTTATTATATGTATATATGTATTTATATATATATATATATATATATATATATATATATATATATATATATATATATATATATATTTTTTTTTTATATATGTATGTATTTATATATATATGTATATATATATATATAGATATATATATATATATATATATATATATATATATATATATATATATATTATATATATATATATGTATATGTATATATAAAAAAAAATATATATATATATATATATGTATATGTATATATATATATATGTATTTATGTATATATATAAAAAAAATATATGTATATGTATTTATGTATCTATATATTATTATATATATACTGTTATATATATATGTATACAGTATTTGTATATATATATATATATATATATATATATATATATATATATATATATATATATATATATATATTTTATATTTAGTATTTATTTAAATATATATATGTATATTTATTATATGTATATATATCAATTATATATATATATATATATAAATATCTATATATTGGTATGTATATATATAAATATAGTTGTTGTATATTTATATATGTACTTCAAATTCTACTTTGTACAAAATATTATTGTGCATGAATTCACAAGTCATTTTTATAATTTAAATTGTGACTTGTATATTTTAGCACTTTAAAAATATATTTATTTATGTATATAAATTACTATTTTTTATTGATTATGACCAATTGATGTCCAAGCCTAGCATGGGTTTTTGGGTCCGATTGTATCTAATACATTTAGAGTCTGTACAAGTCATATTGGACTTGATTCATGGCTCTGGGTCCTGTATCTGGACTTCGGTTCAATTTCGAATACATGGACAAAATAGTAAATAATTAATTAATTATTTTTTCAGAAAGTGTTACTTGCTGTTTTTGAATTTTTATTTATATTTTAATTGCTGTAAAAATCTGGGAAAAATTATATTCAAATACTATGTTAATTTAGATAATTTACTAGAATTTTTTCAGCATTTAATAAGTAATTTTGGTATTTTATAAAAATAGAAAAACATAACCCATTTTCAGTATATATAGGTTTGCTGATTTTTAATAATTATTTATGAAGATTTATAAGTTCCATAAAAATTAGTATAAATTTCTATAATTAACAAGGATCATTTTGGTACTTTACTTTATATACAATTGAGCTTTTTGTCTATCTCAAAAATTGCTGGAACACAGTGTACAGTTTGATTTATTTATTGAATAATTACGATTTTCAATATTTTGTGTTGTTTTGAGTTATAGTCGTATTGGACCTCATCCCGCACTAGTATAAAGACCCTAGAAAATTAGTTACAGTATTGTGTCACCTCACATTGGTCTCCTATGCTAAAGTCATCATTTGGCTAGGTGTCCAGTCAGAAAGTCGTGTTGTACTACTAGTGTTTTAGTGTTTAACTTAGTATAAAAACTAAGTTTATGTATTTATTTCTACAGTGACGAGTCACCAGGCATCTATAGCATTTTTATCGCTGCTTTGCTTTGCTAAAGGCAAGTACTTCTACAAACTTTACATACTGCTATAACAATAAACTGTGATTTTCCAACCATGTTAAATGCTGATCCTTGGGATAGCAAGTTAAAACTTTACATGTTGTATTACTTTCAGTCTCTACCATGTTTAGGACAGTTTTTCATATCTCTCACATGTTTAAATAACGGGTTAAGGGAAAACTGTTAGTAGTGTACGTGATCGTGACCCCCTTCTCCGTATGTATTTACCGAGCACTGTTACATTCTATATGTAACTTTGTCGTATGTCTGATCCCGCATTTGTGTATGGACATACACCGATGCCGTTAAGGGTACGTATGTACACTTCAGAAACTTAATATGTATCGCTTTGCATCCTATTCACCTATTGACCAATTCACGTACATGCTACGATTTTAAACTTTTAAACTATATGTTGCCATTTCTAAAAAGAACCAATTAAACCATGATATGCCATGATTCCAGTTTATTACATTTCTGTTCATGATTCATATATTTAGTTTATTAGAATCAGTACTTGCTCCCGTCCTGACAGGATAATGTTGTAGGTATACTTACTGAGGAGGAGTTGCTCTGTGATTCATATTATGGAGTTACTGCCGAGGACCAGGCTTTGTCTTACGAGGATGTACCTGCGGAGAAACTCGTCTAGTTGTCTATTTACATTTTAGACTTTTGAGAGTAGTCATGTATTAGACTATATATTTTGTGACTGGACCTGTATCCAGCTTTACATTTCAGGACTTGTACTTGGACTTACTATTATATGAGATAACTTTTGTGTTTGGAGCATTTATGACTCTTCATTACATATAGAACTGTTAGCACATTTTAGTCTTACCTTGTTATCTTTAGAACAGCTTACTATGCTTTATCTCAAACGTAGGCTGGATATGACTCGGCCCGGTCCAATAATTTGGGTAGTGGATCGTGATAGGAACTATTCCGGAACCCAAGTTATAACCCGTAAACCAAACAAGGATCGGGGTTGTAACCCTTCTCCTGAACATAACTTAGTCTCTAATCATTTATCGGCAAAAGTAAAGCATAAGCGATGATGTACTGAAATAAAGAAATCCAGACACTGCCTATACAAAACTAGACTAGACTGGACTCCATACAACAATCACGGCCAAACAATGAGTACGATTTTATACATTAGCTAACTAGGGTTATCACAATCCTAATTACTAACATATACACTTTTGAGAAATCCAATTCAGTTACCTGCCTGCAGACTACCCGACTCATCCAGGCCAAAAGAAACTAAGTATAGCAGAAACACCGTAATAAGATACGTGTCCTAAAGAGGTGCCCCACTCAACGGTGTGCTAAAAGTGTGCTCATCATGACAGATAGCTCCAAATCCCATGTATATATATATATAGACCGGAACACAAAGGGTTGCAGGTAACTGGAAAATTCTTCCCTTCCAATGATCTAGAAAATCAAGCTAGTTGTTTAGTCCTTAACATTTTCTTGTTGGATTCTGGGTGTACATTTCGCAGAATCCATCCTAGATATGATATGCAAGACTAGACAATACAAGAAAGTGTACTATAACAAGCTACAACAAGAAAATATAATAAACTGGAAGCTAGAATTATGCTACGATGAGCCACTATAGAGAAAATAGGGGGTACGCCATGATAGGCCACTATCATGTAAGCAAGGAAAGACATGTACAAGAATGCACCACGACGGGTCACTATCTAGTAAGAAAAGAGGACATGTAACATGGGTGCGCCATGACGGACCACTATCTAGTAAGCAAAGAACACATATGACATGGGTGCGCCACGACAGGCCACTATCTAGTAAGCAAGGAAAGACATGACATGGTATGTGAAAAGGAATAAATTTAAGTAAGTACAAGACATAGAATAATAATTGAACATATGCTAGTGTCAAGCATATATATGGTATACAATCATTCTCTAACTATACGAGACTATCTAATCATGTTAAGAATTTATTACAGTCGAAGAAAATATCAAAAACAGCCAAGTACAGAAAATATGCCAAATGATCACAACCATGATTGAAATTATCAGTCGCATAAGAACTCCAATTAAGGTAAAAACAGAAAAAATTCTTGAGCTAAGACAAAGATCAACAACTCTCATGTTTTGAGTTTTTCAAGATTCTACCTACAAAATAACTTAAACAGACAAAAAGGCCAAGTGCAAGAAAGAACAGTGCAGTATGTGCCGAAAAGTGCAGGTGTAGTCTGCGCAGAAAGGCGCATGTGCAGTCTGCACAAGAAGATGCAGGTGCAGTCTGCGCATAAAGGTGCAGGTACAGTCTGCGCAGGAAGGTCCACAGGCTGTACAGAAAGGTGCGCAGGATGCACAGGAAGGGCACAGGCTGTGCAGGAAGGTGCACAGGCTATGCAGGAAGGTACGCAGGCTGCGTAGGAAGGTGCACAGAAGGTGCACAGGCTGCACAAGAAAGTACATAGGATGTGCAGGAAGGTGAGCAGAAGGTGCACAGGCTGCGCAGGAACGTGCGCAGGCTACACAAGATGGTGCACAGGCTGGATAGGAAGGTACGCAGGCTGTACAGGAACGTACGCAGAAGGGACGTAGGCTATACAGGAAGGTGCGTATGCTGTGCCGGAAGGTGCGCAGAAGGTGCGCAGGCTGTACAGGAAGGTGCACAGGCTGTGCAGGAAAGTGCATAGAAGGTGCGTAAGCTGCACAGGAAGGTGCACAGGCTGTTTATCTTTTCCAAATCAGCACCGAAGTGCATATGGAACCATGAACTCAAAATGCCATAACTTACTTAAAATAAATCGAAATCAAGTAGTTCAAAAGCCAAATTTGGGTAGAATGAAATTCTCCACAACATAGGATCCTTAGATTTTGGAAATAACAAAGTTTAAAAGACCAAAATCAAGAAAATCGAGAAAACTATAAACTTAGATCTACAAAAATGTAAACATCAAAACCAAAAACTCTAAGTTCTAAAGAGGCTTAGAATCATACAAGGAAGAGAATAGAATAAAGAAAAATAGCAAAGACAATTTTGTTCAAGATTTGGCAAGATGTACTTGCCTAGGTTAAGCTCTAAGCCTAATCTTCCACTCCACCTCCAAGAGGGGTACAAAATCACACTTTAGGCCTCAAGGCCAAGCTCTTGGCAAACTCCAAGGAGGAGAGAAGAGAAGAAAAAATAAAGAAAGTGTGAAGAGAATAAAAAGATAGAGGAGACAGAAAGTGAAAGGGTATATATAGAAGGAGAAATAATCATAACCGTTGGATGGTGATCCATGTGAAGATCTAAGTCAATCCTAGCCATCCAAAGAAAACCAAGTATCCATTGGATAATAGAATGCATCTACACTATTCACGAAAATATCTAAAATACTATTCATAAAATTAGCGAAAATACTATACATAAAAATATCTGAAATCAAAAATATATAAAATATAGAAAATTTGTCCGGGCGGTATGTTAGTCCATTGGTCATGGTCAAACCTGATTTTAATAATTGGTCAAACTCTGTCTCGATATACGGAGCTACTCAGATGTTTACTCAAGACATTTTGGACACTTGGACACTGATCAAAGATTGGATATCTACTCAGTTCAAAACTGAAGCTTTGTTTGCCACTCAAGACTGTATTTCTTTATGCAATATAATTTTTACTTTTATTGAGTATAGGAATACATTGTACACCAAGTCGTACTGGCAAATAGGCTATCCAAAATCGTTTTAAAAAATGATCTATATTTTGAAAAATATCTCTTATTTACAAAAGCTTCTGAAGGATTTCAAAAAGTCCACAAATATTTTCTTAAAATATTCCTTACCAACCCTGACAGAACTCGGTCAGAGTTCGATTAGTGAACGTTATGCAAATATTGGATTTTTGAACTTGGACTTCCTTCAGTTGCGGATTGTTACATACAGTTCTGTCCGAATTCTGTCTGAATTCTGCCAGAGTTCTGCCTTTGGAAAACTTATAAATAGAGAGGAATTCTGATCATTTCAAATCACTCATTCTCTTTCATCTCTTCTCTTCTAAGCTTACGTTTCTTTCCAAAGAGTTTTCTAAAAAGCTTTTATTTTCAAATCCCAAGCCAGTTACAATTCTCTAGTCAATTTGTCGGTACGGTACGTTCTAGAAGATTTCAGAGAAATTGTAATCAGAGACTTGATTGAAGAAAGACTCTTCAAAACTGAAGTTGGTCGAGTTCTTCGTATCAAAGCTCGCGTCTGTAGAAGTTGCAAGGACTTCGTATGAAAACTTGCAAAATTTTCCAATAGTAGATTCAACTGAAAGCTGGAGTTCTTCCGACTGAACTAGTCCTCACAAGAGAAAAACCAGTATAAATAGCTGTGTTTGCGTTTGCCGTCTAATCTATTTTCTTTTACAGTTATTACTTTGTGTTTATTGATATTATTTTTGTGATCTAACTGCTAACAAGTTTTTAATTAACAATATTCCGCTGCCTACCCTCTTCACCCCCCTCTAGAGTATTCTGCTTTACGACTTCGTTCCTATAATTGGTATCAGAGCAGGTTATACAGGTAAAGCAAGATAAAACTGTAGTTACATTTAATTGTTATATAGATCACAGCATTACACATGGCAACTGTAAAATTTACAAGTGAAGGCCAAGCCACAAACAGACCTCCACTGTTTGACGGCACAAACTACACTTATTAGAAAATGTGGATGAGTTTCTTCTTAAAATCTCTTGATTTTGACTTATGGTCTATAGTTATTGATGGCTACAAAAAATCTCCTCGTATTAGTGTTGAGGGAGTTTTAGTTGATAAACTGTCACGACTCGCACCCAGTGTAGGGTTACGAGAAGTGGGTACGTCCAGCCTACGCCGCAGTATCGGCGGTAGAACGATGTTCTAGGTCACTATCTAATCAACAACTCACACAATTATATAATGTACCTGTTTCAATCTCAACTCAGAATGGAGGACAACTATAAGATATGATATAACTTAATCACAGTCTAAGCATGATAGGATAACATAGAAGTCTATACTAAACTCAAAGCAATAACTTAAATAAACTCCCAAAATAACAACATCTCAACAATCTCAAAACACCACTTATTATAAAACAAGTTCTAAAAGGAAAACTAAACCATAAACTAGTAATCTACTCCAAGCTCTACTGGTCCTCTAGGCTAGCTGTGAATCTCTAGGTTACCTATAATATTTTCAACAGGTCCAGTCAGAACAGAAACGAGCACAAAATATCAACAGTTCATATCAAGACAGGAATATAAAGCATACAATAGAGTAAAATACATAAAATGTTAAAAGAAAGTACATGTAGTAAAAGAGAGAGAACTGTAATGTAAATAGCTACTATAAGTAGAGAACTATCTGTGACTAGTGATGTAGAGTACAAGATAGACATGTGAATGGCTTGAATTTGTACATGATTACACTAAGAGTTTATACATGATTACACTACTTTAGAATTGTTCATATGACCATATATACTCCCCAGTACCCCAATCAATACACAAGGATCCAGATAAGTTATGTTATTGTACAATATTTCACATGAGGGCCCATAAATGGGTGCATATGAAGTTATACATGATGACTCTGTGAACATGAGAGTACATGAATCACAAGAGTATACATGAATAGTGAAAACACATGAGTATATGATGAAGGTGAAACACACATAACATGATGTACCCGATGCTCCCGAGGGGGATAACTTTGGTGGCCCATACAGGTCAGAGCATATCGTACCGGTTACGTTACTGTACTGGTATGAGCCTGCGAATTTGACTTACCCTTAGAAATCTCAATCCACATTGACTTGAAAAATTCTCTTAGAAATTTCTTTATCGTCCTTGAAACTTCAAATTTGCCTTCGATTATTCCTTCTTGCCTTCATGTGGTATTACTTCTCGTTACTTCATATTCCAGAGTGATGAATGATCGTGCTGACTAGATCAAAAATTCTTAAACCGTAGTATATATCAGTTTGATTATTGATTTGTGGTTGTTTATAGATATAAAGAATTATAGATGCCATATGCCCTAGACAGCTGCTGGTAGTGAGTTTAACAACTAGTTGGGAGATTATAAAAGTTTCTAGTGACTGGTACTTGAAGGAGTAGTGTGACCCGAGGTGGGTAGAAGTCCTCAAAGATTCGTAGTTACAAAATGATCAGGAGAAAATATAAAAGACTTTGAGACATCAAAATTCGAGGAATTAAGGAAAGAGTGGACTTGTTTTTGAAATTTTCAGAATAAGTATGAGTCAGAATTTCGAGGACAAAATTATTTTAAGGTAGGTAGATTTGAAAACCCTCTTCCCGAAAACCTTGAAAATATTTTTTTTCGTTTGATTTAAAATGTTGAGAATTAGGATTTAAAAGAATTAATTTTCAATAATTAATATGGTAGAATGCTTCAAGTCATAGTAGAGTTTTGGAGTACGAGATGACTAGAAATCGTGGCACGGATAGCGCAAGGGCGTGCCTTGACTAGTGTTTTAGCAATGGTAGGGAAGGCCGAGCCATAACGATGTCCTAACTAGGAAAACCAGGCTAAGTTGTAGCATGGCCCTATAAATAATCTAATTATTTAATTATTATTAATTATTGACTTTTAGGCGGCTGGGCTGTACCAATTTATCCCGGACTTGGCCCAAATTGAGCCCAAACCCCTGTAGACATATAGTACGTCCAAAGACATCCATGTCGATATATATACTGAGTGTATACTTCGTACCTTATTTTAAACGGTCTAATAAATATTTTTCTAAAATGTTTGTTATATATATATATATATATATATATATATATATATATATATATATATATATATATATATATATATATATGTAAATTTATTATTGATTGGATATGTTATTTCGGAAATACGATAACTTGCTAATTATACTTTAGATTCTTTTAGAATAATAAGCTAGAAATAAATATATGCATAGAAATGCAGTATAGTATAGCTATATTGGGTTGTATGTATATATAATTAAAGGGGGGTGGGTATTGTATTTTATTATAGAAATAGTTATAAAGTTGGAAGTATAGATATATATAAATAAAAGTTATTATATGCTGCTTTATTTGGGTACTAGTGTAAAATAGTGTGATAAATATTGCTTAATTTTATATATAGATATTATTTTAATGTATATCCATACATGGGCTTAAATATATAAATAAATAGGTTTGTATGTACACATGAATGTTCATATACTTACAGGAGAAGAAGTGCTACAACAGCAACCCAAAGGCCCAACTCGACCAAACCTAACCCGTTACTACTGCAGCCACACCTCTCTATATATAGCAACCTAAACTTTAGGTTTCCTTCCATGCATACTAAGCCGCCGCCCGCCTTCTCTTCTTCTTCTTCACATGCCGAGCTCCCTCGTGAGCCACCTTCGTTCGTGGGGCCAAGCACTACTGATCACCACCATCACTGTCTCCACGCCAGGCCAAAGCTCCACCTCCCTCGCCGCTTGACCCTCCGGCCCCGTGCCTGAGTTTTTCGACAGCCCACAGTGATGTGCCACCAGCACTTCTTCGTTCCACGTGTCAGCCACGACAGCGATGCCTTATGGCAACCCCGACCGAGCCCCATGGCTGCTGGGTTCCACACGTCACCACAACAACCCGGCTAGCCAGCCACCTAGGCACGTCCGCTTATGGCGAACGCACAGTAGAGGCCACGACGGCAACCTCGAGGTCTTCGAAGGGGTAAAGTTGGTTGTGCTGGTGAGGTCTCTTTCCTCGACGACCCCTCAAAGCCTAAGCCAGGCGAGCCATCGTAGACCCCAAGCTTGGGCCTGTTCGTCGGCCAGTTCTCGAGCCACCATTGGCCGATCCACCTTCGGGAGGTGCCAATGACCGTGCCAACACGAGTGACAGCAATCAGGGCCGCCATGCTCGACCAACTGACCAAGCTCTTTTCATTGCCGGCCCCATTGTGTGCCACGCTAACATGTTCATACGACTTGTATTGTCGCCACTGGTGCTCCGGCTCTTCCACTGGATTGGACGACATCCTGACCAGATCAGAACCTTGCCAGAGCTGCTCGACCCCCGGGTCTGCGGCCATCTCCAGCTCGCGCTCGCTAGTACAGAGGGTTGCCAACGTCGGCCACTCTCCACCCTTCATCCTCACGTATGCCCGGTGCCGAACATTGCACGCGAGGGAACGACCGTCTCGCCTTCCGTCGAACCGTTCTGGCTGCCCACTCGAACAACAGCAACATCTTCGTCCAGTTACACCTACTCGACCACGAGCTGTTTTACATGCACATGGATATCACCCTTACAATGTCCCCATGTGTATAGATAAATTACCTATATGCCTTTCCTTATTGAAATCATTTTATTATTTACAATAGGAATATTATTATACAGTACGGTGTATATTGTTATGTAATGTATTAGTTTTGTCACTTCCCGTTCCCAAATACATATTTTTATACATGTACTGCTTTAATATATTTATTTAATATTTATCATGTATTGTTCTGTATTTAAATCTCTTTAATTTCATGTTAATTGATTTCCTGCAATTTTATTTTCTGTATTTTACTTTCTGCTTTTATACTCTGCTTTAGCTTTGCTTTGGGTTCGGCTTCGATTGGTTCAATTATGTTGGTTCATCATGAACCAAAACAAACCCCCACCTACCACCACCCCATTTAAAACCCTAAAACCCTTTCTCTTCCTTCATTTTACTCCTTCTCTATTACTCTTCTTATTCATCCTCCATAACTCTCCCCTACCTACCTAGCCGCATAGGCAAGTGCCAACTTGCTTCTTGATGGATTTCTATTTTTGTTGTTCCATTGTCTTCCTCTTAAGATTCTTAGACACTTGAGTACTTAGCATTTTCAATTCCCATGGCTCATTTCATGTAGATCTGAGTTTAATACATTTTTAGAATTTTTAGCTTTTGATCTAGTAACTTTGTTTTTTTAAGTTTTGATGGTTCCATGTTGTAGAGAATTTGATTCTACCCAATTTAGACTATTGAAAGTCCTGATTTTGACTTATTTTGAGTGATTTATGGTCTTTTGGTTCATGGGTTTTCATGGCCATTGGAGGCTGGTGGGGGAAGATGAGCAGTGAACACTGTTGCCATGCTGTTTGCTGGCGCATGCTGTTTTCTGGTGCATGCTGTTTGCTGGCAAAATACTGTTGCCATGCTGTTTGCTGGCGCATGCTGTTTGCTGACGCATGCTGTTTGCTGGCGCACGCTATTTGCTGGCAAAACACTGTTGCCATACTGTTTGCAGGCGCATGCTATTTTCTGGCGTATGCTGTCCTGGCGCATGCTGTTTCCTGGCGCATTCTGTTTGCTGGCAAAACACTGTTGCCATGCTGTTTGCTGGCACATACAATTTTCTGGCGTATGATGTCCTGGCGTATGCTGTTTCCTGGCGTATGCTGTTGCTGGCAAAACACTGTTGCCATGCTGTTTGCTGGTGCATGCTATTTTCTGGTCCTGGCGTATGCTGTTTTCTGGCGCATGCTGTTTGCTGGCAAAATGCTGTTGCCATGCTGTTTGCTAGCGCATGCTATTTTTTGGCGCATGCTGTCCTGGCGTATGCTGTTTGTAGGCAAAATACTATTGCCATGCTGTTTGCTGGCGCATGCTGTTTCTTGGCGCATGCTGTCCTGGCGCATGCTGTTTCCTGGCGCATATTTTTTGCTGGCAAAACACTGTTGCCATGCTGTTTGCTGGCGCATGCTGTT
This sequence comes from Iris pallida, assembly GCA_029216955.1. Lineage (NCBI taxonomy): Eukaryota > Viridiplantae > Streptophyta > Magnoliopsida > Asparagales > Iridaceae > Iris > Iris pallida. The sequence goes on along the minus strand of JANAVB010029417.1, from coordinate 2,555,953 downwards.
TTTTGGCGTATGCTGTCCTGGTACATGCTGTTTCCTGGCGCATGCTGCTTGCTGGCAAAACATTGTTGCCAAGGTGTTTGCTGGCGCATGCTGTTTTCTGGCGCATGCTGTCCTGGCGCATGCTGTTTCCTGGCGCATACTGTTTCCTGGCACATGCTGTTTCTTGGCGCATGCTGTCCTGGTGCATGCTGTTTCCTGGCGCATGTTATTTCCTGGCACATGCTGTTTCTTGGCGCATGCTGTCCTAGCGCATGCTGTTTCCTGGCGCATGCTATTTTCTGGCACATGCTGTTTCTTGGTGCATGCTGTTTTCTGGCGCATGCTGTTTTTTGTGGCCGCATGGCACTTCCTGGCCGCATGAGATCTTGACCTCATATGCATTCTCAGTCGCATGAACTTCTATAATTTACCAGCCGCATGAACTCTAGCCTATGATGCCTTCTAACTGATTCTTGTTCCGAATTAACATTGCTTGATATTGATTGTGACCTTAACTAATAATTGATCATGCATTCCTAGTTGGAACTAAGAGACTGGCTAGTCGTCTTATTTAAATTGGATGAATGAGACACGTTCATATTAATTATGAACTATTGTAATCGATTGGTCGATCCTGAATATTGGCATACAGGCATATGCAGGCTTTAATTTATTTATTTTTCTATAAAAACAGCATGTGTACTTTATGGTCAAGGCATAATTTATTCTGTGGTTAGTTTAATTGTTGTATTACGCTATGTAAGACCTACAACCTAACCGCACAGGTATCGTTGTCGAGTTGGGCATATCGTACTTTGTACGGAAGTACTCATTCTGAATGACCATAATCCACGACATGGGATTTCACTTAACATAGAGGCTACTAAGTTAAATAAAATAATGATTGCATGGTGAGAATGGATTCCCGAGTTCTTACATGGCAGCCCTATTTGGGACTGTTAGTGCCCGACAGGCCGGCTGGTTCCCACAGATACTGCAAATCTGTCACACGGGCAGGGAGCGGTATCTGCTTATATTATTTATTGTATATTGATGACGGGCGTCCCGCTGGGACTCGTCTAATTCATGATTGGCGTAATTGATTGACTGGGTAGACTAGCCTTGCTTGCACATAGTAAGAACTGAGGAATCCTTTATCGCATAATTCTAGGATAACTTAGACCTCACCATAGCAAGCCGTAGTAGTGAATGGCCGTTTTAAATTGACTTGTTTGTGTACTGCATCTACTCTGTTACCTAACTGAGATGATCAGAATGTCAGGACATGACGGGCTAACTTCTGTTCTTGTTTGGTTGGAATTTGGTTCGAAGTGTCGTGATGTTATGTGAATCCCAGTAGCAAGCAGAGATCTATTATAATATTCTCTTATTTACTGGTTTAAATTCCTCATATCGTGCTTCCTTGCGGTACTTGCTATTAGAGGTCTAACCTCTATGGTTTTGCATGGCCAGATCTAGAGCCGGTTCCCGAGGACTCAGCTTACTTCTACCTCCAAGATGGTCAATACTAGAGGGATGATCGCAGGAGGACTCGAGTGGGTTGTAACGCCCCAGTCCCAAAATACGTAGGACTAGGAACGTAGACATGCCAGCTGTATTCATACGAAGTATACTCCAATATATGGAAGCCTCGTATAAATACATAAGCTGCAAAATGCAGTAGAACCATAACTAATCTCATCCACGCAAAATAAATGAATAAAAGACATCATATAAAGATAATGAATTGTCTTAATACAATATGTTGGGCGGAGACAAATCTACTACCAACAAAATAAAGAAATAAAATACATGAAGAATGAAATGAGCGGCGAGCGAAGCGAAGACGATCCAAATGCAATCATCCTCGAAGAAATAGCGAAGATCATGGCTAGAGCTAAAGCACCTGCAAAGGACAATAGCACACACCTGGAGAGATAACCAGGTCCTCAGAGGGACATAACAAGACACATAATAGCATGCCATATAAACTGAATAAATATTGCTCAAATAAATAAGTAAATCGAATTATAACATGGTCCAATACGCACCGACTGAACGAGCGTACCATCCCCCCAACCAAACAAGGACAGGAGATGGTAAACTAATTCACGGTGACGTACCTTTCCATGCTAAGAATTCAATATGGTATCCGGACCCCAACAAGGTTCAATACCTTCTCATCGAAGTAGTAAGTCACACCTACAACCAAACAAGGACAAGATGTGACGAACTAATCCGCGACAAGTTATTGTTCCAAGCCACGGTCAGATACAAGTACCCAAACCAAAAGTACTCGTACCTAACGGATAAAGGTACCTAACCGTTCTAAGTGAAATGTAGTTAAGAACAATCCTTTCTACGCATGGACCCTGGCTGAATAGGATCGGCATAGTCCCCCATGGGCACCAGAGGCCCCATCAGTAAGAGCATGACGTTCCGCAGAATCGTCAGTGGCCGTCAGTAATCTTGGGTCATCAACCCCGTATCTCCAGCGGAGAGTCCGGGTCACCAGGGAAGTGCATCAAAGCCCATACGCTAAGGAATTGTCCTCCCCGCCCAATGCCTATTATGTTGTATCCACAACATTAACCTCTATAACCGCTAAGTCAAACTAGCATACAACCTCTATTAGCGGTTATTCCTATCGCACGGCTTGTACGTACTGGTGTCCAGCCAATCATGCACTTCCGTGTTCTACATGCGACACACAACTTCGTGTTACAACGTGTCAAGGCCAATGAATGCAACACACATGGTGGTCCCTTAAATCTAGGTTTAATTTGTAAGAAAATAATACACAGCAGGAAATATAAATGAACAGTAAGTTCTAGCAGTTATGCCATGTATCACAGTTTATTTTGCATAAAGAAAATAAATAATGCATGAAATATGAGCTAAAATAATTAAACAGCGAATGGCAAGGTGTCTTGCCTAGTAGGGCGCCTGGTGTGCTGCGATGATCAAGGTAGCACGATCTGCAACTTTGGTGTAACAACTACACAAGGGGACCTCTGATGGTGGCACGGACAGTTCCATTGGATCCAGAAGGGTCAAATTAGTTAGGGTGGACATAAGGTAGTCTCGAAATGGGCGAAGAAATTGGAACAACAGGACTTGGATACGGACATGAGAGAAATTAAAGAAATAATGGATAAATAAATATTTATATATACGATTTTTAGAAAATATTTATAATTCCTAAAACTGGTTTTCATAAGTCAAAATAAGTATAAGAAAAAAATACTCCCAATCAAGAATTTTTTTTTTTTTTTGATAAAATACCAAGTTTGTAAATTCTCGTTTTTGACAGAAACGATGTTTGATAAAATACTTTAGATAGATATATGAAAAATCTATGAAAACATTTTTTTAGGAAAATATTGAAGTTGTCCAAATACCCATTTGAGGTCAAAGCAATAAAAACGCAAAACTGTACTTTTGCTTCAAAAATATTTTCTGGAAAATATACATTAATGAAAACAATTAAAATATTACTAAATTTTTTAATAATAATAATGATAATAATAATTAATAAAAATACACTACATATATACATTATAATAAAATACATTAATACTAATGATATTAATAATAATACTAATAATAATAATGATAAAGATAATGATAATAATAATTAATAATAATAATAATGATTCAAAAGAAAAGAAAAAAAATTAATTAAATAAAAAAAATAATAAAAACAAGACACCACAGTACAGGTTCTCCTCGAGAACCAGTCCTTAGTAGAGAAAAAAAATAATAAAAAGATTAGAGAGAGGGAGGGGAAAAAGAGAGAGTGGAGAGCGAGAGAGGAAGAGAAAGAGAGAGTGTAAGGATGGAGAGGCGGGAAGAGAGAGAGAGTTCGGGATCGAAGGGGGAGAAGGCGGCGGAGTGAGGACGCCGGCGGCAAGGGGGTTCGGCGGAGGATCGGGCGCTGGCTCGCCGGATGGGTGGTCGGCGGACTGAGAGGCAGAGCGAGGCGGCGGGCGAGGGTTTCGTATGGGAAGACGGAGAGGGGGTGGTCCGGCGGGCTGAGAGGGAGAGCGAGGCGGCGGGTGAAGGTTTCGTATGGAAAGACGGAGAGGGGGTGGTCCGGCGGGCTAAGAGGGAGAGCGAGGCGGCGGAGGCTACAGACGGCGGGGGCCAGGGCGGTGGCGGATCTATGGATTCACGACCGCTGGGACGACACTGCAAGGAGAGTTCGACCGGGAGTTGGCCGGCGGCATGGGGCGAGTCGGGCGCACAGAGGTGAGTCTAGGTTAGGTTTTTATTTTTCTTCTTTCTTCTTGATGGTGGTGGTGGTTGTGTGGTGACGATGACGACGATGGTGGTGGCGATGGCTTTGGTGGTGGTGGAGTTTGGTTGTCGGCTGGTGTTAACGGTGATGGCGTTGTGGTGTTACTGATGGTGGTGGCTGTGTTGTAGACGGCGACGGGGGTGGTAATGGTGGCGGCTGACCGGAGACGAGGAGTCGGGGTCGGGTGTGCTGAGATGGTGGTCGCGACGGGGTTGGCTTTGGTGGCCAGGGAGTCGGGCGGTCCGAGTCGATCGGGACAGTAGATGACGACGGCTAGGTTAGGTTAGGGGTTAGGAATTGGTTTTGGGTTGTCCTGCGAGACACGAAATTGTTTTGACGTCCGGGGTTGTCGGACGCAGGAGATCAATGTACTTGTACAAGGGATAAATAGTGGATAGGGTAGGGGACACGGACACGATGCACCAACTTGGGTTGTGGAGAATTTGTGGATGATAAAAATATTGGAGGAGTACCTGCCTATTTATAGGATGTGGGAATTCCCAATTGGATAGGAACTAGGAATAGTTTAAAACCCAAGTAGATAAATTATCTATTTAATTAAAATCAATCAAATCTAATCCAAATCCAATTAAATCTAATTTAATTTCCTTAGTTTAAAATCAAATCAATAAATCAATTTCCAATATTAACTATTTAAATAAATACATAAATTCAAATCAATATTTAAATCTCCACAATAAATTCAAAATATGTTTTCCAAAAATACTAATAATAATAATTTCGAAAATTACATTAATATTTAAAATAAACCAATAAATAGTTACAAATATACATGTATGCACAAATAATGTTTTCATAATTATGTTTTTCTAGTATACAATAAAAAATATTAATTATTCTTAATAATTGTATAAATGAAGGCTTTTAGTAAATAAAATAACAACTTGGTAATGATAGTAAAATAATTATTGCATATATTATTTTGAAACTATAAAATAATAAATAAAATATTTTTCTAAAATATGTACGCTCGCACATATTCGCACTCGTCGAGCAAAAATAAAATTTTGTGCGCGACGTAAAATACGACTACGCGACGTACAATACAAAATTTTAAATCGGTACCAAATTTAATAAAATAAAAAAAATAGTAGAAATTTAGGGGTTTTACATCCTACCCAACTTAAAAGAATTTCGTCCTCGAAATTAAGAATTAGTAGGGGGTAAGAGGACACAAGGGGGTATCAATGGGGATCCAACGATGACAATGTTTTCACAAAATCATGTCGTAAGAAATCGCAATCTAGATCGTAGAAAAACAATTCGGTATGGTCATAATTGATAGGACAGCTAGAGGAATTTCAAGTATAACGCCTTCGTCCTTCGAAAATGGGTGAAGGCGAAAGCAATATAGAGTTCGAAGGAGGCGTTATCGACTACGAATACATGATTCAAAGACGATCGAATAATTTCAAAGGAATTGTCAAGGTAGTCGTGGATGGGACTCTAGAGGACAAGTTTAACTATGTCCCCATCCACGTAAAATAATAGGCAAAAGCGAACCAAAGTGCACTTGGTTGATCAGACCATTATGCACCGGTTCTGATTAGACAACATGTTAGTGGGAGCTCTTCCAATAACATATGTCTTGAACAAGCTCGATAAAAGATAAACTTGCAAAAACTAGGCTACATTAGCATCATTAGTTTAGATAGTAAAAATATAGGCACGATGGTAGATAAATAAAATCAATTATGAATAGTATAAGAGTCATAAGGATCTAAGTCTTTTATCATTCTATGGTTTATTGACCAAGGTTTGGTTGACTAAATGGGTTTGATTCCTCTAGTCTCTATGGTCTTAATAGTCAAGGGCGTGTCGGGTCGTGGGGTGTTCTACCCAACTTAAAAAGAATTAAGCTAAGGGTGTTTGGGACATCTAACTAGTAGGGTCAATCTCTAGCAAGCACGAAGGGAAGATAAGAATAGGGATGGAAGGAAGCAAGCAAGATGCAATTGATGAGTCAAACGGTAGATTGAAGAAAGTGGACAAGTATGTGGATGAGATCCTAGACTTCTAATCCTATTCGCAGGCTTGCTTGGTACGGTAAATTAACCAAACAATTTATCTTGACCTGCATGGGCCACCACAAAAATATATAACGCCCTAGTCCCAAAATACGTAGGACTAGGAACGTAGACATGCCAGCTGTATTCATACGAAGTATACTCCAATATATGGAAGCCTCGTATAAATACATAAGCTGTAAAATGCAGTAGAACCATAACTAATCTCATCCACGCAAAATAAATGAATAAAAGACATCATATAAAGATAATGAATTGTCTTAATACAATATGTTGGGTGGAGACAAATCCACTACCAACAAAATAAAGAAATAAAATACATGAAGAATGAAATGAGCGGCGAGCGAAGCGAAGACGATCCAAATGCAATCATCCTCGAAGAAATAGCGAAGATCACGGCTAGAGCTAAAGCACCTGCAAAGGACAATAGCACACACCTGGAGAGATAACCAGGTCCTCAGAGGGACGTAACAAGACACATAATAGCATGCCATATAAACTGAATAAATATTGCTCAAATAAATAAGTAAATCGAATTATAATATGGTCCAATATGCACCTACTGAACGAGCGTACCATCCCCCCAACCAAACAAGGACAGGAGATGGTAAACTAATTCACGGTGATGTACCTTTTCATGCTAAGAATTTAATATGGTATCCGGATCCCAACAAGATTTAATACCTTCTTATCGAAGTAGTAAGTCACACCTACAACCAAACAAGGACAAGATGTGACGAACTAATCCGCGACAAGTTATTGTTCCAAGCCACGGTCAGATACAAGTACCCAAACCAAAAGTACTCGTACCTAACGGATAAAGGTACCTAACCGTTCTAAGTGAAATGTAGTTAAGAACAATCCTTTCTACGCATGGACCCTGGCTGAATAGGATCGGCATAGTCCCCCATGGGCACCAGAGGCTCTATCAGTAAGAGCATGACGTTCCGCAGAATCGTCAGTGGCCGTCAGTAATCTTGGGTCATCAATCCCGTATCTCCAGCGGAGAGTCCGGGCCACAAGGGAAGTGCATCGAAGCCCATACGCTAAGGAATTATCCTCCCCGTCCAATGCCTATTATGTTGTATCCACAACATTAACCTCTATAACCGCTAAGTCAAACTAGCATGCAACCTCTATTAGCGGTTATTCCTATCGCACGGCTTGTACGTACTGGTGGCCAGCCAATCACGTACTTTCGTATTCTACATGCGACACACAACTTCGTGTTACAACGTGTCAAGGCCAATGAATGCAACACACATGGTGGTCCCTTAAATCTAGGTTTAATTTGTAAGAAAATAATACACAGCAGAAAATATAAATGAACAGTAAGTTCTAACAGTTATGCCATGTATCACAGTTTATTTTGCATAAAGAAAATAAATAATGCATAAAATATGAGCTAAAATAATTAAACAGCAAATGGCAAGGTGTCTTGCCTGGTAGGACGCCTGGTGTGCTGCGATGATCAAGGTGGCACGATCTGCAACTTTGGTGTAACAACTACACAAGGGGACCTCTGATGGTGGCACGAACAGTTCCATTGGGTCCAGAAGGGTCAAATTAGTTAGGGTGGACATAAGGTATTCTCGAAATGGGCGAAAGAATAGGAACAACAGGACTTGGATACGGACAAGAGAAAAATTAAAGAAATAATGGATAAATAAATATTTATATATACGATTTTTAGAAAATATTTATAATTCCTAAAATTGGTTTTCATAAGTCAAAATAAGTATAAGAAAAAAATACTCGCAGTCAAGAAAAATTATTTTTTTTTGGATAAAATACCAAGTTTGTAAATTCTCGTTTTTGACAGAAACGATGTTTGATAAAATACTTTAGATAGATATATGAAAAATCTAGGAAAACATTTTTTTAGGAAAATATTGAAGTTGTCCAAATACCCTTTTGAGGTCAAAGCAATAAAAACACAAAAGTGTACTTTTGCTTCAAAAATATTTTCTGGAAAATATATATTAATAAAAACAATTAAAATAATACTAAATTTTTTAACAATAATAATGATAATAACAATTAATAAAAATACACTACATACATACATTATAATAAAATACATTAATACTAATGATATTAATAATAATACTAACAATAATAATGATAAAGATAATGATAATAATAATTAATAATAATAATAATGATTCAAAAGAAAAGAAAAAAATTAATTAAATAAAAAAAATAATAAAAACAAGACACCACAGTACTGGTTCTCCTCGAGAACCAGTCCTTAGTAGAGAAGAAAAAAAAATAATAAAAAGATTAGAGAGAGGGAGGGGAAAAAGAGAGAGTGGAGAGCGAGAGAGGAAGAAAAAGAGAGAGTGTAAGGATGGAGAGGCGGGAAGAGAGAGAGAGAGTTCGGGATCGGAGGGGGAGAAGGCGGCGGAGTGAGGACGCCGGCGGCAAGGGGGTTCGGCGGAGGATCGGGCGCTGGCTCGTCGGATGGGTGGTCGGCGGACTGAGAGGGAGAGCGAGGCGGCGGTCGAGGGTTTCGTATGGGAAGACGGAGAGGGGGTGGTCCGGTGGGCTGAGAGGGAGAGCGAGGCGGCAGGCGAGGGTTTCGTATGGGAAGACGGAGAGGGGGTGGTCCGGCGGGCTGAGAGGGAGAGCGAGGCGGCAGAGGCTACAGACGGCGGGGGCCAGGGCGGTGGCGGATCTATGGATTCACGACCGCTGGGATGACACTGCAAGGAGAGTTCGACCGGGAGTTGGCCGGCGGCGTGGGGCGAGTCGGGCGCACAGAGGTGAGTCTAGGTTAGGTTTTTATTTTTCTCCTTTCTTCTTGATGGTGGTGGTGGTTGTGTGGTGACGATGACGACGATAGTGGTGGCGATGGCTTTGGTGGTGGTGGAGTTTGGTTGTCGGCTGGTGTGACGGTGATGGCGTTGTGGTGTTACTGATGGTGGTGGCTGTGTTGTAGACGGCGACGGGGGTGGTAATGGTGGTGGCTGACCGGAGACGAGGAGTCGGGGTCGGGTGTGCTGAGATGGTGGTCGCGACGGGGTTGGCTTTGGTGGCCAAGGAGTCGGGCGGTCCGAGTCGATCGGGACAGTAGGTGGCGACGGCTAGGTTAGGTTAGGGGTTAGGAATTGGTTTTGGGTTATCCTGAGAGACACAAAATTATTTTGACGTCCGGGGTTGTCGGACGCAGGAGATCAATGTACTTGTACAAGGAATAAATAGTGGATGGGGTAGGGGACACGGACACGATGCACCAACTTGGGTTGTGGAGAATTTGTGGATGATAAAAATATTGGAGGAGTACCTGCCTATTTATAGGATGTAGGAATTCCCAATTGGATAGGAACTAGGAATAGTTTAAAACCCAAGTAGATAAATTATCTATTTAATTAAAATCAATCAAATCTAATCCAAATCCAATTAAATCTAATTTAATTCCCTTAGTTTAAAATCAAATCAATAAATCAATTTCTAATATTAACTATTTAAATAAATACATAAATTTAAATCAATATTTAAATCTCCACAATAAATTCAAAATATGTTTTCCAAAAATACTAATAATAATAATTTCAAAAATTACATTAATATTTAAAATAAACCAATAAATAATTACAAATATATATGTATGCACAAATAATATTTTCATAATTATGTTTTTCTAGTATACAATAAAAAATATTAATTATTCTTAATAATTGTATAAATGAAGGCTTTTAGTAAATAAAATAACAACTTGGTAATGATAGTAAAATAATTATTGCATATATTATTTTGAAACTATAAAATAATAAATAAAATATTTTTCTAAAATATGTACGCTCGCACATTTTCGCACTCGTCGAGCAAAAATAAAATTTCGTGCGCGACGTAAAATATGACTACGCGACGTACAATACAAAATTTTAAATCGGTACCAAATTTAATAAAACAAAAAAAATAGTAGAAATTTAGGGGTTTTACATGGGTTCCTTACTTTCCAACTCGTTTTGTTACTTACTTTATATTTTGCCGTTTGGCACCGACATGTTAGTCGGATCGTCTTGTACTTACTTTTACATAATTATAACTAAGTCAGGCTGCAGCTGATAAACAATTGTGTATACCTTGCTTCGTCATCTGGTTATGTTTTGTAAAGCCAGATATCAAGAACATTTTGACTGAGCGTTTGGAACGCCTTACTGCTTTATCTTACATGTTCTCTATTTCTGTTTCTTATTTGAATGATTGAGACAATAGATGTGAAGTGACCATAGTGAGACTTTGATGTAGTATGCACCCCCTCGTCTTTTAGACAACATTAATCGTATTATACGATATTCATCTATCCGTAATACGTAGCTGGCTGAGTCATTCCCCCGCTCTCCAGTATTCTGGTTCTGGGGCATGACAAGGTTTTAGTGGTGGCCCATGCAGGTCTGATTTCAGACTTATGGGATGTTTTTAATTTATAGGATGTCTCAATCACACATGTTCCCCCTTGATCACATGATTTATTGTTCTCAATCCTAGCTTGACATTTCCGTATCCTTCGACTTCATTGATCCTTCATGTCCGGTCGTTTGATTGTTTGTTTGTCCCTTTTCCTAGGGGCACCTCGTCCGCATCTGTCAGAATTGGACAACAGCAACAAGGGCAATATGGACAACCTAACCAGGTTGGTCAGCTACAAGGGCCAGAACTACTTTAAGAGACTATCCAAGAAGAAGTGATAGTAGAAGCGGCAGCTGGATCGCAGTATCCGGAGGTTCCACCACCACCAACAGTTCCACCTACCCCTGTGGAAGTGGACACACCAGCTCTTCTGGAGATCATGAGAGGAATGATGGCTACTCAGCAACATCAGATGTTAGCCCAGCAGTGCATGCACGCTCAGTTGCAAGAGCAGAACGTACTACTCAACTAAGGATTGCAGACAGCTTTGGAAAGAGGGGCGAGGACAGATTCAGGAGCATCAGCCAGGTTTTGCAAGTACAACCCCCATCGTTTCGAGGGCATGGAGGATGCCATCTCAGCAGATGCATGGCTTAAGGATATTGAGGCTATTCTGACGGCAGCTAAGGTACCGGCAGAAGAACGTATGGATCAGGTGAAGTTGTTACTTCAAGATCTCGTACGTGATTGGTGGGAATCAGAAGAAGTAGGCATCAGACGTCATGTTGCTTGGGACGACTTTATTGCAAGGTTCAAGACCAAGTACTATGGAGTTGTGGCGCAGTTTGAGTTACAACAAAAGTTTATCAACCTCAAGCAGGCCGGCAAGACGGTAGATGCTTATGCAGCGGAGTTCTGCAGATTGAGTAGGTTCGCCCCAGAGATGGTAGCAACGGAAAGCCAGAGGGCTATGATGTTCCAGCAAGGGTTTCATCTTGAGCTCTTACAATTGATAGAGGGGCAAAATTATCAGACTTTCGATGAGGTATTGACGGCAACCCGAAGGCATGAGATCACCATTCAGAGGATCACGGCAAGGACTGGAGGTCAGAAGAGACCCCACAGTCAGATTGAAGGAGGAGGGGGAGTAGCGCCCTGAACAACAGCACCGTCCCTTGGTGTCCGCATTCATGATGTGGCGATACGAGGGCCAGCACCACCAAGGCAGCAGCAACAGCAACAGAGGAAGAACCAGTAACCCCCAGTAGGCTGCACTTATTATGGGAAGGTAGGGTACACTAGAGATGTGTGTCGGACATTGAACGGACAGTGTTTGATATGTGGAAATTCAGATCATCGGGTTACCACCTGTCCCATGAATTCGAGGTCAGGAGGACCAGTACAACAATTTCCTGCTCTGCCAGCACCAGGGGCAGGACAGTATCGAGGACCAGCGGTAGCAGTGAGACCATTGGCACAATGCCCGTTCATCACACAGGCTCAGATGTTTCGACAGCAAGGACCGCCGATGCAACAGCACCAGTATAGACCACTCCAGCATCATCAAGGAAGGGGCCAGCAGCAGCAGCAGCCCCAGGCTAGGCCGCGACATGGGAACCAACAAGGAGGTCGAGGGCAGGCATTCACTATGTCCTTGGAGGAGGCATTAGCATCGGAAGATGTTGTGGCAGGTAACATTTTCGTCGCCTCATATCCTGCAGTAGCATTGTTTGATTCGGGAGCATCACACTCATTTATATCTGTACAATTTGTAACACGGGTAGAAATGGAATTCGAAGCATTGCCAGGGAGGCTAAATATACTCACTGGTAATAGGCTCATAGGAGTTAGTAGAGTTATTCTAGCATGTAGCGTTGTAGTTTGCAGGTATTCTTTACCCGTCCGGTTGATAGAATTTCCTGTTGGAAATTTTGACGTTATCTTAGGCATGGACTGGCTGAAAGACAGTCATGCGACAATAGATTATCGTAGAGGAAGTGTATCTTTTGATATTCCAGGCATGAGGCAGTTTACTTTAGTCAGATCAGTAGCAACTCAACAAGAGCAGGGAGTAGTAACGGCAATAGAAGAAGTTCAAGTTCCGAAGGTAGTTGAAGAGTTTCTAGACGTATTTCTCGAAGAACTTCCAGGTCTACCACCGGTTAGAGATATTGAGTTCAGTATAGAATTAGCACCTGGAACTAAACCGATATCAGATCGAGTTTACAGAATGGCGGATTCAGAACAGGCCAAGGTATATCAGCACATAGAGGAACTGAAGGAGAAGAAGTTCATCCAAGCTAGTATATCACCATGGGCAGCACCAGTGGTACTTGAGGGAAAGAAGGATGGGTCATCCAGATTGTGCATCGATTACAGGAAGCTTAACGCGGCCACAGTAAAGAACAAGTACCCACTATCCAGGATCGACGACTTGTTTGATCAGTTGAGCAGAGCTAGAGTTTTCTCCAAGATAGATCTTCGTTCAGGGTATCATCAAGTAAGGATTCGGAAGGAGGATATTTCCAAGACAGCATTCAGGTCAAAGTATGGGCATTATGAGTTCTTGGTAATACCGTTTGGTTTGACCAATGCTCCAGCAAAATTTATAGATTTGATGAACCGCATCTTTATGCCATACTTAGATCAATTTGTCATTGTGTTTCTTGACGACATTCTCGTCTACTCTGCTAATGAGGAGGAACATGAAGACCACCTCCAAAAAGTGTTACAGGTTCTGAGAGAGAACCAGTTGTATACCAAGCTCAGCAAGTATAAGTTTTGGTCGAACTATATTTTATTTTTGGGGCACATTGTATCAGGAGCTGGAGTAGCAGTGGATCCCAAGAAGGTAGAAGCAGTAGAGAGTTGGCCAGTATCCAAGACCGTAGCAGATGTGCGAAGTTTCTTGGGATTGGCAGGATATTACAGAAGGTTTATATCAGATTTTGTAAGACTTTCAGCACCCATGACCCGCTTGACACGGAAGGATATACCATTCGTCTGGTCGGCAAAATGTCAGGCATCATTTAAGAACTTGAAGCAGAAGTTGATATCAGTGCCTATTCTTACATTGCCAGTTGGATCCGGAGGTTTTACTGTATATTGTGATGCGTCGGGTAAAGGACTTGGGTGCATCCTCATGTAGCATAGGAAGGTAATAGCGTATGCATCTAGGCAGCTTCGGGACCACGAGAAGAATTACCCAACTCATGACTTAGAGTTGGCAGCAGTAGTATTTGCTTTAAAGCTATGGAGGCATTACTTATATGGTGATCGAGTGGACATGTACACAGACCACAAAAGTCTGAAGTACATCTTTACTCAGAAGAAGCTGAACATGAGGCAGAGAAGATGGTTGGAGTTGATCAAGGATTACGACGTAGAGCTTCAGTATCATCCAGGCAAGGCTAATGTGGTAGCAGACGCTCTTAGCAGGAGAGGCGGCGCATTTATGACAACACAGAAGCATATCTTAGAAGACCTTCAGGAGATGGGTATCGAAGTTATACTTCCTAGTGATGTAGGAGTTCTAACAAGTCTACAAGTTCAATCCGACTTGGTAGACAGGATCAAGACAGCTCAGGCACAGGACCCAAGGATTCAGAAGCTTAGGGTAGAATGTGAGTCAAGACTCAGGAAGGAGATGAGAATTCATGAAGATGGTACCCTTAGGTTTGGATTGCGTCTATGTGTGCCTAGTAGAGATATCAGACAGGAGGTTATGGCAGAAGCTTACAGTTCTCAGTATTCTATATACCCTAGAGGGACCAAGATGTACCAAGATATCAAACAGTACTTCTGGTGGAACGGAATGAAGAGAGAAATAGCTAGATTTGTTTACCGTTGCTTGGTATGTCAGCAAGTGAAGGCAGAACAGCAGAGGCTAGCTGGGTTATTACAACCGCTTTCTATTCTGGAATAGAAATGGAAACATATTACAATAAACTTTGTGACCGGTTTACCAAGGTCACCAAGTGGTAAAGATGCCATTTGGATGATAGTAGATCGGCTTACGAAGGTGGCACACTTTCTTTCTTTCAGAGTAGGACAATCTACAGAAAAGTTGGCAGAGTTGTATATGCAACAGATAGTCAGGCAGCATGGAGTCCATGTCAGTATTGTGTCAGACAGAGATACCCATTTTATATCATATTTCTGGAAGAGCTTATATCATAGTCTGGGTACCAAGTTAAGATTTAGCACGGCTTACCATCCACAGACGGACGGGCAATCAGAAAAAATAATTCAGACTTTAGAGGATATGTTGCGAGCTTGTACTCTGGATTTTGGAGGATCTTGGGAGAGCCACCTGTACTTAGTCGAATTCTCATACAACAACAGTTATCAAGCCAGTATCCAGATGGCGCCATTTGAAGCACTATATGGTAAGAAGTGTAGGTCGCCATTGGCATGGGATGATATCGGAGAGAGGAAGATGTTAGGCCCGGAAATGATTGTCCAGACAATTGAAGTGGTCAAGAGAATTAGAGAGCGACTTTGAGTTGCGCAGGATCGACATCGTCATTGGGCGGACCAGCATCGTAGGCCGCTAGAGTTTTTCGTTGGAGACCACGTATTCTTACGGATCTCACCTACCCGTAGGGTCATTAGATTTGTCGTTCGCGGAAAGTTGAGTCCGCGGTACGTGGGTCCGTTTCTTATCCTTGATCGGATAGATGATGTTGCTTATCGTTTATCCCTTCCACCTTCGTTACGAGAGATGCATGACGTATTCCATGTATCTCAGTTACGTAGGTATGTATCGGACCCAAGCCATATCCTTGATCATTCTGAGCTGATTGTTGGTACCAACCTGTCTTACGAGGAACAACCTATGTCTATTTTGGACCGAAGAGAGAAGATACTCAAGAACCGAACAATTAGCCTTGTCCAGGTTGCTTGGGGTCATTACTCTTTAGGGGAGTCAACGTGGGAACGTGAGGATGACATCCGATCATGGTATCCATACCTGTTTGACTCACAAGGTATATCTTTTTCTGTATACCTTGATTGTCTTAACTCCTCATGCTCGTCACCTTATGAGTAGAATTGCTCGGTATCGTCGATAGTTAAACATAGATATGTTACTTGCTATTGGCATTATAGAATGATTGCTTACTTAATTTACCTGTACTTAGATTAATTTAGCTTTGATGTTTCTATCCTGCTTGGAATTGAAATTCCGAGGACGGAATTTTTCTAAGGAGGGTAGAGATGTCACTTCCCGTTCTCAGAATACGTATTTTTATACATGTACCGCTTTAATATATTTAATTAATATTTATCATGTATTATTCTGTATTTAAATCTCTTTAATTTTATGTTAATTGATTTCCTGCAATTTTATTTTCTGTATTTTACTTTCTGCTTTTATACTCTGCTTTAGCTTTGCTTTGGGTTCGGCTTCGATTAGTTCAATTATGTTGGCTCATCATGAACCGAAACAAACCCCCACCTACCACCACCCCATTTAAAACCCTAAAACCCTTTCTCTCTCTTTATTTTACTCCTTCTCCATTACTCTTCTTATTCATCCTCCATAACTCTCTCCCACCTACCTAGCCGCATAGGCAAGTGCCAACTTGCTTCTTGATGGATTTCCATTTTTGTTGTTCCATTGTCTTCCTCTCAAGATTCTTAGACACTTTAGTACTTAGCATTTTCAATTTCCATGGCTCATTTTATGTAGATCTAAGTTTAATACATTTTTAGAATTTTTAGGTTTTGATCTAGTAACTTTGTTATTTTTCAAGTTTTGATGGTTCCATGTTGTAGAGAATTTGATTCTACCCAATTTAGACTATTGGAAGTCCTGATTTTGACTTATTTTGAGTGATTTATGGTCTTTTGGTTCATAGATTTTTATGGCCATTGGAGGCTGGTTGGGGAAGATGAGCAGTGAACACTGTTGCCATGCCGTTTGCTGGCGCATGCTGTTTCCTGGCGCATACTGTTTGCTGGCAAAATACTGTTGCCATGTTGTTTGCTGGCGCATGCTGTTTTCTGGCACATGTTGTCTTGGCGCATGCTGTTTTCTGGCGTATGATGTTTGCTAGCAGAACACTGTTGCCATGCTGTTTGCTGGCGGATGCTGTTTTCTGGCGCATGCTGTCCTGGCGCATGCTATTTCCTGGCGCATACTGTTGTTGGCAAAACACTGTTGCCATGCTGTTTGCTGGCGTATGCTATTTTCTGGCGCATGCTGTCCTGGCGCTTGCTGTTTTCTGGAGCATGCTGTTTGCTGGCAAAACACAGTTGCCATGCTGTTTGCTGGCGCATGCTGTTTTCTGGTGCATGCTGTCCTGGCGTATGCTGTTTTCTGGCAAAACACTGTTGCCATGCTATTTGCTGGCGCATGCCATTTTCTGGCGCATGCTGTCCTGGCGCATGCTGTTTCCTGGCGCATACTGTTTGCTGGCAAAATACTGTTGCCATGCTGTTTGCTGGCGAATGCTATTTTCTGGCGCATGCTGTCCTAGCGCATGCTGTTTTCTGGCGCATTCTGTTTCTTGGCACATGCTGTTTCTTGGCGCATGCTGTCCTGGCACATGCTGTTTTCTGGCGCATGCTGTTTCCTGGCACATGCTTTTTATTGGCGCATGCTGTCCTGGCGCATGCTGTTTTCTGGCGCATGCTGTTTCCTGGCACATGCTGTTTCTTGGTGCATGCTATTTTCTGGCGCATGCTGTTTTCCGTGGTCGCATGGCACTTCCTGGCCGCATGAGATCCTGACCTCATATGCATTCTCAGTCGCATGAACTTCTATAATTTTTTGGCCGCATGAACTCTAGCCCATGATGCCTTCTGACTGATTCTTGTCCCAAATTAACATTGCTTGATATTGATTGTGATCTTGACTAATAATTGATCATGCGTTCCTAGTTGGAACTAAGAGACTGGCTAGTCGTCTTATTTAAATTGAATGAATGAGACACGTTCATATTAATTATGAACTATTGTAATCGATTGGCCGATCCCGAATATTGGCATACAATATATGCAGGCTTCAACTTATTTATTTTTCTACAAAAGCAGCATGTGTACTTTATGGTCAAGGCATGAATTATTCCGTGGTTAGTTTAATTGTTGTATTACGCAATGTAAGACCTACAACCTAACCGCACGGGTATCATTGTAGAGTTGGGCATATCGTACTTTGTACGGAAGTACTCATTCTGAATGACCATGATCCACGGCATGAAATTTCACTTAACATAGAGGCTACTAAGTTAAATAAAATAATGATTGCATGGAGAGAATGGATTCCCGAGTTCTTACATGGCAGCCCTCTTTGGGGCTATTAGTGCCCGACAGGCCGGCTGGTTCCCACAGATACTGCAAATCTGTCACACGGGCAGGGAGCGGCATCTGCTTATATTATTTATTGTATATTGATGACGGGCGTCCCGCTGGACTCGTCTAATTCATGATTGGCGCAATTGATTGACTGGGTAGACTAGCCTTGCTTGCACATAGTAAGAACCGAGGAATCCTTTATCGCATAATTCCAGGATAACTTGGACCTCACCATAGCAAGCCGTAGTAGTGAATGGCCGTTTTAAATTGACTTGTTTGTGTACTGTATCTACTCTGTTACCTAACTGAGATGATCAGAATGTCAGGACATGACGGGCCAACTTCTGTCTTTGTTTGGTTGGGAGGTTGGTTCGAAGTGTCATGATATTATGTGAATCCCAGTAGCAAGCAGAGATCTATTATTATATTCTCTTATTTATTGGTTTAAATTCCTCATATCGTGCTTCCTTGCGGTACATGCTATTAGAGGTCTAACCTCTATGGTTTTGCATGGCCAGATCTAGAGCCGGTTCCCGAGGACTCAGCTTACTTCCACCTCCAAGATGGTCAATACTAGAGGGATGATCGCAGGAGGACTCGAGTGGGTTCCTTACTTCCCCACTCATTTTGTTACTTACTTTATATTTTGTCGTTTGGCACCGACATTTTAGTCGGATCGTCTTGTACTTACTTTTACATAATTGTAACTAAGTCAGGTTGCAGCTGATAAACAATTGTGTATACCTTGCTTCGTCAACTGGTTATGTTTTGTAAAGCCAGATATCAAGAACATTTTGACTGAGCGTTTGGGATGCCTTACTGCTTTATCTTACATGTTCTCTATTTCTGTTTCTTATTTCAATGATTGAGACAATAGATGTGAAGTGACCATAGTGAGACTTTCATGTAGTATGCACCCCCTCGTCTTTTAGACAGCATTGATCGTATTATATGGTATTCATATACCCGTAATACGTAGCTGGCTGAGTCATTCCTCCGCTCTCCAGTATTCTGGTTCTGGGGCGTGACAAGTTTACATAGAAGTTGATATAAATAATTTAGCATATGGAATAATGGTAAATATACGTATTTATGCGACTTGAATATGTAGATTATTATTTTAATATGTTAAAGTATTTTTCTAAAAATACCTAAAAAGAATTTGTGACTGTATATATATAAGAAGAATATTTCCCAAATAAAAATATTTTTTGCTATAAAGGTATATACTTTCAACTACAAATAAACTAGTAGCTATCTATATGAGTAATTACAAGTATATTCTAATAAAGAGTTATTTTTCAAATTAAGCCTATATCTACAATACTCATAATATTTTGAGTTGCCTGTGCATATTATTATTAGTTATAAAATATGTTAAAGATTAGGTATATTATATATAATTTTATAATGCATCTTTACAGCAGATAAGAGCATGATATCTTATAATAGTATAAACATGTCACTCTATAATGGGTCAATTATATGTATACGATATTTTGTACAGGAATTGTATAAAAAGAAATTACTTTTCCTTAAACCCTAATAAGGACAGATCTCTATAGGTGTATGTATGCTTGGTAGTTACTGGGGATTGTTATGCTCTGGTAGATTTTGGAAGATGGTACCAGCATTAGCTCATGGATAGGCCAGGACTAGACCCTTGGTATCACAGTCTCAGCAACCTTGGACAAACTTCAGGCAAAATACCTTGCCTCCCTCTACAGTTTATTCTCATGCTTATAGTTTTCCTATTTTTATATATGTTATCATCTTATTCTCTAGATCATGTGAGTATCTATATGTTTTCTGTGTTCCATATTTTACTAGATTATTGTCTTGCTTGTATATCAGTTTCATGATTAGTTAGTGTAGTTATACCAGGCTTGTTCACTTTATAGTTCATGCTAGAGTTGTCCTTACCCGTGTGTTGACATGAGTTGTACCTTGTCTCATATGTGCCTTGATTGAGTCGTGTCTTGGAACGAGTATGTGTAGTTGAACTGCTAAATCCTTGTTATCATTTCCTCAACCAGAGAGTCCACACTCGGGACGAGGGTTGACCGTTTGCACCAGAGAGTCCACACTCGGGACGAGGGTGATTGTATTGATCTATTTACATCCGTGAGTCCACACTCGAGACGAGGATGTTGACTTGTTTTTTTGTACCAGAGAGTCCACACTCGGGACGAGGGTGCCTTGCCTTGAACTAACCAGAGAGTCCACACTCGGGACGAGGGTTAGTGATTACTTCAAACCTGCGAGTCCACTCGGGGCGAAGGTTTGGTATTCCATTGATCTCATGTTCACTTGTTCATCCAGCAGTTCAGTTACGTGTAGTTGTTCTTATATTCCAGTTCATAGTCACCTGTCAGTAGCCACTTGTCGATAGTCACGTGTTAGCAGTTTTGGTCGTAGTCTCTTGCCATTTTAAGTCTCGTTCCTTGTATATATCCTGTTTATATTCTCATACATGATTAAACTGCTAGATAGGCATATTTTTATGTATCTTGCTATGTCCCCTAAGGACCTGATTATCTCTTCAGGTTAGTTATTGTATGGAATTAGTTAGCTGTTCTGGATGGTGGATAATTATAGCGCTTGTAGGTTTCAGATAATTACGATATTGCTCGCGAGATTCAGGTATTGATACCATGTTTATTATCCAGCTCGTGCTTTTCTTTCATTATCATGAGATATCCATTTATTGATTCAGTTTGTAGACTCTCGTTATATTTTTTGGAGTCTTATCGGACATTATGCTAGTGGGCTATAGAACACGACCCATAGTGTTCATTTATATTTCATACACTTATTGTGGATTTGAGATATAAATTGCGTTGCCATGATTTGACAGTATACCATAGCCTTGACAGCATTTACGTATTCGAGTCGGGCTGGAGTTCGCTCGATATGTAGCTGGCTTGCTCACGAGCTTCCGTCCGAAAAGCGGGTGCGGGTCATGACAAGTTTTTATAGGCATATTTTTATGTATCTTGCTATGTCCCCTGAGGACCTGATAACCTCTTCAGGTAAGTTATTGCACGGAGTTAGTTAGCAGTTCTGGATGGCGGATGATTATAGCGCTTGTGGGTTTCAGATGATTACGATATTGCTTACGAAATTCAGGTATTGATACCATGTTTATTATCCAGCTCGTGCTTTCCTTTCATTATCATGAGACATCCATTTATTGATTCAGTTTGTAGACTCTCGTTATATTCTTTGGAGTCTTATCGGACATTATGCTAGTGGGTTGCAGACCATGACCCATAGTGTTCATTCATGTTTCGTACACTTATTGTGGATTTGAGATACAGATTGTATTACCATGATTTGGTAGTATACCATAGCCTTGACAGCGTTTACGTATTCGAGTCGGATTGGAGTCCATTCGATACGTAGCTGGCTTGCTCACGTACTTGCATCCGAAAAGCGGATATGGGTCGTGACAATAACATCTTAATGTAAAGATCCATATAGTACCAATCCGTGTTAACAATGTGACAGCATCAAGTAAATTAATCTAGAGCAAGAATATAAATCCTAACAAGTATGAAATGATCATAGAATGTACTCGCCTGATACCCTGAACAGCTGATATAAAAAAAGGCCAACTGGAGTCACAGAGTCCAAGTTAGAGCAACACAGATTATAAAGAATTCAATTTATATGGTAATTAAAATTATAATGCAATCTACATGTGTCTAAGTCAATCAATGTTAAAGTCAACTCTTGGTCAACTCTGGTCACCTAGTCTAGTCAAACTAGGACAACTAGTCTAATATGGTCAAACTAACTGAGGTTAGGTCAACATTGGTTAAACTAGTCTATGTTAGTCAATTCTAGTTCTAAACAAGTCTACGGCCTAAACAATCAAGTATACTAGTACCATTGCTATCTAACACATAGCCTAAATTAAGGCACATAGCAAAACCACATAGCTAACAACGCACACAAACTTAGTTATATAATATACATTACTTATATATCACATATATCCTTACCCATATTGTACCACCCTAACATATACATATAGATATCATATATCAAGTATATACATATTCTCACTATGAATCATAACCTATATTTATATACTCTCATAATATATATAGATACTATATAACCCAAAAATATATATACCTATCTATATAACCCTTCCACAATCTAACATCACCTACTCAAACTCAAACACTTAGACACTAACCCACTAACACTAGGATACCATATCAACCTTGGTCATATTAGCATCCCAAAACTAATACCTTGGTAATAAGGTAAACTAATCATTTACCTTGAAGGTAAAGATAATTGATATTTATCTTAAGATTCTAACTTGGTATCATGAGATACCAAGATACCCCTCAAATATCTAATTAACTAACTATCTAATGTACTAACATAATATCTTAACTAATATCTAACATATGACCTATAGAGACTAACTTGCTAACATACCAATATCTAGAACTAACATAACCTACTAACATATCAATATCTAATATACTAGATATCTAATATCAAACTATCTAACAACATATCAAATATCTAACAAAATACTAACCTCTACTATCTAACTAACATTCATACTAACAAATATAACTTATACTAACATATAACAAACTCTAATATATCTAACCCTCTACTAACCAACATCTAACAAACATACTAACATATATAACTTATACTAACATATAACAACTCTAACATATCTAACCCTCTACTAATCAACATCTAACAAATATACAAACATATGTAACTTACACTAACATATAACAATTGTAACATATCTAATCCTCTACTAACCAACATCTAACAAACATACTAACATATATGAAGAACAGATGGCAACTCTAGAGGGGGTTGAATAGAGTATATAGAGATAATAACCAATTAAAAATTCAACTCTATCACAAATAAAACCAATCAGAGTAAGTGCGGAAAATAAAGAGAGAATCAAGAGAGCATACGCAGACACAGCCGATTTTAACCTGGTTTCCCTCGTGGAGGACTAGTCCAGGCCTGAGAACTCTAGCTCAGGATTAAATCCACTATTTGTGAAATAGTAGTTTACAACCCGTGCCTTTTCTTCAGATGAGCACGTCAACTTCTTACAGAGGATCGCAGTGGCGATTTGTTTGGAATTGTCCAAGCGACTTCTTCAACTCTTGCACAAGAATCCTAACTGAGAGATGCTGAGCACTCGAGACTTAGGAGGCTTGTGGCTAGTAGATGGGAAGGGTATGGCTTTTCTGAGCTTTAAGAAAGAATAGAAGAGAAGATTGGATGATATGAAATGAGAGAATTCTAGGCCTATTTATAGGATTTTTTAGGCAAAATTCGGCCAGAATTCGGGTAGAAAATTTTAAATATTTGGCCGTTGGACAACTAGCAACCAGCTAACCCTAAAATTAAGGCTGCTGATTTTTAGGGGACAGAGTTCGGCCCGAACTCTGTGTGGAGGCAGAGTTCGGCCCGAACTCTGTCTCCAGAGCACAGAACTGGTTCTTGGGAGTTAAGGGTCATTTTCTGGATGGTGGAGTTTAGGATTTTGGGTAGGCTGTATGTCAAGTCTCAAGAGCTCAGCATGACACAGTTTACAATCAGTCTAGACTCAAAGAAAGTATAAAATACAGACTCATATATAACTGAACTGTAAAGACTGAGCTGTCTTCTGACTTGAGCTTGATGTAGACGTCGTGTGTCGTATTGAATTATTACAAGTATTATTTAGTCAATGTTATCAATATTTGGTTGACTGTGACTTTGTGTCAACAATCTCTCCCATATTGATAATTGACAAAATAATAAATGTATATTCAATATTCATACCTGGACACAGAAATGAAAAAAGCAAAGCTCCCCCATAATTGGTGCCGAGCTAAACAAGATAGCTCCCCCGTAAACAATGCGTTGAACCTGTTGGCCTGATAGAGAAATTTTCCCAAAAGCACCAAAAGCACAATACACCAAATATACATATCTCTCCCCCTTTTGGCATTTAGCAATATAATAAGAAGCAGATAATAGTGGGCAAACACACCAAAAAGAAAAGAAATAGCATATGAACGAGCAAAAGCATATAAAAATAGAACTACCAGAATCATAAGAGTCACAACTCATAACTAGAGTCACCAAACCATAAAAAGTGTACCAAGTACATAAATCCAGCTAAACAACTGAAAAGTACTAGAAAGCATAAAAATAAACTACGATCAGCAGCAGCATCATCAAGTAGAAGCCATCTCCATCATGGAGCACGAGAAGGCCCAGCAGAGTCGGAGCGCCTGGGGTCCATAAAAGTAGCACCTGGATCCAGGTAACGCATGACCCAAGGATCGTCAATGCGATATCCCTCACGACCGGGATCCCGCTCCATGGAAATGGGCATAGAGGGATGACGGGACATGGAATACCGAATATCATGCAGCGAGTTGCGGAGTGCACTCATCTGCAGGGTAGTACGGTAGTCCATCTGAGCCCAGCGATCATCCTCTAAGTCGAAACGATCTCGGAGCATGGTCTGGATGGAGTCAAGGGTAGCAGGAGGAGGTGGCACATCCTGTCCAAGTGGAGGGGCGTCGGGCTCCTCATCATCAGACTGCTCAGAAGTGTTAGGAGAGGCGACGACTGCTTGAAGACGTCGTGCCTTGGAAAGGAATGCAGGAGCAGGCAAGAAAGGACAATCATGAAGAGGAACAATAAAAGCACGAAGGACCATAGGAAGATATAATGAATAAACCAAGGCTCGTGGTTTCTTCCTACAGTTAATCATCCAGTCCATCATGGTACGTGAAAGATTAAAAGGAATGCGATAGTGAAGATGATACAATGCTGAGATCTCAAAATATCTGACTTCATCGGTTGAGCCGACTTTTGGAAGAATAGTATTGAAAATAATTCGATGAAGTTCATAGAAGTAAGGGTTGAGGTGTTTGAGAAAAATAGTGGAGGAGAAGAAGAAAAGGTGGTAAGAAAGAGAGAGAGGGAGGAAAACCCGAATATAAGGGGAGGGTTTTCTTTGGTCGGAGTGAATCTGGACCGTAGGATCTCATTTGATCAAACGGCTGAAACCTGTCCCGATTCTGGAATAGGGGGGACCGAATTCGGCCCGAACTCTGGTAATGGCAGAGTTCGGCCCGAATTCTGGGTCTTTGTCCCAGAACAAAAATTAGGCTGGAAGAAAAAAATTGGTTAAGTATGGGAAATCAGGATAAGTTATAAAGATAACGAATTCAATAAACCAAATAGTACAAGTAGGAGAAAAGCAGTATGAAATTGAAAAGTAGCATGTCAGCAGATTATAAATCAAAATGTACCGTATAATAAACAAGGAAATATATCTTGATTCAATAATTTGAATCTGCCATGGATTAGCTGCAGGGGCCGGATCCCAGCTAGCGGTAGTCCTGAGGACTAGTGCACCGTGTCGCTTAGGCTTTTACGCCTTGGTGTCAGAAGGACCCTTTCGGCTTGTACCCATAGCAAGTTCATTTTAAGAGAATCTCAATATATTCGATATTTATGCAGGTGTATTTTAATTTATGACGCTTCATCTAAAATTCCAAGTTCACGACAAAGGAACCTGAAGCGCTCTTCGGATAATGGCTTTGTAAAGAAGTCTGCTAACTGATGATCAGTGTCAACAAATTATAAATTAATCGTGCCATTTTGCTGATGATCACGCAAAAAGTGGTGTCTAATCTCAATGTGTTTTGTGCGTGAGTGACATATGGAATTCTTAGTAAGATTTATTGCACTAGTGTTGTCACAAAAGATAGGAATATGCATGAAAGATAAATTATAGTCTTCAAGGGTTTGCTTCATCCACAGAATCTGTGTACAACAACGCCCAGCTGCTATGTATTCAGCTTCTGTTGTGGATAGTACGACAGAATTCTGTTTCTTGCTAAACCAAGAGACTAAAGACTTTCCTAATAAATGGCACGTACCGCTCGTACTTTTACGGTCGACCTTGTATCCAGCAAAATCAACATCAGAGTAACCAATAAGGTCAAATGATGTTGACTTGGGATACCATAGGCCCACTGTAACCGTAACCTTAAGGTATCTAAAGATACGCTTAACTGCTGTCATGTGCGATTCCTTAGGATTTGCTTGATATCTAGCACACAGGCAAACGCTAAACATTATATCAGGACGACTAGCAGTAAGATAAAGTAGACTGCCTATCATACCTCGATACTTACGTTGATCTACGGGTTTGCCGCTCTCATCTGGTTCTAGTTTGGTTGAAGTAGCCACAGGAGTGCTGATTGGTTTGATATTATCAAGTTCGAATTTCTTCAGCATGTCCTTTGTATACTTCGACTGACAGATGAAGGTTCCATTTATCATTTGTTTGACTTGCAGCCCAAGAAAGTAGTTGAGCTCCCCCATCATGCTCATCTCAAACTCGATCTGCATACACTTGGCAAAATCTTGACAAAGGATTTCATCAGTAGAACCAAAAATAATATCATCTACATATATCTGAACTAAGAGAATAGTGTCCTTCAAAGACTTTATGAAAAGTGTAGTGTCAATTTTCCCTTTTGAAAAACCTTTCTCAAGCAAGAAGTTGCTTAGCCGTTCATACCAAGCTCTAGGGGCTTGTTTGAGGCCGTACAACGCTTTCTTTAGCTTGAACACGTGGTCGGGAAATTTGTGATTTTTAAAGCCAGGGGGTTGTTTTACATAAACTTCCTCCTTAATAAAACCATTCAAGAAAGCACTTTTAACATCCATTTGAAATAATTTGAAATTTTGAAAATTTACAAATGTACAAAGCATCCGAATGGATTCTAGTCTAGCAACAGGAGCATACGTCTCATCGTAGTCGATACCTTCCTCTTGGTTGTATCCTTGAGCTACTAGACGAGCTTTGTTGCGTGTGACTGAACCATCTTCATTTACTTTGTTTCTAAAAACCCATTTAGTACCAATGATCGAGTGATCAGCCGGTCTAGGAACTAGTTCCCATACTTGGCTCCTCTCGAATTGGTTGAGTTCTTCTTGCATAGCAGAAATCCAAAATTCATCATTGAAACCTTCAAAAATGTTTTTAGGCTCAATTTGTGAAATAAAGGCAGTGCTAGCAATAGAGTCTCTTAATGATGATCTAGTGGTTATACCACGTGAAACCTCACCTATTACCAAATTTTCTGGATGTGAAGGCTTGAAAGAGAATTTCTTAGGCAAGCTTTCCAGAGAATTTATTTCGGTTGTGGTGTTCATTGGAGTAGATGTTGATGGCTCAACATCATCATCAAGAGTAGCTGCTGCACTGTTATCTTCATCAAAAGTCACATTTGTAGACTCTTCCACAATTAAAGAGCGTTTGTTAAAAACTCTATATCCCTTACTCTTGGCAGCATAACCAAGGAAAATGCCATCGTCAGCTTTGGCATCAAATTTGCCTAAGTTGTCTTTGGTGTTAAGGATAAAGCATCTACATCCAAAAACTCTAAAATAAAAAACATTTGGGGTTCTCCCAAACCAAAGCTCATAGGGTGTTTTCTTCGTAATAGGACGAACAAGCACCCTATTTAAAATATGGCATGCTGTACTAACAGCTTCAGCCCAAAAATATTTCGGAAGTAAAAACTTGTTCAACATAACTCTGGCCATATCGCCAAGAGTCCTATTCTTCCGCTCCACAACACTATTTTGTTGAGGAGTTCTTGGACAAGAAAACTCATGATCAAAACCATTAGAATCACAAAATCTTTCAAAATCAGAATTTTTGAATTCGCCTCCATGATCTCTTCGGATTCGAGTAATCATGTAGCCTTTTTCGTTTTGAACTTTCTTAACAAAAATCTTGAAAACCGAAGTAGCATCACTTTTATTTGCAAGAAAGAAAACCCAAGTAAATCTTGAAAAATTATCAACAATAACAAAGGCATAGAGTTTTCCGCCAAGACTGGCTACTCTACTAGGCCCAAATAAATCCATATGGAGTAATTGCAAGGGTCTAGAAGTGCTTACAGAGTTTATGGAATGAAAAGATGACTTGGTTGCCTTGTTCAACTCACATTCGGCACATACGGTGTCCTTTTTGAATGTGATGTCGGGCAAGCCTCTAGCTAGCTTCTTGGTTGATAGCCTGGTTATATTATCCATATTGGCATGACCAAGACGCTGGTGCCATAGTAGCCGTTCATCTTTATGAGCATATAAACATCTACCTGCATTGTTAATATTTTCAGACAAATAGAAAGTATAAATATTATCCTCTCTTATCCCTTCAAAAGCGATGTCTCCCGTTGACCTATCATAGATAAGGCATTTGTTTTGTCCAAAGTTAATGTCATATCCATGGTCAGCAAGATGACTAATGCTGAGCAGGTTATGCTTTAACTCGGTCACTAGGCAGACATCCTTTATTACGGAAGAGGGAGGATAGCCAATATTACCATTACCTATAATATAACCTTTGAGGTTGTTGTCGAAGGATACATATACTTCTCTCTTCATCGATAGTGATGCGAAAAGATTTGCGTCTCCTGTCATATGCCGCGAGCATCCACTATCGAGAATCCACTTACTTTTAGTTGAGGAGGGAAGGTCCACCTACATCAAGAGTAGATGTGACCTTTGGTACCCAATTTCTTGAGGTCCTGAAAAGTTAGTTTTTGGAAACCATGCATATATTTTCTTATCAACTAATCTTCTAATTCTACATTGTGGTGATATGTGTCCATGCAAACCATAATAAGTACATGTAGCATTCCTATTTACATTAGGAGCATGCTGATGATGTCTATAAGCAGTGTAATGAGCAGAAGTATGATGATTAGCATGGTGATGATGATTATGCATAGAGTGCTGTGGAGTGGCATGGTGATATTGTCTATATGGAGCATGGTGATGTTGTCTATATGAAGCATGGTGATGTTGTCTATATGGAGCATGGTGATGTTGTCTATATGGCATGACATTGTGATGTTGTCTATATGGCATGACATTGTGATGTTGATTGTGTCTTTGTGCAGCATGATGATTGTATCTATGATAATTATTTCTACGTGTATGTGGTTTGTGTCCTTTGTGAAATTGTGTGTATATGAAAGCATGATTATGTATTGTAGATGGACGATATGAATGACTAGCATGAGAAGTGATATGCTTTGTGGGTGTCTCATGAGATTGGGTTTGAGGTTGAGCAACCTGTTTACCCAATTTAGTCTCTAATCTCTTGGAGACAGCCTGCAGATCAGTAACCTTAGCATTTAAACCATAAATCTTAGTCATAGAAATCTTGTGTCTACTCTTTTCTTCAGCAAGCAACATGTTGAGTGTTGTGATTTCTTGTTTCTGTTGCTCAATACGTGTTTCAGCATCATGAAGGCTTAGTTTAAGCTTCGATACTTCATCAGTGACTTCCGTGGGTGAAGTGTCTCTAATGTTATCAAGCAATAGAGAAAGTCTTTGAATCTCGTCTTCACGACTTTTGATTTTGTCCTTGGCATGTTTGTATTTACCAATAATCTTTTTGTGATCATCGAGTAAATCAGTGAAAGCATCGCCAAGTTCATCAAAAGATAAGTCGTCAAGAGTTTCGTTTGATACCTTATCAGATGTTGCCATTAGGCACACATTAGCCGTATCTTGAGGAGAGTCCTTTTCTTTCTCGGAGTCACTAGCTTCGCTTTCATGCCAAATGCTTGTGTTGGCATATTTCTTTGATGAAGTCTTCTTGTATGGCTTTTCATAGCTGTTGCTCTTCTTCAAGAATGGACAGTCTTTTCGGACGTGTCCAGTCTTTTTGCAACCATAGCAAGTTGGCTCTTCTTCACCATCTTCTTGTGGTTCCTTCTTCCTTCGATTGAAGCGAAGGAATTTCTTGAAGTTGCGGACCATAAGGGCTTGATCATCTTCTGAGTCATCATCATCTGTCTCTTCGGGTTCAGCCCTTCGCCGGTGAGCTTTGAGTGCGATCTTTTTAGCCTTAGGAGCAGAATCTTCGAAGTCCTTGAGGTCAAGCTCATGAGTCATTAGCTTTCCCATCAAGGTCTCCATGGACATGGTTGTGAGATCATTTCCTTCTATGATGGCCGTCACCTTAGGGTTCCAAATCTTTGGTAGCCCCCTAAGTAGCTTGCGAATCTTTTCGTGATTTGAGTATTGCTTGCCGAGCGAAGACGGGGGTTGATGATGTCGAAGAATCTTGTGAACATTTGCGTGATCGTCTCATTTGGTTTCATCTTGAAAGCCTCGTATTCTTGCGTGAGACGGCTTATCTTTGATTCCTTGACTTGGGTAGTTCCTTTATGCATCACTTCTAGAAGTTTCCATACTTCATGAGATGTGGTGCATGTAGATACCCTGTTGAACTCATTCCTGTCTATAGCACAGAATAAAGCATTAATAGCTCTCGCATCTAGACTTGCCTGTTTCTTCTCCTCGTCAGAATATTTGTCATGTGATTTCTCAACAAGATCACCGTTGACAACTATCCTGGCGGGCTTTTTGTAACCGTCAGTGACGACAGTCCACAGGTCAAAGTCTAGAGACTTGAGATAAAAACTCATCCTTGTTTTCCAATATGTGTAGTTGGTTCCATCAAATAGGGGAGGCCTATGAGTGGACTGCCCTTCACCATGATTGGAAATCAAGGATTGTGTGGTTGCCATGGATCAGCTCTAGGATGTAAATCCTTGTAAAGAGAACAGAGCTCTGATACCAATTGAAGAACAGATGGCAACTCTAGAGGGGGGTGAATAGAGTATATAGAGATAATAACCAATTAAAAATTCAACTCTATCACAAATAAAACCAATCAGAGTAAGTGCGAAAAATAAAGAGAGAATCAAGAGAGCATATGCAGACACAGCCGATTTTAACCTGGTTTCCTTCGTGGAGGACTAGTCCAGGCCTGAGAACTCTAGCTCAGGATTAAATCCATTATTTGTGAAATAGTAGTTTATAACCCGTGCCTTTTCTTCAGAAGAGCACGTCAACTTCTTACAGAGGATCGCAGTGGCGATTTGCTTGGAATTGTCCAAGCGACTTCTTCAACTCTTGCACAAGAATCCTAACTGAGAGATGCTGAGCACTCGAGACTTAGGAGGCTTGTGGCTAGTAGATGGGAAGGGTATGGCTTTTCTGAGCTTTAAGAAAGAAGAGAAGAGAAGATTGGATGATATGAAATGAGAGAATTCTAGGCCTATTTATAGGATTTTTGTAGGCAGAATTCGGCCAAAATTCGGGTAGAAAATTTCAAATATTTGGCCGTTGGACAACTAGCAACCAGCTAACCCTAAAATTAAGGCTGCTGATTTTTAGGGGACAGAGTTTGGCCCGAACTCTGTGTGGAGGCAGAGTTCGGCCCGAACTCTGTCTCCAGAGCACAGAACTGGTCCTTGGGAGTTAAGGGTCATTTTCTGGATGGTGGAGTTTAGGATTTTGGGTAGACTGTATGTCAAGTCTCAAGAGCTCAGCATGACACAGTTTACAATCAGTCTAGACTCAAAGAAAGTGTAAAATACAGACTCATATATAACTGAACTGTAAAGACTGAGCTGTCTTCTGACTTGAGCTTGATGTAGACGTCGTGTGTCGTATTGAATTATTACAAGTATTATTTAGTCAATGTTATCAATATTTGGTTGACTGTGACTTTGTGTCAATAATATATAACTTACACTAACATATAACAACTGTAACATATCTAACCCTCTACTAACCAACATCTATATTACCTAACAATAATATATATTATATATATATATATATACATTCAAAATATATATATATATATATATATATATATATATATATATATATATATATATATATATATATATATATATATATATATATATATACATTTAATATCCATATTA
Organism: Iris pallida; assembly: GCA_029216955.1. NCBI lineage: Eukaryota > Viridiplantae > Streptophyta > Magnoliopsida > Asparagales > Iridaceae > Iris > Iris pallida. Next base: position 2,524,121 of record JANAVB010029417.1, on the reverse strand, counting down.
CATAGGCTCATAGGTTACACAAAATGTCTATATCGTATAGTCACTCTTCTACTTAAAATCAATATTGTACCAATTGGACATTCACTAAGTTCTAGGAATGAAGTATGTCGTAGCCCTTCGTGTTAGCTTTCCAAAACTTCAAACGGATCGTATTTTCGTGTTCGGTAGCTCCCGGAATTACGAAAACACCGAAACGCATTTGTCTTTCGGACAGCTAACACTCAAATAGTTTTACAGAAAGTTCAAGAACGATTTTGGGTTACTAAAATATATATTTGGAAAGCTAACTTCGATACGGTTCTTTTAAAAAAATAGGAGATTAATCGGAGTTCTGAGCAAAAAGTTATGGCATTTCTAAGTTGCTATGATTACTAAAAACGTGGATGAATATTATGACGAATTTGGGTTATTTTAGACAAAATAAACACATATAGGCCAAGATACTTGGATACCAACATAGGTATCCAAATGAAACTCATTCTAACCATTCTAACTAAGATCAATCCACTCTCTAACCATTCTAAAACTGAATTTAAAACATAATAATCCTATTAGGCAATAAATCAAACACATGGGGTATCCTAATTTGGGATCTATCAAGTAGGACACAAAACATATATCTAAAATCCTCAAGAGAGCTCCAAATGGCCTCAAATTTGAATCTAAAGGGGGTACATGCATGGAGGTGGATCATATGGATTCAAAATTAACTAATATGCATAGAAAATCAATTTAGAGGGTTGTTTTACCTATTGGCAGTGGAATCCCAATGTTTCTCTCAAGGACACAGCTCCAACACGAAGATCTTCCAAAAAGGACACTCTTTCTTGCACTTTGCTCCAAATCTTTGCTAGCACCCTCCCTTGGTGGTATGAGAAGGTAGGATGGAAGTTTTGGTAGAGGGATGTAAGGATTTGGGGATCAAATCAAAGAGGGAAGCTCTCTAATTTGGGGAAGAACACTTTGTGAAGGAAAAGAGACAAGATGGAATGAAATGAAAGGAAGGAAGGCTAACCTACCCATAGTGGCTGCCATTAAACCCTATTTTGGCCTTGGGGGAAAAGCCCAATAAGGCCTCAACTAGTCATCTTGGTTAATTTAAATTAGTTTTAAATTTGGGATCAAAAGGGTTAAATTTAAGCCTCTAACTTAACCAATCTAACAAGTGGGATTAGTCTAAACTTACTAACTTAATTAGTGGGGTTTGTGGGCCATGACTAACTAATCTTGGGGTCCCATCTAGAGTCAAAGCTACCCGGATCACTAACACAAGTCGGAACGAAACGAAACTCAAACCCGACTAAACAAATCCCGTAAAATCAATATTAAAATATAAAAATTGCCAAAATATTAAAATATAAAAAAATGACCAAAATCCCAATAAATCAATTTAAATATTATTAAAATAATCTAAAATTCACCAATTAATGAAAATTCTAAATAATTTAAAAGTCACAAAATAACCAAAATACCCTTAGCCTAAAAAGTTTTAATTAGTCATTCTAATCACATGGTTAGGTCTCGATGGTCATGGTTAGTCTCTAGGTCAAGTAGTCTCTAGGGTTACACTAGCAGAACATCAAAATCATAAAGCAATAATTTAAATAGTTTCAAATTAATTAAAAATTTACTAAAAATTATAAATCATATTATTAAATAACAAATTTTTACAAAGGTTCAAAATTACCCTCATTTTAAAAAAATGGGTGTTACAAGTCTACCCTCCTTAGAAGAATTTCGTTATTGAAATTTAGAGTGGTCGTACTCCTTCTAGGTCAAACCTCCAACAATCAAGGTCGAAGCTTCTACCTAGCAGCACACAAGGTCAACAAGTAAAATATGGATAGTAGGCTTAAAATGGGTCATATCCCAAATTTGGGTCGGCAGGTTTGGGTCGTAAAGGTTTCCCCAATTCGAGCCGAATATAAAAGCAACTGCGTGGGATAAATCAAGATGGGGTCTTGTGTCAGGAAAGTCATGTGATAATGATGAAGCACAAGATGGCGTATCTGAGTAGGACACGAAGGTCATGGGTGTAGGGTGTCATGTATAGGTCATGCATGTGAAGTTAGTTTTGAGAAAATAACTAATCTTGTGCTCCTAAATTAAAAGTCATGGCAATGTGCATATGATAATCATAATTAAAATGGGAATGGTCAAATGGCCTAAATTGGACCGAAAGCTGCGATGCAAAAGTAGTACAAGGGAACAAGTTTGAGTGGGACATAATATATCAAAGTGAAGATAATCTTGTCTACTACAAACTTATGAAGGAAGTTTCCAAAGATTTTCATCTTTGACGTTCCAGAAATCAAAGTCACAGAAAGAATATTCGTCTACCTAAAATACTCTCTCTAGGGTTCCCATCTAGCCATTCTAGTCATACTACAGCACAAAGTAATCACAAGGTATCAAAACATACAAGCAATGTGGGGTGTATCAATTATCTCAAATGACATGCTAAGCTTTTGGCTGAAAATTTGGGTACTTCTGAGGCTCTAGGAAGAACTGGATACAGCTCCCTCAAGATCTCAGCCTGAACTGTCTGTGTCTCCAACAAATCCAGGAGAAGTCAGAATATCTGAGCTCCATCAGGAAACAACCCTCCTAAGAATATGGTATGGGGTACCACAATAGGAGGCAGAGGAAGACTCTCAGTCTCAGGCGAAGCTACAGCTACACTCAAGGACAGGCTCTGGTCATAGGTGCCCTACTGGAAAGGATAAGGAAAATAATAAATCATCAAGGCTGTAAGGCAGACTAACATCCTATATGAAAACTGGTAGGTATTATAAATAATAGAGGAATCATCTACAATGGGTTACTATTCTAATACCAATGTTAACTATCATCACTAGGGTACAGACACTCTACAAGTTATCATATCATTACACTATGAAAGAACTACATATGAATAAGCTCTACAAAAATTAAAATATCCCTACTCTTAAGTTATTTGATGATAGAATACAATTTTATAACAACAGAAGGGTACGATAGAGATGGTATATTTAAAAACTTCTCAAGATACAATCTGATAATCATATGCATCTGTCCAAAATCATGTTACTCAGAATCCTCGCCATGCAAGTAAGCAAGGCTGCGATAAACGATAGTTTCCATAACTGGGTATGCACCTATATAATTATGTCGTCTAGAATTCTCGCTATGCTGACTAATATAGCTGCAAAAAATTCCAAATCTCATAACCAAGATATGTACATCCGAAGTCAGATCTCTACGTTTCCGCCACGCCAGCGAATATGGCTGCGATAAACTCCAGGTTCCATAATCAAGTAGACGTTTTACCATCCATGTTATTCCAGTCAACATATGTTATCAGAAAATATCGTAACTCAGGCCATAAAATTCATCTTGATAGAAAAATCAAAATCAACAACGATCCATCAAAAATCAAATTCAATAACAAAGAGTAAGGGTGAACAAAACAAAGAAAGGGATTTCAAATTGAAGTTTAAATAAGATTCTCAAGGGTCGTCACAGGAATCTCTCAAGTATTTCTAACTATGATTGAGTATCCTCTCATTCTAACACCTAACTTCCTATATTCTATCGCAGGCTAGTAGCAGTACAACTAAGTCGTTGTGCTACTACGATATCATAATAATACGACTCTCGACCTGTATGGGCCACCACTAAAAACGTGTCACGAACCACACCCAGTGTAGGGGCACGAGAAGTGGGTATGTCCAGCCTACACCACAGTGTCGGCGGTAGAACGTTGTTCTAGGTCACTATCTAATCAACAACTCACGCAATTATATAATGTACCTGTCACAATCTTAACTCCGAATGGAGGACAAGTATATGATATGATATAACTCAATCACAGTTTAAGCACGATAGGATAACACAAAAGTCTATACTAAACTCAAAGCAATAACCTAAATAAACTTCCAAAATAACAACATCTCAACAATCTGAAAACACCACTTATTATAAAATGAATTCTAAAAGGAAAACTAAACCATAAACTAGTAATCTACTCCAAGCTCTTCTGGTCCTCTAGGCTAGCTGTGAATCTCCAGGTTTCTGTAATATTTTCAACGGGTCCAGTCAGGACAGGAATGAGCACAAAATCTTAACAGTTCATATCAAGACAGGAATATAAAGCATGCAATAGAGTAAAATACATAAAATGCTGAAAGAAAGTACCTGTAGTAAAAGAGAGAGAACAGTAATATAAATAGCTACTATAAGTAGAGAACTATCAGTGACTAGTGAAGTAGAGTACAAGATAGACATTTGAACGACTTAAATTTGTACATGATTACACTAAAAGTTTGTACATGATTACACTACTTTAGAATTGTTCACATGACCATTTATACTCCTCCGTACCACAATCAATACACAAGGATCCAGACAAGTTATGTTATTGTACAATATTTCACAAGAGGGCCCATAAATGGGTGCACATGAAGTTATACATGAGAGCTCTGTGAACATGAAAGTACATGAATCATAAGAGTATACATGAATAGTAAAAGCACAAGAGTACATGATGAAAGTGAAATGTACATGACATAATGTACCCGATGCTCTTAAGGGAGATAACATCTCAATGTAAAGATCCATATAGTATCAATCCGTATTAACAACGTGACAGCATCAAGTAAAGTAATCTAGAGCAAGAATATAAATCCTAACAAGTATGAAATGATCAGAGAATGTACTCGCCTGATATCCTGAACAGCTGATATAAAAAGATGGCTAACTGGAGTCACAGAGTCCTAGTTAGAGCAACACAGGTTATAAAGAGTTCAATTTATATGGTAATTGAAATTATAATGCAATCTACATGAGTCTAAGTCAATCTCGATCAAAGTCAACTCTGGTCACCTAGTCTAGTCAAACTAGGACAACTAGTCTAATGTGGTCAAACTAGTTGAGGTTTGGTCAATAATGGTCAAACTAGTCTAGGTTAGTCAATTCTAGGTCTAAATAATTCTACGGCCTAAACAATCAAGTATACTAGTACCATTGCTATCTAACACATAGCCTAAATCAAGGCACATAGCTAAACCACATAGCTAACAAGGCACACAAACTTAGTTATATAATATACATTACATATATATCACATATATCCTTACCCATATTATACCACCCTAACACATACATATAGATATCATAAATCAAGTATATACATATCCTTACTATGAACCATAACATATATCTATATACTCTCATAATATATATAGATACTATATAACCCAAAAATATATATACGTATCTATATAACCCTTCCATAATCTAACATCACCTACTCAAACTCAAACACTTATATACTACAAAAAAAGTGTCTTTCTGGGACGCCAAAAATTTGTCTTAAAAATGTCCAAATCAGTCCTAAATCGTAATTTGGGACGAATTTTAGGACGTAATGTAACAGTGCTATTAGGGTGGCGTGGCAAAAAGTTTTTGGACGGAAAATATCGTCCTAATTTGGTTTTAGGGTCGAAAAATCTAACCGTACCAAAAGACTTTAAATTATTATATGTTTATAACGGTTTAGTAAACTGTCCCAATATAAAAGGGTTTGTGACGAATAACATCCGTCCTAGACAAATTTGCCAGCGACAGAAAATGATGTCATTTATATCTAAGACAATTACATAACCGTCCCAAAAGTAATACTTATAAAATTATTGTTTACATTTTTTAGCTATAAAACATACAATTTAAATACACGTAAATGGCTGTTGTCAAGCTTGTCCTCAAACGTATCTCTAGGAGTCGAAGCTCCCATACAAAAAAAGCTTAACAACATCAAGATCCTTTACTATTATTTACAAAATATAAAAAACATATTACATTAAGTAGAAGACAACAAAATTCATATATAACTATAATGTTCAATTGGTAAACAACAGAAAAGTTTAACATTAAGCATCATTAACCATCATTTACAAAATAAATCCAAAACACAATACATCACCCACACCATCACTTACAAAATGAACCAATCATCTCCACCATTACATACAAAATTATGAACCCAAATATTAAGCACTACACCATGTTTTTAAATCATCTATTAAACATTTACAATTAACCCAAAAAAATTTCATCAAAAGAGTCGTCGTCCATCATTTAAGTAAATCCAGAATGTTTTTGAAGGGCCTGCAAATAAAATTAAGACATGCCAATATATTAGCAAGAACCTGCTAACTATATAAACCACCAAAAAAGAAAAACAAGAGTTTCTAAACATATAGAGAAGCAGCAACCTGCAAAACATGGAAGCTAAGTGATTGAAACTGAAAGACACTTCAGATCTATAACTAGCAAAGGATCCACATTGTTGGCTTGCAATTGATTGGTTTAATTCGGTTGTCTCTTATCGTCGTTTTCAAATCAAATGGCATAGCCTTGTCATAACTTTTGCATGGTAAGAATAAGAAATAGAAAGCAAGCTTAGCTCTATTGGCCATAAGTTTTGTACAATATGCAAAATCTACTAGTTGTTTACTGAAATCAATAGAAACTCTTTAAACAAAATCATCCATATATCTAATAGTTGTTTATTAAAATCAATAGAAACTCTTTAAACAAAATTATCCGTATAGAAAACAAAAAATTTCCATCACATTCGCATCAAACTAAAAAAATAAAGGAGAAACCTGAAAGTTTCCAATAGCCAAAGACAAGAAACGTGCATGTTTAGTTTCTTCATCAATATTGGACTTTTTTGCAAATAAATTACTGCACATAGCCCTAACAATCTTCTGATGGAATTAGGAAAGTTTCTTCCATATCTCAGACCCTTAGTATTCCTAAACTAATATAAAAGCAAGATACTTTTCTAGACATTGTATTAACCTTCTGTACATATGCCTTAACAATCTTTTGATGTATAACCCTATACACATGGTAGGAATTCACTTGAGACATATTTTCCATATTACGTTTTTTATCTTTCAATTTTTCTGTACTGAATTGTTTAAGAAAAGGACCCCCAATGACGATGTCTACTAATAGCAGTCGCGGTTCGTATCGTATTAGGACCATGCCAAAATTTATACAATATGGACGATACGTATATGTATCAACCGATACATATAGGTATCAGTCGATATTACGAACAAAACTTTTTACAGCTTTCTGAATATTGAGTCATACCTACAACCAAGTTCATCATTTTTTGTGGAGTTTTCACAACATTGAATAATATAATATTCCAAAGAATCTCATTCAAATGGAAAAAGTCTTGTGAACATTGAGTCGTACCCACAACTGAGTAATATAATATTCTAAAGAAACTCATTCAAATGGACGATATATATAGGTATCGGCCGAAATACGAACAATGCTTTTTACAGCTTTTGAACATTGAGTCGTACCCACAACTGAGTAGTTGTCATTTTTTGTGGAGTTTTCTCGACATTGAGTAATATAATATCTCCAAAATCCAATGAACAATATGCATCAAGCTTGTTATCTTTATATATTCATCAAGCATTCTACAAGGTACACGATCCACAATAAACTTAAAATAGAGCATGGATGTTAGCAGGACAAATAGGTTTAAGGTGTCAAATATTTCAACTATTGTGAAAGGATAAGATACATACCTAAATTTTTGTTTAGAGTAGAAAGATATAGAAAAAATGTTTGTTTGTATTTTGGATTTGGATGAAAGAGAATGACAATTAGATGTGTTTCCCCGAGAGTAAAATATTTCTTCCCCTAGAGCAAAATCTTTTGGCATGCCCCTGAGAGTAAAAATATTGTCACATGCCAAAAGATTTTATCCAAGGACATTATTGTTCACACTTGAGGTAGAGTCATCATGAACTTTACTTGCCAACTTCCACAACTCTTCTGAAATTGTTGTATATATATAACCCCAAGTGTTAAAGAATATAAAGAAAAAAGAGTTGGCACAGAGCAAAAAACAAGACAAATAGTAACTTGGAAACTAATGCATTAGACTATATATAAATAGAAATGGCAGCCTAAAACAACACAAAACATACTGCAAGCTTGCAAGCCAGACTATTCCTTTCCTACCCGCACTACAACAGAAATACCTTTTAATGACGGCTAAAAACCGTCATTAATGACAAACCATGACGCTTTTTTTTCCAAAGCAAGCGTGATGAAAATGGGTGTTATAAATATTTTTTAAAAGCGTCATAAATAAAAACGTCATGAATATGATAAATTTCTGCTACACTTATTTTCAGCATAGTTTGAAAGCGTTATGAATAGATAATCTGTATAGACTCAATTCAGCACATTTATAACACTCAATTCTGCACATTTATATATTACTTTCCAAAAAATTATAGATCAATGCTCAATGTTGCTCAATTCAATTTCAAAACATTCATTTTGAACCATATTCACAAGAAAACATCTAAATATTATAGAGTATCATTTAATCCATTTACAAATATATACATAATATATATCACCATCTTCATTACATTTTTTCAAAATAGGACATCCAAATACATATATTTACAACTACTACTAGTAAGTAGACCCTCAAAACTATTAGTACATTGACTTCAACTTTGAGCACATCAAAACTGTCGGCATCACGTAGCAAAACCCTGAAAAATATAAAAAAAAATTACCAAAAGACCACCTCATGTCTTAAGAGTTGGTACCAAGTTTCCAACAAGAAACTAGCAATTGAGGATCATGTAATAAAATACTTTCATATACATTGAATCTAAGAATGCATTAAAATACCTACCTGTAGTAATAAACAGTCCACTCAAAGAGTAAAAGAAACAGGCCACTCAAAGAATGCAATCAAATGTGAGGCATGACAGAAGACGAGGTAGCTACTTGAAACTTTGTTGAAAGGGTTACAACTCAAAAGTATGAGCAACTTCTGCACATTGATGAGCCACCAAGTTAACACCGAAGTGCATGCTAATAATGCTAATTACATTTCAGGGAAACTGAACTGGTAAATAAAATTTCCTAAAAGTATATACATGGCATATAGAAACATATGAGCAAGTCCTATATAGATGCAACATCTCCACAAATATGCTTATTCAAACATAAACTACACATTAATAGTAAAACCAAAAAATTACTACCACCAAATGGAACTACCACCAAGTTGATACTATTATGTTGTTATTCCAATTTTGAAATTACTATCATATACTATTATGTCATTTCAAAATTGGCTTTTGTAAAAAATGGCCACCACAAAAACCTGCAGTCAAAGAATAGTAAAAAAAAATAGATATATACCCCTAAAATGCATAACCATGGGGAAACAAATTGAGAAATGATTTTGGAGACTGATCGAACTCTCGAGTAAAATATATACACTAGCTGTTGTCAGCAGTTACCAAATTAAAGTTTGGAAGTCCAAAAAATCAACTAACAGTGAAGTACTAGGATAGTTTAGTCAGCGAGGACTACTGGGAATTTCCAATCCGGAGAACCACTAGAAGTATATGAAGAAGAGCACAAAAGTTATAAAACGAGGCTTTATGGTAGCAGCCAGCTACATCTATCATGTATGGGTTTGAGCATTGAGCTAGAACTGAACCATGAAGTAAATTTTAGATAATTAAAACGATAACATATAGAAGCAGCAACAAAGCATTTATTCTTCTTTGCATTGAGTAGGATCAATAGCAAAGAAGAATAAACAAACTCAAATTTAATATACTTTGGGACTATCTTTAAAGGAACTTGATCGATACTATTGATTCTTCTACATAACTCAAATGTCTTTGAATGATACTTGTTGCTTAACAAAGAAGAATAAAATAATTCAAAACAAGATGGTCGGGATTATCTCAAGTGTCTGGTTATGACGTTACCTATAAATTGATTGAACTTAGATGATTCTTCTATACAATCTAAGATTAACTTTTGATAGGGACACTTCTTACTTTACCTTTTAGCTCAATCCCTTGCCCGTGCATTTTACATGCAACAATCCTACCCTTAAGCTGTTCTGACACAATGAAATAATCTTTCCTCATCCTCTTGCCTCGGTATCTGAAAACAAAAGAATTAGTTGAATATAAACAGAGGGCACGTCAATTAAACCAAATATTCACATACTTATCTCGAAATCTTAAACGAACAATTAATAGCAAGATTATAATTTGTAGACAATCGATTAGTTTCATGATAGTTACATAAACAATCAGGAATTCCTTGCCACTGCACAAAAACTAGAGAGTTGTGATAACATGCCGATTGCAGGCCAAATGCCCGATTTATAGGCTGGGAGCTGGACTCGCACAGCGGTATAATTTTTTAATGCACTTAAAATGTGCACCTAACGAGATTTGAATATGGATTGCTCTGCTTCCATGTTCTAAAGTTACGACGGGTTGAGAATTGTATATATAAAATATTACAACAATATTCAAAAGATGCTAAAAGAAGAAGTATTGTATAAATTGTTGAAAACAAATATATAGTTTAGAATGACTATGCAACAAAAATGTCACAAGAAGCTGAACTTTATAATAGATTTATATAAAAACTGCAACGAAGGTCACAAGTTGAACAAAGATTTAAGGATACAATCACAATTTGGCACACTGATATGCTCTAAAACAAACAAATAAATGCAAGGCAGTTATCAGTTTACTTGATCGATCTAACCAAAATGTAGCAGAAAGTCTATAAGAAGTTTAAAATGAAGACTTCTATGACAGAAAAAAATTCTGCAGAATTCATGCAAGATCAAAGCTTTGCTAACAACTTGGTAACAATTGAACAAAGAAGCTAAGAATAAGAGGAAACATAAATAAGTTGCAACTAAACAAAACTACAAAGCATCAACCTTTGGCACTTGACAAAGCATCAACCTTCACCATCTCCAAAATTATGAGCTATCAGAAATGACGTCCCATCGACCTCAATAGCTTTGGGTTGGTCTTCTTACACCGAAAACATAAGGACAGTATCCCTGGCTTTGCAGTTTGTACAACGCACCTCATATTGCTCTCTGTCTCACAAAATAGTTGGCAAACATCCATATCAACCACTTCAAGAAACACCATGTCAGTATAAACTTTGCATAAATGAAAATCAACAAACCTCCAAAACTCATCATATTTTGGTCCATTTGAATCCACAACTTTCTGTAGCACTAGCATACAAGAGTCCGCTTCTCAGTCACTAGGCCAGCCACCACTCTGCTTCTCTTCTTGAGACAATGTTCACCACTACCAAGTTTAGTCTCAATTTAAATCTCAATTGGCTAAACCTTACCAAAACCCATGACACAGACAACATATCAAACAAGTTCAAGTGCCAAAATTGTCTACACTAGTCAGGAAAAAAAAAGAAATACAAGACCTAATCACAAAGTTAGAGCTATAATTTGCCAAACCTATGTAAAATTTTTATAACCTTGTTTATATTAACACACTGTTAATAAAGCTTTAACTGTAAGCGATTACACTTTTTTCAGTATTATAACCTCCTGAATATTGCATTTGCAATCTCTGTAAGGCCTAGTCCTGCTTTTCTAAAACATGCAGTTCTTTTTCTGGGGTACCACAATGACAGAACTTAACTTCAATACGTAAGAGAAGTGTATATTGAGGCACAGCCCATTGAACCCTTGGTTCCTTCTGCATTATTTCTCAATTTTCCAAGAACATCTCTATTTAGTTGTAACAATACAAACCACATTGATATCCCAAACCATTTCTCAGAAAGAAAGAAAAAATATAGGTTTGCTGTTTCAAGTCATGCTCCAGTTTAACTTCTGCTCAACTATCAAATTGTGTACACAATTGACAAATATTAAGAAGAAAAATTATGCTACAGAAACTATGACAGAATGAACCTGCAAATATAGCACAACCAAGTCACCTGTAAGTGAATCCTGAATTGTGTGTGATGAAGCTGCACCTCTTCTCCTCTTGGTGGTTACCATGCGCCGCCACCGTCGCGGTATCGACCGGGGCCACGGCCGCCTTAGCGGGGGTGCGGCCGTAGTGCGTTTCGACTGGGACTACCGATGGGGAGTCATCGAGCCGCCATTGGGAGAGAGAGGACGAAGAGGGGTCAGAAAAAAGCACGAGAATGGAGAAGAGGAAGGAGAGGAAGAGCGTGAAGAAGAGGACGAGCAGAACCCTAACGATCCTACTTCGCGTTCTTGTCGATCGCGTGCGCGACGGCCTCGAGCTTGTCCTGGAGGGCGACGAGGAGCGTGAGGCCCTCCTCGAAGATTTTGGATCTAGGGTTAGGGTTTTGGAGTTGGGGGAGAGGAGGGAGAAGAAAGGAGGAGAAGGAGAAGACCAGAATGTTTTGGGGGAGAGGCGGGCTATAGCAAGGATTTTGCCAACAATTAAACTTAAAAAATATTACAAGTTTGCCACCACTCTAAATTATTAATAACGCTTTGTTTTATAAACGTTATAAAAAGTCCAGAATTAGCCTAAACCATCATAGAAAAAAAGGTATTTCGAACTTTGATGACGCTTCTTTATCAGCCGTCATGAAATCCACTTATCAAGCGTCATTAATAGGTCTTTTTGTTGTAGTACCGTGTCATGATATTTCATCTGAATACCAACATACACTAAATACATTAAAAAAATACTGAAGTAAAATATATGTACAAAAGAATGTCATTTTATGTTTTTATGCTCTACTTACTAATGGATGGGTAAAAAAATATTGAGTCGTACCTCTTTTATTCAAAGCTCCAGTCTTAGCTAGCAGCTTCAGCGAGACTCCTTCTTCTTCATTTCTAATATCAGTTTATAAGAGAGGTTCAACTCAGTGTAAGAAGCCAACCCCATTCAATCAAGTCCAACCATTGGCTAAAGTGACTTATCTATGTGTGGTGACATCAGTTTCAATCATAATATAAGTATTAACCCTGATTCAATCATAATATAAGTATTAACCCTGATAACAATATTACTAGCCACCAACACAAGTCTTTTTTATTCTTATTATTTCAATTCTTTTTCTGTGGTGACATCAGTTTCAATCATAATATAAGTATTAACCCTGATAACAATATCCCTAAATGGAGATGTTATAAGAAAGGATTAACTACAACACTTGTATCAAAGAAATGACATCAGTAGGGTGAAGAGATATCACCAAGGATTTGACTGATTTATATTCAAGCAAATAAAAACTTGACAAAGAGAAGCATTAAAGCAGGAAGGATAACAACTCATATATGCAACCAAATAGAAGTTGGACAAAGGAACAAATTGGATATTAGAGTGACCTGTAGGCAAGAAATGAAATGTGTCTAATTTCTTTGAATTTTTAGATTGATAATACAAACTTAGGTTTTGCACTTAGGTCATGTTTTGCACTTGAGCATAAAAGCCATCGTTTATCTTATGAACTTGTACATTTTGGAATTAAGAGAAAAATTCGAACAAAAATATCTAAAAATTATAAACTTTACTACACGTTTGAACTATATTTTCATGGAACCTCTAAGTGGAAGATCAAAGATAATACTCACATCTTCCCATTCCTCGTGTACTCATCAACCAATGCGCTCCAAGAAACCACAATCGTCTTTGGCATATTATATTTTTTCTCCTACTTTTGTTTCTATTTGGTGCATGCAATATGAGGTTTGGTTAAATTGGAGTGCTCTAAATGTGAAAATGAAGAAAGAGATTATTTGGGATATTGGGAGGTCTGTATCTACATATGTAGTTATAGTGTGTACTTATCATATGAATGTGTGAAAATGTTTGCCCTTTTTTAGAAAAAAGTTCTACAAATAAATGATGCCAGTTATACTAGTTGAGATGAATGGTCATTACCTAATAAGTGAAATCAATCAATCAAGACATAAAACAAATTCACTTCTGTAAAGAAAAGTGAGTGTAGAGTTCCAATGACACTTGTGAATAATATAAACACCAGAGCATTAAGAAGGGGAGAGGAAAAGGTAATTTATAACAAACTCTTTTATGCTACCGATGCAAAAGATTAAGAAAATATGAAACGCATTAAGACCAAAATACATAATGAAGTAACCAAGAATGTTTCATTAAGTAGCAAATATGTACCATTAGATAATTAAGTTGGATTCACCAAAAGATCTTAGTTAAGTATGGAATTAAGAAACATGTAGGCACGATAGAAAAATCACCACAACTAAGCAGGTAATAAGTAGGATGCCCAAAATATAGATGGTTTGATGTTGGAAATTCCTGGTCAAAACCAATGATAAATGAGAGCACCTTGCCTTGAAACTTAGAAGGCAACTTAGAGGCACAATATGTCCTCGTTGAGTATTAATTAGCCAATACCATATTGAGTGAGTAATCCACATTGGTACTCGAATCGAACCTGCATCGAAATGGTGCTAGTAATTAGAAAAAAAAAGACATACTAGAGATGATCCATGGCACTCTAGCTATGATACTGGTGTGAATGCTACAAATATCAACTATAATACCATTGATTTTAAACAATCCTAATCATTGACCAAGGCTTCACCAAGGCGATGTCATGTACGGATGGAAGAACCAGGTGCACCCTCAAATTACCATAAGTTAATCCCCAAAAAAAGGTAGCTGGTTTTTCTGAAAGACGATTAGATGTACTCACGACACAAATTAAGAGAACAGTGCTATGTCATAAAGATCACAAAGGGTATCAAACTTCTATTATTCTCTTTCAACAACAAGAAATAAATGCTTCATCCACTAAAAAATAGGAGAGCATAGCAAAGAAGTTTATTCATCATAATTTAAATATAGTAAAAGAATAAACAAAAAACTTAAATCTGGGAATAAGATTTTATGTATTGTTGCATTTCTAGTAAAGCAATCGCCGCGTACAAGCCACATGATCTTTGACCAGCTACTCAATGCTAATCACCTACATTAGTAGAGATAGATATTTAGGATAAGACTACATAAGAGTATACACCAAAAATATTTTAATTTTTTTTTAAATCTGGATCCAATAGAGTACGAAGGATCAAACTCCTCCAACACTAGCTCCAAGGGTATGGGATGCCATCACAAACTTGATCCTGGTAAGAGGATAAAAAATCTAAACTTTATGCACTTTATTTTCTACAAGAAACAACCCCACATAAAACCAGAAATAGGGTGTGGACACACTACCTGCCACACACTATCTATAACAAATAGGCTTAACCTCCTACTATTCTAACAATGGATATTTTAGAATGTTTTCATCTAAGCTTGCAATATTATCAATGGACTTCAGAGAGGATACAACACCTAGAAGTGTTCTCCTCATAGGAAAAGTCTGATGTCACCCAAAAAATAGAGGTGCCACTACCACCCTCCACGTAGAATCGATTAACCAAATAGGAAAATTTATAATATAAGTGCCATAATTATATAGTCAAACTTATGAACACATGCATGTCAGTAGGTTAGTAGTAATTCAGTGGTCTAATGCTTTAGCTAGCTAACAAGCCAATGATAGTTTTAATATTTTCATACTTCAATAGCAATTCTACTTTCCAGGAAAACAAAGTAACTAATTTAAAAAGGTAAGCTACTTAGTAAAAGACATGATGTCTTCGTGTTGATTTCGTATGAACCAGACCATCTTTTCTCCCTTGTAGTTTTAAGTGTTTCGACAAGATCAGCCATACGTGGAGAAAAGATGATCAACAAAAAAAATCACAAAACATTGGGGATAAAAACCATAGACCACCTTGGGTTTGATCGGGGATATCGTCCAAGTAGAATAACATGCAACAAAAATTAGGAATAAAAAACTAATTCTAAAATTTTGGGAGGAACATATACCTATGGATTTGAATGAAGATCTCCCAAGCAGCTACACCTAGGGTTTCCAGAAAGATTCGATTAAAACAGATATATATATATATATATATATATAAAGAAAGAGAGAGCTGCAGCTTTGATCGGAGAAGGGAGGGAGAGAGAGAGAGCAGTAGATTGATCGGAGAAGGAGAGCGAGACCGCAATGGGTTTTTTTTATCTGAGAATGGAGAAAGAGAGCAAGGGTTCTGGTTTCCTCCCAAAACAAATATGGGTGTGAGATCCAACGGTGGTGATTTCTGCTGAAAGATCCAACATTTTCTAAAAAAATTGGTAATCAGCCGCCAAATGTTTGGCATTCCCACCGAAATTAGCTAGGACGGTGCTAGAATTTATTTGGGACAAAAAAATTTAATAGTCCCAAATAATATATTTATTTTTCAATTTATCCCAAATAATACTATTTTTTGTTACAACAAATATAGCCGTCCCAAAAAATAATTTTTAGGATGTTTTAGACTAGTGTTTCTAATAGTGTCGTCCCAAAAGATAATTTTTTTGTAGTGTTAGACACTAACCCACTAACACTAGGATACCATATCAACCTTGGTCATATTGGCATCCCAAAATCAATACCTTGGTCATAAGGTAAACTAATCATTTACCTTGAAGATAAAGGTAATTCATATTTACCTTAAGATACTAACTTGGTATCATGAGATACCAAGATACCCCTCAAATATCTAATTAACTAACTATCTAATGTGCTAACATAACATCTTAACTAATATCTAACATATGACCTATAGAGACTAACTTGCTAACATACCAATATCTAGAACTAACATAACCTACTAACATATCAATATCTAATATACTAGATATCTAACATCAAACTATCCACTACCAAAATTCATTGCTTTAGCGACGGCCTAATCCATCGTCCGGCCGTCGGTAAATGGTAATACCGACGGATGGCCGACAGATTTTGGGCAAAAACATCCGTCGGGAAAAAGCTCATCGCCAAAAACAATCCGTCGCCAAGTTGTCGCCCAGCGACGATTTTACGATGGATTTCCATCAACCATACTCGTACATCTCGCTACAAATTACCGATAGATTTTTATCAAAGCGCGTATCAGAAAGTTAATGACACATTGCCTTAGCGACGACCGTATCCGTCGCTAAAATGGTCGGTAATTGCGTATCAGAGAGTATCTGACACGCAAATATCCGTCGCAAATTTGTCTCTAAATGTTCGGTAAATGTGTATCAGAGAGTGTCTGATATGCAATATCCATCGCTAACTCGTCGCTGGTAGTCGCTACTTGTCGACGGGCTTCCAACGGAATAACGGCGGTACATCCGTCGACCCGGTTCTGTGAATCTTTTATACTACCAGAACCGTGGTGACGGATATTTCGCTACTATTCCGTCGGAATATATTGCTAGTCCGTCGCCAACCAGTCGCAGAGTTGGTGACGGATTATCCGTCGCCAAACTTTTATCGACTACTGGCGACGGTTTACCGATGGAATATCCGTCGATCCTATTTTGTATTTTTTTATATTTCTAGAACTTGCCGACGGACGATCCGTCGGTGAGTTGTCGCCATCCGTCGCTAGCTTGGAATAGTCCCAGTTAGCGACGGATATTCCGTCGGTGAGTAGTCGCCATCCGTCGCTAACTTGGAATAGTCCCAGGTAGCGACGGATATTCCGTCGGTTGGTAGTCATGGGTCCGTCTCTAACTAGGAATTTTTTGAAATTTTTTGCATAAAACAGAGCATTCCCTGTTCACACAACATCCACCAACATAAATAACACAAATTATCCACACAAATATTTAAAATTATCCAATATTTCAAATTATCCACGTTATCCACACAAATATTTCTAATTATCCAATATTTCAAATATTCAATATTTTAGTCAATATTATCCAATATTTTAAATTATCTACACAAATATTCAATATTAAAATAGTTTTCAAAATCTTCAAATATAAACATCAACGAGGAGGAGGAGTTAGATCATCCGATGGTGCTGGTACTCCCTGCTGTGTCCGACGCATGTACACTTCCACCAGGTGTGGCGGTAATCCCTCTAAGACATGGTCTGGAAGTTGGCATAACTGCTATGGCATCATCAGGTCGAGAACGGCCGTCACAGCAGGAGTCGGTACGATAGGGGCAGTAGGGTCAAAAGAGAGACGCCCAGCGGAAGAAGGACTGGCAGCACCAGTAGACGGACCGGGAGCAGACGGACCAGAAGCAGTAGAAGGACGTGAAAAGTACTTGGATAACTGCGCCCGCAAGTCCGACACCGCCTCGTTCAGATGCGCAAGCTGGGACCTCACATCATCGTCTGTCGGGGCCGCAGGAGTAGGCAGGAGAGGTAGAAATCTCGAAATCATCGCGTGCAACGGTGCCAGGGAGCCAACTTCGTACATGCACCCTTTCTTAAAGCCGCCGACGGTATCTACGAACATGTCCTCGTAGCGAGCGGCCGTAGAAGAGGGCATCCCGACGGGCATCGTTTCGTCGACATCCTCGGGAGCAGATGGCTGAACCCGACTAAGGGCCTCACAATACGCAGCCTATCAAATGAATGTGTTTATATTATAAGTTTACCTAAGTTATAATCTAAATCTTATGTTTCCCCAAGTTATAGTCTGAATTCTAAGTTTATCTAAGTTATAGTCTGAATCCTAAGTTTACCTAAGTTATAGTTTGAATACTTATAATTCTAACATATGTCTCATAAACGTAAGTACTTACATTCGTCTCCTTGGCCCTCTTATCGACGAAGCTCTCGTCCTTCCTCCTCTTGTGGGTATGCTAGAATACATCATGCATGGTGACTGAGTCAGCATCTTTTTCTTCCTTCAACGCCTGTTGGATCTACATACAAAATATTCATAGAATTTAATTAATTAAGTATATTAATAGTACCGAATTAGATAGTTGAATGAATTTGCGATATCTCACCAATTCTGCAAGCATCGCTGCGTGGGGCTTTGTGTAAGTCCCAGTTAATTTTATTATTTATTTATCTATTTATAAATTTTTGATTGTATATACATAGTTAATTCATTAATATATTTATACACATAGTAATTAGAGAGGATGTTACTTCTTGCAAAGATCCTAGGCATAAAGGGTTTATGTATAAAGTTTCCAATTTAAATAATGAAGGCTGTTAGCTTTCGGATTTCCTGAACCTGGGGATTTTAAACGCGGGTTAGATTTCAATCATATTTGAGAATCCAAATTCTAGTTTAAATCCTTCGCCCTATATACACCTCCTCCTTTGATCTTTTCTAAGTTTTAGATATAAAAGGGAAAGGGGACATCCGACTGTAAAGGCCTCTACTAACCCTAATAAACTATCTCGTTCTCATCTCAAGAGCAAGCAGGGGAGCTAAGGAACACAACCGAGTGCCACCCCGACTCAAGTAAGTAGTTTTCCAAATTTTTAATCCCCAAGTTCCTGCCATTTATAAAGAATAATTAGGATTAAGAGGGATTAGTAGGCGTAACATAGGTATCGGACACCAAATTCTTCATGATACTACTTCGAGTATCATGAGGAATTAGAGAAGGGCTTGACCAGTCGTTAAGCCATATAGGCAGTGTGTCTGAACTAGGTGTAGGATGGATACTGAAATTTATCGGGTAAATTAGGGAGCCATGTAAACTGAGTTCCAGTTGTGGCTGAAATCGATTCGATCTGGATACTAGAATTGAGACTAGATATCCTATTTTATCCTAGTTCAGTTTTGATACTGAACCCAAATCGGACCTTGAGATCAAAGGTCATAAACGACACACTCGACCCTGACATCAGGGGGCACTTGGTATGCAAACTGCTATGGATATACACTCGGGTGTCTCGGTATCAGGCCATATCAACTCCTTACAATCGGGTTTTGAGAAAGGGTATCAAAATAGATACTCATATCGTGCCTGAAATTAGTATCAGTTTCGATATGGACTTCACCTGTGTACCATGGGTACCATAGGCATTCGAACCCTCATGATACAGGGGTTCGATAGCAGTGCATACGGATACCCTGTCCAGCAAAAGTTATACTTGAATATCCAGTCGACTGCTAAAGATAAGTATTTTTCGATACTCCAATACCTTGTATCAGAAATATCGGATACCCTACTGACACTCGAAATCAGTACACACAGAGAAGGCCAGGTATCAAAGTCAAAGCCCAGCAATGGGACCCTCAGTAGCAAGCATGAATCAAAGTGTCAAACCCTTAACTGACCTGATTTAAACCCTGTTTCCCAAAAGCTAGCAGGTCGGGAACTCCATTAGAAACCAATCTGTAGGTTTCCTTTAAATATCAGACCATGGATAGTTCAGGAATCCTTTGGTACATATAGGAAATGCCACCAAGGGGCCATTTCCCTCATATATCTGGGGGTTTCAGTCACTGTACCTTATTGTTGCTGGTAAGACAAGAACTTGAGCATGGGTGAGGCATCTCAGGCCCGAGCATTACAAGGGTAACATGGTACCCTGCCTAAAGTGATAATGGTAGGAGGCAGAACCTTAGGTAGTCACGTATAGTAGACCAGTAAGGCTCAGTTGTAAAGAGTCTAGCCAACTCTTTGTGGGAAGGATATTGTGTCCTAGGTAGGAATGTTACTGACAACTCGAATATAGGTTAGCATCAGTAAGGGAAAAGTTAGGAGTTAGAGTATAGGTCGATATTGACATAAGGGGTGTCAACCAGTAGATGGGACATAGAATGTGTGTATAGTTTTGTAAAGGAATACAACTAGGAAATAACACCAACTAGATTGGGTTAAAAACACCAAACCGATATCAATAATATCCATAGGCAAATTCACCAATAGATAGGAGATCACCATGTTAGGAATTTAATAGATAATTAGATAGGGGTGTTACTGATTTATCTTTAGTCTTTTGACATTGTAAATTTATATAATAGGTCACTTGGACCCCGATTCTGATTCTGATCCGTGCCGGCAGCTCAGGACACCAGGCGAGTATAGTTTATTGCTTGTTTTCAGTATTGATCTTTACTATATCTCATTGTTAGTCAATAGAGGTGTGACTTCAGTCTTTTATGTTGATTATATTTTATCGTGTCGGGGAAGGTGAAGTCCCAAAGATGTGTGATATGGCCTTATACAGTGTATACCGTGTAGACAGTGATTACTATCGCATTATACCGTATAGATAATGTTTCTTTATTTTAATATACCGTGTAGACAGTATTATTTTATACAGTGTAGATATTATAGACAGTGTCGTGTAATTGTTTCGAGACCGGTCATATATCAAAGATACTTCAGTCGGTCAGTCGGTGAGTATTTTCTTATATTTTATTTACTGCTTTCGATATTTAGTTTTATTCTGATTTTCTTTACTTATTTTCCAAGTCATATGTCTAAAGGCTAACCTCTGTTATATAGTCATTTTCATATATTGAAACTGCATTCAGTGAATTATACTCGTTCCATCCTGACTGGATAACCAAACAAATTTTAGTTGATTGCGAAGAGGTCGTGTGCCCTGACCAGTACGGCCCGTACGAGGGAGATACAGTAGAGACAGACTTTGCTTATCAGGAGGAGTACGCGGCCTCTGATCCTGCTGCGCTTGCTTAGTTACCTTTAGTTAGTGCTGAGACATTGTAGTGGATATTGAGTTGATTTTGAGACATGAAGTTGAGATTTTTTGTCTTTAGTCATCATACATTTTCAATTATAAGACAGTTCTATTATTTTCACCTTTTAGATTTTGAGTTGTGATATTGAGTTGTTGATTTCTCATGCGGGCATATCTTTTATTGCGTGGTTGTTCATCATATTGTTACAGCATTCTACCGCCAACTCTGCAGCGTAGGCTTGCTTGGACACGCACTCGTATCCCGAAAAGTAGGTACAGGTCGTGGCAAGTTTTTGTGGTGGCCCATGTAGGTCGGTTTTCGTAAAGATAGCAAAATCGTGGTAGTACTTAAGTTAGCCGTACTACTGCGGGCCTACGACAAGGACTAGGAATAGGAACCTAAGGACCGTCTCCATGAGTTGAAACTGTGTTATTGACTTCTATACTCGACTTCTGTAATGCCCCAGTCCCAAAATTATATAGGACTAAGTACGCAAAACATGCCAGCAGTAGATATACGAAGAATACTCCAATGCATGGAATCCTCATATAAATACATAAGCTGTAAAATGTAGAGAACCAAGACATGCTAAATCTTATCCACAAATATATAAAGAATAAAGATAGAATCAACTTGAATAGTTATGGTACAATCGTTGGGCAGAGACAAAGTCCACTACCAACTATCTCAATGAAATAAATGTACAAGAAAGTGATCGACAAAATGATAAAATGAACCAAGAGCAATCATCTTCGAGAATTGGAAAAGATCACGGCCTTGGCTAGAACACCTGCAGAAAACATGAACACACACCTGGGAAAAACCAGGTCCTCAGTGGGACGTAACAAGACACATAATATCATGCCATAAATTGAATAGTAAGAGCTCAATAGAAAATATACATGCGTAAAGGTTCCTAACCATTCTATGTGATATACACTTTGAGAAGACAACGTTCTACGCAGGAACTTAGGTGTTCAGCATAGATGGAGAGAGAGTGGTAGTAGGTAGCGCTCATAAGAGATACTATCGACCATGGGCAGAAAGTAGCTCTCATACGAGAACTATCGACCCCGGGGCAGTAAGTAGCGCTCATACGAGATACTATCGTCCCAAATCTATATGTGTACTGAACATGTAGCCCCTACGCTAATAACTGTCTCCCCCTCCCCATGATACTATACATGTGTCGACTCCACGACACTGTTTAATCCTTAATAACTGCCAAGTCTTCTACCTAATCTATTAGCAGTTATATCCTAATGCACGGCCTATACGCGCCAATGATCAGTCAGCACGCAAGTCTATTTCTATATGCGACTCACAACTCACACACAATCCATGGCACATCGTGACAGTTTATGAGATGCACTAAATACACGATGTTCCCTTAACTCTAAGCCAATTGCATAAAATATAATAATTTGCATATATATATAATTTTGAAATAACAACATAAAGAAAAAGCATGCATGATATTGAGCAAGAATTTAAACAGTAAAGGCAAGGTGTCTTGCCTGAGGTGACGCCTGGTGGTGCGATGTTCCGTCATGTTCCAATAGTTCAATAGCCATGGCGATGTGTAGGGGTTCGGTATTTCATAAGAAGAGAGACGTGTGATCAGTCGTGGTCAATGATAAAATCGAGGAGAAATTGTGAAGAACATACTCCTACTACTTCTAGAAAAGTATTTCTAATACTTAAGACTAGATTTTTGTTAGTAAAATAATTTTGGTAAATACTTGAAATCCAAAAACCGTTTTAGGCAAAATTCTCTGTTTGCATAAATAGAATAATCATATTTTTATTTATTTGATAATTAAAAATACTAGAATACATTTTATAATTTGAAAGCTACTATATATTTTAGTCAACAAAATTTGTATAAGAAATTAAATAAAAATGATAAACCATATTTTTATACGTATTTGTAAATATTTATACCTATTTATTTCTAGTTTCTATTAAATAAGAAAAATGATATCCTTAATAATAATAATAATAATAATAATAATAATAATAATAATAAATGATGATGATACCAGTAATACTAATAATATTATTAATAACTACTATGGTAAGATTAATAATAATAATAATATTATTAATAATGTTACTGTTTTGTAAAGGAGACACATATACAAAATGTTTGCCATTAAAATTGTTTGATTGAAAACTTTAATACAAACAGAACAGTGTTACAATGTAGGACTTAGACGTAGTCCTAGGAGTACACTTTTGTTTAAGCTGGGTCCTTAGTGCCAATGGAGCGAGTGGTAATGCGTTGACTCCGTTGACCGGCTGACGACGGTTATCGGTTCTCTGAAGGCGTGGATTGCTCTGGGTGCTGGAGCTTGCTGAGAAGAGGAAGACATTGAGTGTCTGTATCTGCCTCTCTTGTATGTTCGTTGTGGATTCCGTGTGTTGTCCGTGGGTGAGAAGGAAATGATCCCTCTATTTATAGTTTTGCAGGATGGCTGCTCATGCACGCATGTAGGATGTGCCGGTGTGTGGGGACGCCACGTGGAAGTTGCTGATGGGGGCACATGGATGATGCGCCCTGATTGGGAGGTTGAACTCTTCATACTACTGTTGTGAGCCGGCACGTAGCAGAGGAAAAGATCTTTCTGTTGCTGAAATCTTGGACGAGTTGAGTCAAAGGACACGTGTCATCGACTCATGGCTCAAAGATCTCGGATTTGGTAGGGGGCAGTGATCTGGTGAGCTGCGCCTTGGATCTGGGCGCAGGACTGCGGCTCATAACCTTTAGGAGTTACAAACCATTTAGGGCGCATGGCTTTTGAGGCGCATGCAGGTGACCTTCCTTCTGTCTTTCGGGATCAGAGATCAGTCTGGGGCGCATGGCTTTTGAGGCGCATGCAAAGCTTCAACTAGAGACTCTTCTTCTGTCTTTAGGGATCAGTGAAGGGTCTGAGGCGCATGGCTTTTGAGACGCATGCTGGTTTGGACGCATGGCCGTAGAGGCGTATGCGGGTTTGGACGCATAGTCGTAGAGGCGCATGCGGGTGGCCACGTGGCAGTAGCCGTCGAAATAGAGTCATGATGATGCTGACGTTGCCGACGCTTCGTTCTCTGAAAAAGCTGTCAACTGTTCAGACTTTGGGAAGCGTGCTGCCAACTCTGGTGTCAGTTCAGCATTTAATGTTTGTGACGTTCGATGGACAGCTGAGTGGGCACATTGGTTGGTGTTCTACTTGGCATGGAGATGTGAGGGCGCATCCTTTGTGATGCGCCGGGTACTGTAGGGCGCGTCTGTGTGATACACCTGATGCAGGAGGGCGCATCTGTGTGATGCGCTGTTTGGCTGGCGCATCTGACATGTCCTTAAATGATGCGGCTGTCTCACTCCTCGAGTGCTATAAATAGCCGTTTGGCTGAATTCGAGGCGTCCGGTTCATCCATTTAATGCAAATTCATTGCACAGAATTCGGAGAGTCATCCACTTGGCGCGTGGGTTTGATTTGCCCGACCTATAAATAGTGGCATGGAGAGAAGGTTTGCTCCTCATTCCCTCACGTACTTCCAATATGAACTTGGATATGTAGGTGCATTCTGTTGACGAAGTGCTCCCGAGGGTGAAGATGAGACGTCGTGTTGTCTTCGATGCTCTTGAAGGTGACTGTTACATCCAAAAGACGGAGTCGAGGGCTTCTGAGGCAGGCGAAAGGTGCCTGTTGTATCCAAAGATAAGGATGTTCGGGCCTCGTCTCCGTTATTCCGGAAGAGCCGTAGATCGGAATGGCGGTGCTAGGCTCTCTCTTCCTTCAAAGTGGGTACCGCCCACTTTGATTGTGTTGAAAGCTCCTTGTGCCATGATTTCGATCACGGTCTTCCTTGGTCTTTGGAGGCTCTTTCGAAACCTCCCCTGGCCACAGCATTTGCGGTACTCTTCTCTTCCCTGGTTCCAGCCAGAGGGTTAAATGCTTTGCTTGGTGAAGCACTTATCAGGCGAGCCTGGCTGGAAGAGCGGCACATAACTGGGCTCTGCTCGGCCAGGTGAGCCTGGTTGGAAGAGTTGTACATAACTGAGCTGCTGAAGGGATGCACATAACTGAGCTGGATGCACATAACTGAGCTGCTGAAGGGATGGTAGGATGTGCCTGGCTGGAGGCGCATGACATCTGCTGCGCCTGGCTGACAGCGCATGGTGACTGCTGCGCCTATCGGAAGGCGCATGGTAGTTGCTGCGCCTATCTGGAAGGCGCATGGTGGTTGCTGCGCCTATCTGGAAGGCGCATGGTGGTTGCTGGATATGGATCTAGGATCCTTCCTTTGTAGAAATTCTCCTTTGTACCATCTTTTCTAGACATGTAATAGGCTTTTATATATAAAATAAAAAGTCCTTCTTCGAATGTCTATGGCTTATTCGATTAGCTGTCTGAGTTCTGGCACATATAATGCCTGGCGCATGGGCTTTCTGGTTGTGAAATTCCATGCTTCTACAAGACCCCCTTTCAAAGTTTTCAAAACTTTTGAATAAGTTTTGGAATACTTTGAATAAGAAGCATGGAGGTCAGGGCGCATAATTTTTGGACGCATGCTTGTTCGGACGCATGCTCCTTTCAGTTGATGATGATGACGCCTTGGTAACCCAAAAGATTAATGATGATCTTTTGGTTGTATTTGTTGTTATCTCCTCACGGAACCCGAAGCGACGGCTGAGATTACACGTCATCGGTTCACGCGTGCGACCAAGTCCTATAAATAGGTAAGGGTTGGAGAGAGAGAGAGAGTTCATCTGCTCTGTGTCTTTGCTTTCTTTAGCGTTTTTTCTTCAAAACCCTAACTTTTTCTTCTTTGAGAGAATGGCTCCCAAGACTCTTCGCGGCGGTGCCGGCAAGGGGAAGGAGAAAGCAAAGGAGTTCGTTGGTGAGGATGCACCTATCACCCCTGCAACTCCGGCCGACGTTCGTCCTGAGGTGACGGGTGGGTTCATCTCCTTCACATAAGATTTTAGGCCAGACTGTGCTCTAACTCAGATTTGCCGACGCGTATGGACTTTTGTCCTGATGATACGCTCTGAATGCGCTGATGCTCCAATGCTGACGCGCATGGGCTTACACCCTGATGATGCGCCGAAGCAAGTTGACGCGCATGGGCTTACGCCCTGATGATGCGCCAAAGCTCTGATGCTAGCGCGCATGGGCTTACGCCCTGATGATGCGCCGAAGCTATTTGACATTTTTCTTTTTGCCTGACTTCCATCTTTGTTGTATCAGTGTCGATGACGATCCCTTTGTTGAATGAGGTCCTTCTGGACGCTTCTCTTTGTCAGATGGGAGTTGATTTTGACGAGGCGGTGATCAATCCTGCGAAGGATGCTATCTTACAGGACCAACCTCGTGAGAGAATGCTACAAATCCAAACCCAGTTGCCTCTTTTCCTCCAGAGTATGATGGAGAGTGGTAAACTGAAGTCTGCTGAATCCGAAAGTGTAACTTTCTTAAAACCTGCCTTTCTGTTTGGCGACCGACTAGTCTCTTCCGAAGCGAAGATACTGAGGATTAGAGAAGACTGGTTCTTTTCTGCCAAAGGCATGGTTTTGTACATACGGCAGGTTGACCGCCAGTTGCCGCTGACAGTTTTTTATCGTCTAGCTTCGAAGAGAAGGATGGGTTGGGAACTTACTCCCTCTCAAGGAGGGGCCTTGGGAGGTACCCTCTCAATTGACGCCTCCTCGAACCAGCGAGATACTTTGACCGCTTCACGGGCCGGTTCTTCTTTCAGTTACCGAGCCTTGCGTCCTGGGAGCATCTATAGTGAGGTCCCAAACGACACGTTTCCCCTCAGTGCCCCGATCTTTGCAAATCGGATGCTGACATCAAAGGTGATGTATCCGACAGGTAGCTTCAGAGTCGAAGGCTGGTGTCACTACATCCCGAAGTGGGACGAGTTGACCACTTGGGTGCTTTCAAGGTTCGAGGTTGAGCTTAAAGAGATCGGGCTGACAGCCACCATTCGGGCCACGCAGGCAGGCGTGGACCTCAATAAGCCAATGTTCCTTGCGCTCTTGGAGCTTTTCAATGCCCAGACTGGTAGCTTCTTTACTCCGGTGGGGGAGTTGGGATTGGCCCTTCATGAGATGTACGAAGTGTCCAAGCTTCCTTGGGGCTCGGAACCGTACGAGGAATATTTTCCATCAAATGAAGAGATCCAAGTTCTGGAGGATAAGGATCCGGAGATGATGGCTGTTTTCAAAGAGGTGACAAGCCATCATTATCTGATGCACCGGAGGGACAGGGGCAAGACCCAGCCTCATGTGACTGCTTGGAGGGACTACGTCTTCAGGCAGGACTTGACGGATCCTTCGAGGATTCGGTTTGCGACTCCGCAGGGATTGAAGCCCACGGAAGTGAGTTCTGAAATAAGCCGGCTGGACGAAAGGACCCCACACTCTAATGAGGGCGGCAAGGCTACGTACAGCTGTTTCTGGCACTGCGGGCACCGAATGTCATCCAAGGCAGTGTTGACGTCCTACTTGATGATATGGCTCCGGGATTGCGTATATGCAGGTGGATCCGATGCTGTCGAGAGGGTACATCGGAATCTTATTTTGCCTGCGGTGATGTTGGCCTGTGGCCGACCATTGGCTCTCCTTCCCGCGATGGTGTGCAACCTGTTGCGCGGTTTGAGGTCCTTTGCCGATGATGTGATCCACGAGAGAGGTAATAATGATAACTTTCCCTGGGCCGAGCTGCCCTTCCATTATCTTATGGGGTGGCTGATCTTGCATCATCCGAACGTGATGAGTCCCGGTCCGGAGGAGGACCATGTCGAAGGAGATGCCTTCATTCGTCGCTTCTATAAGAGGAAGTGGTCTTACACTGGCGTCCCCATTTGCAGGAGAGTCTTGTCCTACCTTCAGGGGTGGGAGATTGTCAAGGTTGGCCCGATCTTCAAAGATTTCGAGGCCGACCAAGATTTAGTTGACTCTGGCAAAGATGCGGTCACTCTGCCGAAATGGAGTTTTCATTGGTTGCAGAGTATCCGACCTTCTCACCTGGTCTACCGCAACCATAATAGGTGTTATCTGGAACCTTATCTGCCAAGCCGATTTGCTCGTTAGTTTGGCTATACCCAGTTAATGTTGCGGAATTCCAGTAGTAGTTTAGGCTTCATCGGAAGTTTGCTGGATGGAGCCCGGGGCTGGCAATATTATAACGCTGGATCCACTAGCGTTAAATTCACCACGCCAGTTCGCAATCCTCGGCCGCCGATCCTATATCCGACCGCCAAGCTGTATTGCACTATAACTGCTATGTCTCCTGGTTACGACAGGGAGACTAGTTTCATTATTGGAACCCAGCTGGAGGCGACAGCGAATATGTTGATGGCAGCCCGATCATATCGTCCACCAGAGTTGGCGGGGTATCGGGCTGTTGCTGCAGTACCAGTGGGAGACCCATCTGTCGGGAAAAGGCGTGCTGACACAGAAGCTGGTTCTTCTGTACGGAAAAGGTCGAGACGGGCGCCGACCCCGAAGGTTACGGAAGTGCCACCTATAATGCCAGCAGGATCAATCCCTGTTGAAGTAAGAAATATTTCATAATTCCAATTTTTTTGTCATTGTGGCGACTTATGCTCTTCTTCTTGTAGGGATTGAAGAAGAAGTCCCGTGTTTCAAAATCGGGCGCTAGTAAACCGAAGGAGGTGGCCGGCTCTTCTGATGAGCGCATTCCTCCGATGCTAATGTCTCCCGTAGAGGAAGGTCCCGAAGATGTTCCTGCGGAGGTTTTAATATCTCCCGATTTCGAGGTCGCAACAACTTCTGGGAGAGCACCGTCTGCCGTGGAGGCCTTGGATGCTGAGGGTCCTGCGGACTCGAGGTATCCTGATGATGAAGTGGACTGGAGTTCGTCGCCTTCCGATGACGTTCCTCCGGTCTTGCAAAAATCTGCTACGGGGACAGCAGATATGGTTGAGATAGAGGAGAGGGTTGAATCCCCTCTCTATCATGATGAGGGGAGGTCGGTTGCATCATTGCCGAGTCCTACCCCGGCTTCAACCGCGGAAGTTGAGGCGGCTACCACTCAGGAGGTAGCGACAGATTCTGTCCCTGTTGAGGGACTCGATGATGAGACCCGTCTGCCAGTCAAGACCGCTGCAACGAGTCAGGAGACAAGTGATAATCTCCCTATTCTGCCAAGGGAGGTATCAACTGTTGATAGGATGTTGGGGGTAGAAGAGGTGGCTGTTGACGTCGGAGGTTCTTCCGGGCTTGAGAAGGGTAAGGGTGTAGAACCCTCTGTAGCTCCTTCTACTTGGGGGACCATCTCGACGCCTGTGCCGGCTCCTTCTGTTGCTTCGGCTCCTCGGGCTAGAAGTCCAGCCGCGGTTGATGAAGAGCCCATTGATGCCGAGGTTCAAGCCTCGCTGATTGAGATTGGCGGATCTTTTTCCGGTCCGCAAACTGTGGTAGCTCCTCCAACTCCCGCGATGATGCCGCAGGTCCTGGCGGATGCAGACGAGTATGTGAAATTCCTCGTCGAGGGGGTATACAAAATACTGCAGAAGGGTGTGTCTGCTGTGATGAATGCCAATGGGAGTTTTGCGACGACAAAAGCTCTGGCAATGCCCTGCATCGAGCTGATTCGTATTCACCAAGGCCACGACCATATGGCCGAAATTCTGGAGGCTTCGGTGATTGAGCTGGATGAGCGGCTCGCGGAACTTCAACGCATCCAGCGAAATGACCTTTCTGTCTTGATAGAGGCGGAGAAGGGAAAGCTCATCGCCGAGATCGAGTCTTTATACCAGGCCATCGTGGGCGTTTGGGAGCACGAGGTGGCTGAGACTGAGGCTGCGGTAGAGCAATTGTCTCGGTCCATGAAGACGACGGTGGAAACTCGAGCTGCATTGGAAGCTAATATCGCGGATATCGACACCCAGATACGCCGCCTTGAAGACCAACGGGCCCGACTCCAGTTAGAGGTCGAGCGTGTCCGGGCTGAACATGCAGCATTTAAGAAGGATGAGGCGACCTTTACTCATCGGACTCTGGCCTTGGCGCAGCAACGACAACAGCTTGATGAGAAGTATGCAAGTGATACTTTCGCTGGGGCCATTGAATTGATGCACCGAGAAGCAGAGCGACGAGTCCTGGCGACGGTGGAGGCCCGCACAGTCGACCTAAAGCTTTGAGTCAAGGAGCTCTTAGCCCATCCTGGGGAGATTCAGGGACCATAGCTTTTTCCTTTTTTCTTTTGTGTTCTTTTGCAACCCTTACTGGGGGATGATGTAGTTTCTTGTACTCCTTTTTCAGAAGAATAAAGAAGTCTACAACTCTTTTTTTTGTGATGTGTTCATCTTTTATTGTCATGAACTTGATGATTTGCGTGGACCTATTATCTTTTGCGCACCTTGGTTTTCAGGTACAGATAATAAGTTTGAAGGAACCATTATGTTTGCTCAGAGGTAATGTGGACATGGCAATCATTGGGTTCGAAATGATAGAATCTCCCTACTCAGAGGTATTATGGACGTGGTAGGAATGATCTTGGGAGATACGCTGAACAACTCAGAGGTTATATGGACGTGGAAGTTCTACGATCAATGTACAATAACGCAGGGGTTGTTTGTACAAGATGTTTACTCAGAGGTAATGTGGACGTGGTAAACATGAAGGGTAGTGTAGGCTTACGAAGTGTAAGATTCTGCTTTGTAGGGTGTAGAGAGACAACTCAGAGGTAATATGGACGTGGTTATCTTTCTACTGGAAGATGCTACGGAACAGCTGGGTTCCGGAGGCGTATGAGTTTGTGGAAAGAGGTTGTTTGAGGAAGTACATGTCTGGAGGATGTCAAAAATAGTACTTCTTTAGGAACTTGCCGTTGATGGGCATCATAAACAAGTCCCCATTGGGTTTGGCGAGGCGGTAAGCACCGTTTGAGTATACCGTCTCTATGATGAAAGGTTCTTCCCACTTGGGCTCGAACTTTCCTGGTGTCTTGTGGGTCAACACCATTGGTCTTCTGACTGCTAAAACCAGGTCGCCAACTTGGAAAGTCCTCTGTTTGACCTTTTTGTTGAAAGCCTGTGATATACGGGCTTGGTAGAGCTCGATGCGTTGTTGAGCTAAGAGAAGTTTTTCGTCAAGTGCCTCCAGTTCCCGCAGACGACGACATTGATTGTCCTCTTCTGTGAGATCGTTTGTGATTGCCACGCGGAGCGAAGGTATCTGTATCTCGAGAGGCAGTACTGCTTCGCTCCCGTAGACCAGGAAGAATGGAGTGTTGCCTGTTGGGGTCCGTACCGTTGTGCGGTAGGCCCAAAGGCATTCGCCAAGCTTTTCGTCCCAGTCGTATTTGTTGGATGACATGACCTTTTTGAGCAGCCTAACGATAGTTTTGTTGAATGCCTCAGCCAATCCGTTTGCTGCCGGATTGTAGGCAGTTGAGGCCACGTTTTGAATGCGATTCTTGTCATAGAACCTGCTGAAAATATGGCTGATAAACTGAGGGCCATTGTCATGGATGATCCGCCGGGGTACCCCGAAACGGTAAATGACATGGTGTTTGATAAAGCTGACCACCCTGGAGCTTTTTACTTCTGCTAGTGGAACTGCTTTCGCCCATTTGGAGAAGTAGTCGGTGATGGCCAGGATGAAACGGTGTCCTCTCGATGAAGGAGGGGTGATTGGCCCTACAATGTCCATGCCCCAGGCTTCGAAGGGCCAGGAGGCGACTGTAGGATGTAGCGGCTCCGATGGTGTATGTATGAAGTCCGCATGAAGTTGGCACGCGTGGCACTTCTTAGCATATTCGACAGCGTCGGCAACCATGGTTGGCCAGTAGTAGCCCATACGTCGCAGTCGATCTTGCAACTTAGGACCGGGTTGATGAGCTCCACAAGTTCCGTCATGAGCTTCTTGAAGAGCTTCGACTGCTTCTTCGTTGGACAAGCATCGAAGGAGGAGCCCATCGAAGGAGCGTCGGTACAGCGTTTTGGTAGCCGTATCGTAGTAGAATCGAAGAGAGCGTCTCCTGACTGAGACGGCTTCCTTCGGGTCCTCTGGAAGGATTCCATAGACAGCGAAGTCGATGAACGGGAACCTCCAGTCTCGGATATTAACCCCAGTGTTTGTCGACATGGCGTGAGCCACCTACAAGAATAGGTTGTTTCTGGGACAAATTAGATCTCGTCCTGTTACCGTGATATAGTGTTGAGTCCCAAAGGGCGCTGCTAATGAGGCTGCGAGGCCGGCCAGAGCATCGGCCTCCTAGTTTTGTAAACGGAGGACATGTTCGATGAAGAACCCGGTGAAGGTTGAAATGATGTTCAACGCGACTTCATGATAAGGGATTAAATCTTCATGGCGAACTTCGTATTGTCTCCGAACCTGGTTTACGATGAGTTTTGAGTCGCCGTAAGCTTCCAGATGGTCGACCCCCAGCTGTTGTGCGAGCTGGAGTCCCATGACGAGTGCGTTGTACTCAGCAACGTTGTTGGAGCATGGTTTCGAAAGAGAGTATACACGTTGGATGACCAGCTGATCGGGGGAGACTAAGACTACCCCCACTCCTGCGATGATTTGGCCTTTGGGGCCTGTTCTCGAAGCACCGTCGAAGAACATCCGCCAAACGGAGCTTCCTTCGGTGACGTTGGATTCTTGGACCTCATTTGGGATATCTTCATAGAGTTTTAAAGATTCTGGGATGGGGTGCGCAGCTAAAAAGTCAGCCAGAGCTTGACCCTTAACAGCTTTTTGCGGCACAAACACCAGGTTGTACGGTGTTAGCAAGATCGCCCATGTAGCCAGCCGGGAGTTCAATGATCCTGGCTTCGTCATGAGGACTCTGAGCGGATTGACTCGGGAAATGACATGAATTGTCTGACCCGAGCCATAATGACGGGTCTTCTGGATGGCAAACACCAAAGCCAAGCACTCCTTTTCGACGGGGTTGTACCGGTTTTCGGCCCCAATGAGTGTTCGACTGAGGTAGTAGATTGCTTGCTCGTAGCCTGTATCGCTATTTTGAGCCAGCAGAGCGCCAAGAGAATGATCCATGGCACGAACGTAGAGGAGAAATGGTTTGCCGGCGACTTGCGCTACCAGGACTGGTGGGCTCGTCAAGTAGGCTTTGATGTCGTCGAAAGCCTTCTGGCACTCCTCTGTCCAGACATAAGGGACTCCCTTCTTCATGAGCTGAGTGAAGGGTTAACATTTACCGGAAAGGTTTGCTATGAACCTCCGGATGTATGCCAGACGTCCCTGTAGGCCTCGAAGTTCTCGAAGGTTCTTCGGAGGGTCCATGTTGAGGATGGCTTTGGTCTTCTCAGGATCAACATGAATGCCTTTCGCTGTGATGACGAAGCCCAAGAATTTGCCGCTAGAAACCCCCAAAAAGGATTTAGCGGGGTTCATTTTGAGTTGATGCGTCCGCATGAGATCGAAGACCGTCTTCAGGTCCTGTAGGTGATCTCTTTTAAGGCGGCGATTGACTGCGATGTCGTCAACATAGCATTCGACTGTCTTGCGAAGATGTTGACGGAAGATGGTGCTCATAGCTCGCTGGTATGTCGCACCGGCGTTCTTCAAGCCGAAGGGCATTACTGTGTAGCAGAAAACACCCTTTGGAGTCCTGAATGACGTGTGTTTTGCGTCATCGGGGAACATCTTGATTTGATTGTAGCCTGAATACCCATCCATGAAGGGCATGCGCTCAAAGCCACATATGTTGTCTATCATCACATCAGTAATTGGAAGCAGGAATTCGTCCTTCGGGCAAGCAGAGTTGAGATCCCTGAAGTCGATACAGACTCGTATCTTCCCGTTCTTCTTGGTGACGGGAACGATGTTGGCTACCCAATCCGGGTGTTGTTCCTCATGGATGAAGCCGCTAGTCAAGAGTTTGTCAACCTCCTGATCGATGGTATTCATGATGTCCGGACGGAAGCGTCGCTGCTATTGTTTGATAGGTTTGGCATCAGGTAAGATGTTCAACCTATGCATTGTGATCTGCGGATCGAGTCCCGGCATGTCTTCATAGCTCCAGGCGAAGACGTCGATATACTCTTTAGCCAGTTGGATTAAAGATTCTCGATCTTCTCCTTCCAGGCTTTTACTGATGAAGATGGGTTTGGAAGAAGACTCCTCTCCGAGGTCGATCTGCTCGACTTTGTCTTCGGTGGGAGGTTCACGAAGCTCAAAACGAGATTCCCATTGTTCCCCTAGGCGTTGGGCCCAGGGTTCTTCTTCGAAGGGTTCTGGCGCTTGGTCTTCGTCTTTACCTTTTTGAGGTTGTGCTGACGTCATGTTAGCTGACAGCACTTTCCTGAAGACTGATCCGATACTGGTATCGGAATCCCAAGTCGATGCTTCGGACGAATGGAAATGTTCTATGTCTTCTGCATCTGAACTCTCTGGGGTTGATGGCGGCGTGACATAGCCTAACCCTCGTCCAGTCCAATTATAATAGTCCTGTGGCTTTCCATTGGGCATAGAAAGTCGGACAGGGAGATGCCGACCCTTGCCGTAGTTTAAGCCTTTGTTGCTTTTCAGGTCGTAGCCCATCTTTTGGATGATGTGCTTAGCCGCATCCGTGTACCGATAGACTTGTACTCTGCCGGTATCAGGTTCGGGCTCGATTGACGGGAGGTCCCGACGACGCTCTATTTTGCCCGAGATGATGGTGCCTTGGTCTCGGCTCCGTGGAGGGACGATGAAGACTCCTTGAGACGGGACTATTTGTTATCCTGTGGGATTACATTGTCAAAGGAGGGTGCCTCTACGATAATCACCAAGCTCCTCGTCTGTAAGAACTGGGGGCGGACTAGGAGAGTCTAACACAGCTTTGGGGTCTGAGAGGGTTATATGAGCCTTCTCTGACACCTTGGATGACTGCAGCGGCTTGCCCTTGAGACGCACCTTGAGAGGTGCCTCGGTTGCACCTCCGGTGTGAGTCGTCTCAGGCTCCATGTCCGGCTCTGTTGCCGTCTCTGCCTCATCATCAGCGTCGTTGGCTTCCTCCTCGTCAATAGGCTTGTACAAGTCGGAATCGGTGAAGTAGGCTTCAATCTCTTTGAAAGGATCGATGTCTGCAAACTCCGTCCGGATGACGCCATTGGTGGATACATACTTTATGCACTGGTGGAGCGTGGAGGGCACCACCATGTACTCATGCAGCCATGGTCGACCGAGCAGGATGTTGTAGTTGACCTCGGCATCTACTACATAACAAGTCACCTCAGTTTTGAGGCTGCCAATGTGACACTTCAGTCGGATCTTGCCCAATGGCTCGCTCTTGCTAGCATTGAAGCCACTGATGGTTGTATTGGAGGGCGCCAGCCGGTACATCGGGATCCCCAGCTTTGATAGCAGCGCCTTCGGAATGATGCTTAGGGAAGACCCAGGATCGATCTGAATCCGGCTCACCTTGACCGAGCCAATGTACCCTGTATAATACAGCGGTCGGTTATGTCGGTGATGCTTGAGCAGCATGTCTTGTTGGGTGAAAGTTATGTTTGGGATAACTTCATCCGCACAATGACAGTGTGTACAAGTAGTTAGGAGGTCTTCAGGCTGCTTAACCTGACTGAGAAAGGATTCAGCGTCTTTCAGAGCTTCGCAGAGAGCTTCTCGGGAATCCTTAGAAAGACGCAGGAGCTCGAACAAAGACAGGCGCGCAGGTGTACTGGCTAATTGTGCCAGAATGTCAAAGTTGTGAGGCTTGGACAGCCCCGAAGCATTCTCCTTCCGTAGAGGTCTGTCAAAACGGGCCTCCACCTGCTTCTGCTTATTGGCTGCTGAGGGCTTAGATGGACCCTCTTCAGGGATGGTGCTAGGAGGCACCACCTCGGCGGTGGCTTCGCCGGACTGGGAGTTCTGTTGTGCACGTGTTTGCACTGGAAGTGCCTCTTCTGTTGAAGAAGAGACTGTATGGCAAGACTTGATCTTCCTGTCTTTTGATTTGGAGGTAGGGCGTACCTCCGATTGAGTCACCTCGGAGACGAGGTCGGGGTGAACCCAGAGGACCTCTCCTCGAGATATGGTGAGCGGGGTGAGTCCACTCACATTGTCACGAGTAGGTGGTAAGTTTACCACCTCCATTGTCGCCTTAGGGATGGGGACGACGCCATCTTGTGTGGTAGTTGGCGGCAAGGTGCCGAACTGAAGCGAAACCAGATTGGCCGACACCGTCTTCTCTTCATAGTCGACGGAGATTACATCCGCATTGATCATGCGCTGGATGTAATTCTTGAGGACGTAGCAGTCCTTGGTCGGGTGTCCGACAAACCGATGGTAGTGGCAGTACCTTGGATTGTCCACTTTCCCAACTTCATCGGGCCGCTTTGGGTCCGGTAGCTTGATCTTGTCACCCTGCTTCAGTATCTCGAAAAGTTGCAGGGTGTCGTCATCATTGAATGAATAAACCTCCTTGGGTCTCGGTGCCAGTGGAGGCTTCTGAGTAGGCGCAGATGCGCCTTTTGAGGCATTAACAGTCAATGCCTGTTTCCCCTTTGTTTCTCGTCCGGAGCTGTTAGCTGCGGACTTTTTTCCCTTATCGTCAAAGGCGGGAAAGCTGACACCCAGAAGACGTGCATTGGCCGCCTTCTTTTTTGCAGCTTCAGCTTCGATGATCAGGGAGCTCCAGTCAGGAGGGGGAGTAGAGTTGAGCCAGAGCTTTACTGCAGGCAACATGTTCATGCTGCAAGCGGAGAGGAGCGTATGTTCTGGCATGCCTAGAGGTAGCCTGAAGCAAGCCTGTCGAAAGCGTTCGATGAACGCCCGAACCGTTTCCTTCTCCTTCTGACGTATCTCTATGAGAGACGCCATCGTCATGTCCTTCCCACCGTCGTAGAAGCGGTCGAGGAAGAGGCACGTCAGGTCGTCGAAGGACGATATAGAATTGTCTGGGAGGCTGCAGTACCAGTCATACGCCACTCCTTTTAGGGCCCCGACAAAGATACTGGTGAGGAGCGCATCCTCCTTCGGAAGATGCCCTGTCTGTGACTGGAAGTATGTTAGGTACCGTCACGGAGAGTCTTCCCGTCGTATGGGGTGAGTGTTTGCGGTTTATACTTTGGAGGATAAACCACCTTGTTCCATTCGAGGGGATAAGGCTGGGGAATGCCCATCTTCTGGCGTTCCTCTTGCCTGTTCTTGGACTCGAAGCGCTCTCGCAGGTCTTTAATCATTTCGACCACATCCTCCGTAGAGCTAGGAGTCGGGGAAGGAGGTACCATCTGGATTGGAGCGTTTGAGGGCTCCGAGGTCCGAGGTGCTTCTGTATCCGAGGGCGCCCGTTGGAGGGGCACACTCGACTCCCCATTAGCTCCTGGGTCAGGACCAGTTGAAGGTGTCCTGATCAAGGCCGACCGCATCTCAAACACTGCTTGAGTCAGTGCTTGCATAGAGACAGAGAGGGTTTTGAGACCTCCCTCTAATGAGTCTATGCGCTGGACTATGTCCTGTGACGGTGCATCAGACTCGACATCATCCCCAGCCATGTACACTGTCCTGACACGGCCAGGAGTGGATGGATGGGTTGAGGCTTCGCTTTCGGCCTCACTTTCATGCGGGGGAGTTAATTCTCCTGGCGTTTGGCCACCCCCAGCCGCATTCTGGTGTTCATCTTCAATAGGTGCATCTGCAAGGGTCTGCTTGCCCTCAGCCCCGTCTTGAAGGACCTTTTTGTTTCCAGAACTACTCCCGGCAGTGTCCTGGAGGACATCCTCATTTTGAGGGGCTTCAGGGAGAGTAATCTCGCCTTAATGATGAAGATCCGCCGCAGCTGTGCTTTGGACATCTTCGTCTTCGGAAGGAGGCTCAACAAGGGTCTGGCTACCCCCAGCTTCCTCCAAGGACTTCTTCCTCGACCGAGTGCCTTCAAACACTCCAGAGGTCGAGACAGCTGCCTTGGTTTTCCTCGGCTGGCTTTTGGATGAAGACGAGGAATTGGCAGTCGCCTTCCGGATTGATGAGGAGTTGGAGACCACGTTGCATGAAGCGACCTTTGGCTCCTCTTCAGCTGACACCTTCGTCCCAAGGCGACGTAGGAGAGGTGTCGATGATTACAGTCGTTGGAAGACCGACTGTCTTGGTGGAGCCGTCGCCTTGCAACAGCAGGTGATGGTGACCACCGTACAAGTATGCCCTGTAAGAGGTGCATCGTGCTTGTTGGTCGACTCTCCTGATCGGCGCTTGTGAGTGATCACGTTGCGCAGGTCATTGGAGGAGAGTGGTGCCTTCACACCCCTTTCAGACGTATGGCAAGGCCAAACGTCGGGGTGGTCAGGTGAGTGCTGCGCCCCCTGATCTAATACCAAGCAGGCATCACGATCAGTAGTGGGGGAACCACAA
This sequence comes from Iris pallida, assembly GCA_029216955.1. NCBI lineage: Eukaryota > Viridiplantae > Streptophyta > Magnoliopsida > Asparagales > Iridaceae > Iris > Iris pallida. The sequence goes on along the minus strand of JANAVB010029417.1, from coordinate 2,485,409 downwards.
CATTTGAAGTGACTTGAACGGACCTCAAACGCACAACCAGAGGAGGTGCGGGAGTTCAAGACCACTGAGTTTGCCTCTCTCGACTTGGTTGTGCACGCAGTAGATGCGCCCAAGCGAGATGAGGACTTTGAAGATCAACTCGTTGTTAGTACAGAAGCACTTGAGTCAACCTTGTACAGCTTGCCATCGGTAGCGCACGTGATGACGAGCGCGTACCTCTGGCCGGCTGCTGGCATAGCACGTTTGTGGCGCATGGCCCGTGCCGCCTTGGATTTCTTGGTACCAGCCCGCTGGGGCGTATAGTACTCAGCATCCAAATTCTTCTCGCCATTACAGCGAGTGAGTCTGTCAAAGACAGAGGCTTTTTGTGGCGCATCAGAGGTGATGCGCGGGGCATTGGCTGCGCCCCTGCTCCGTCGACGTATCTTCCTCGCCTGAGAGGGAGATAGCTGGGGAACGTGGTCGGTCGCACGCTTCCCCAAGAGATGCGCTGCATCGACGGGCGCACCTTGGTTGCTGAGAACGTCAGCAGGAAGGGAAGGCTGGATTGCTGTATCCCCTTCAGTGGTGGTGCCCGAGGCGTCGACTTTGCGCACCCAGGCCGTACGGATCTTCTTCGGCTTTGGTAGCCGCTTCGAAGGACTCGCACTTCCTTCAGAAATGAACTCCTCGTACGCCTGTTGATTGAGGCACACTACCAGCGTCTTATGGGAGGAGCCCACCTTCACGTCGTCGGCCTGTGACACGACTTTCTCGAAAGAGGAGAAAGAAGTCCCCAGCAGAGTCGCCAGCTTGTTTGCCATTAAAATTGTTTGATTGAAAACTTTAATACAAACAGAACAGTGTTACAATGTAGGACTTAGACGTAGTCCAAGGAGTACACTTTTGTTTAAGCTGGGTCCTTAGTGCCAATGGAGCGAGTGGTAATGCGTTGACTCCGTTGACCGTCTGACGACGGTTATCGGTTCTCTGAAGGCGTGGATTGCTCTGGGTGCTGGAGCTTGTTGAGAGGAGGAAGACGTTGAGTGTCTGTATATGTCTCTCTTGTATGTTCGTTGTGGATTCCGTGTGTTGTCCGTGGGTGAGAAGGAAATGATCCCTCTATTTATAGTTTTGTAGGCTGGCTGCTCATGCATGCATGTAGGATGCGCCGGTGTGTGGGGACGCCACGTGGAAGTTGCTAATGGGGGCGCACGGATGATGTGCCCTGATTGGGAGGTTGAACTCTTTATACTGCTGTTGTGAGCCGGCACGTAGCAGAGGAGAAGATCTTTTTGTTGCTGAAATCTTGGACGAGTTGAGTCAAAGGACACGTGTCATCGACTCATGGCTCGAAGATCTCGGATTTGGTGGGGGGGGGGGGCAGTGATCTGGTGAGCTGCGCCTTGGATATGGGCGCAGGACTGTGGCTCATAACCTTTAGGAGTTACAAACCATTTAGGGCGCATGGCTTTTGAGGCGCATGCAGGTGACCTTCCTTCTGTCTTTCGGGATCAGAGATCAGTCTGGGGCGCATGGCTTTTGAGGCGCATGTAAAGCTTCAACTGGAGACTCTTCTTCTGTCTTTAGGGATCAGTGAAGGGTCTGAGGCGCATGGCTTTTGAGGCGCATGCTGGTTTGGACGCATAGCCGTAGAGGCACATGCAGGTTTGGACGCATGGCCGTAGAGGCGCATGCAGGTGGCCACGTAGCAGTAGCCGTCGGAATAGAGTCATGATGATGCTGACGTTGCCGACGCTTCGTTCTCTAAAAAAGCTGTCAACTGTTCAGACTTTGGGAAGCGTGCTGCCAACTCTGGTGTCAGTTCAGCATTTAATGTTTGTGACGTTCGATGGACAGCTGAGTGGGCACATTGGTTGGTGTTCCACTTGGCATGGAGATGTGAGGGCGCATCCTCTGTGATGCGCCGGGTACTGTAGGGCGCGTCTGTGTGATGCGCCTGATGTAGGAGGGCACGTCCGTGTGATGCACCGTTTGGCTGGCGCATCCAACATGTCCTTAAATGACGCGGCTGTCTCGCTCCTCGAGTGCTATAAATAGCCGTTTGGCTGAATTTGAGGCGTCCGGTTCATCCATTTAATGCAAATTCATTGCACAGAATTCGGAGAGTCATCGACTTGGCGCGTGGGTTTGATTTGCCCGGCCTATAAATAGTGGCATGGAGAGAAGGTTTGCTCCTCATTCCCTCACGTACTTCCAACATGAACTTGGATATGTGGGTGCATTCTGTTGACGAAGTGCTCCCGAGGGTGAAGATGAGACGTCGTGTTGTCTTCGATGCTCTTGAAGGTGACTGTTGCATCCAAAAGACGGAGTCGAGGGCTTCTGAGGCAGGCGGAAGGTGCCTGTTGCATCCAAAGATATGGATGTTCGGGCCTCGTCTCCGTTATTCCGGAAGAGCCCATGTTTTTTAAAATTTTATTTAATTAGTGTTTATTAATTTTTAATGTCATTTTTAACATTAAAATAATTAATTAGATTTTTAGGAATTTTTCTAGAATTTTTAAATAATTTTTAAATGAGTTTTTAATACTAATATATCCTTTTGTAATTTATTTAAATGTTTTAATATCATTTTGCAATTATTAGAATTGTTTTAATATCATTATGTAATTTGTTAAATTGTTAATATAAGCAGTTTGCAAATTATGATTTGTTTGTGCAAATAAGTATTTGTATTACTTAAGTTTTTGGACCTAACTGTAAATCCTAAACTACCAGGGACCTAAGTGTAAACCCTACCCCCCCCCCCACGATCGGGCTTACCCACCCCCGACGACTGCCACGCCGACGGCGACCCGCATTTTTCGGCCAGCGCACAGCCCCCCGACCGACCTAAGTCTTCTATAAAAACTCCCCTTCTCTCCCCGGACCAAACCCTAACCCTAAATTCTCCCCACGACCACCCCAACCCCCCTTTCTTCCCCGACGAGCCAAACCCTAACCCTAACTCCGGCGATCCCCTACGCCACCCCCACAGCGACAAACACCCTCATCCACCGCCACCATTCGACGTGCCGCACCAAGCCGAGCCCAGCGCCACCCGAGCGCCACCGCGACGTCGCCTCAGCCGTCGTCCAGCACGATCGAATCCCCCTCGAAGACGAACACGTAGGTAACATGACTCGAATCGTGTCGTGCGTGTCTCGTTTTCACGCACGAGACTCGCCAGGACACGACGAACCTAACGCTGTGCTTGGACACGCATTTTATGACTTGTACGTGTTGTGCATAGCACGGACACATGGACTCTGTGTCGCAAACAGTCAGAACACAGAGTTTATTTCTCGGGTTTTTATTATTTTTAACTGAAAAAGAAATAAAATAAACAAAACCTAACCCCTAACACAAGCCACGGGTGTTTGCCATTGATTGTAAAAGAACAGAACAATTATCGGAGGACTGAACTTAGACTCACAATACAAACTCGCTCGTACAAAGAAAGCCTAGGGACGAAAACCTAGGTACAGCAGACTAAGTACGATTGTTTATTTTTGATTCTGGGGGGTGACGATAGAGGCTCGGGAAAGCGACGGCCGCTCTGTCTTACTCCTTGGACGATCAGTATGCAGTCTTGGCTCGGGGAAGATCTGCTCGACGTTGATGAAGAAATGCTCTTCTTGCTCTCCTCGGATCGCTCTCCTGGCTTCTCTCTCTTTGTGATTATCAAGAAGGAAGGGGGAGCTCTCTCTGTGTAGATCTCTCTCTTCTTATTTCTTTTGTTGCCGACCTCTCTCTCTCTCTCTTTTTTTTTCACAAGGGAATGATGCTGGCTATTTATAAGAATGGGGGGGGGTGATCATTAGGGTTTGCTAATGATTATCTGTTTGGAATGTCGGTGCTCCTTCATTCTATCTGAACCCATGATCCTGATTATAGTGAATCTCGGCCATTAATGCGGATAGCATCGTATCTCATGAGCAATTAATGCTAGCTGCTTTAAATCCTCGTGATTGATTATGCCAATGTCTGATTGCTCGCCACGTGTCCCATTAGCTCGATGATAAATGATATGCCATGATCTCAGTAATTATGACGATGATGTCAAATATATTTGTTGAGATTCGGTTAAATCTCTTATTGATCCCATGCCACGTGTCTTAATTATGAGTCCTGTCAGAGCCGCATAGGATTGACTATCCTCGAACCGCAGAGAGATACTCTTCCTGAGCTGCATGAGACAATGGCTCATCGAGCCGCAGGGGACGAACCTTCCGTGAGCCGCATATGCATAGTCTTTGCGAGCCGTATGAGCTAGCATTGTATTGAGTCGCAGGGATTGAGCTCTCGGTGGGCCGCATATGGCTGATTTCTGCTAGCCATATAGAGTGACTTCTTCGTGAGCCGCATGGAGCTGTTTTCCATTCAAGCCGTATGAGAGTTGCCACGTGGCAACCTAGGATTTCTGACGGTTCGGGTCAGAGATCTTCTTCCTTTCCCGAAAAGTCTGTCATTATGGCAGAGCCATTATGACATTTTATGTCAGAGCAGTCACAGTCGCCAAGTCGTGTCAGAGCATTAAATAAGGCCACCCCTAAACGACCAGCTGTAGGGAAGGATCACACATGGCATCCATCGAGCCGTATATGCCTTGCTGAACCGCATACGCTCCCGAGCCGCATGCGATTGAGAGTCTTCTTTGAACCGCATAGGGCCGCTCCTATGTGAGCCGCATAAGCTTCTTACTCCGAGCCGCATGGATCATTATTCTAATATTTTCCATGCTTCTACAGGACCCCCTTCAAAGTTTTCAATTTGTAAAAATTGGAATACTTTGAACAAGAAGCATGGCCCCGTTCATGCCGCATAGGATTTTTTTGTCTGTCTGAGCTTCCTAGCCGCATAAGTGCCTTAGCCGCATAAATTCATCTGGCCGCATAAACTTGTTCCCATGTGTCCTGATCACGTGTGCAAATCTTCGTTAAATGCCTTTGATTTGATTTAATGCCGCCTTTTGGGGGAGGATCCCAAGAGTCGGTTTTGCCTTGATAAAGGACCGTCTTACGGCGTTATGTGTTCCAGAGCAGTGATCGGCTTTCTGTCTTCTTCTTCTTCTCTCTTTCTCTTTTTTTTTTCTTTTTAATTTTTGCAAGGGGGTGTGATCCCTGTTGATGTAGCCCTTTGATTTTTGAATAAATGAGCATGTTTCAACTCATCTTTTTTTTCTTGCACTTGGGTGTTTATGGAATTTGGACTTGCTGGGGGATTTATTTGTGGACCTGTTATCCTAGGCGTACCTTAGTTTTAGGTACGGATAACAGTTTAGATAGGATGTCCGGGACAGCCACGGCAAAAAAATGGTCATGAATGTTCTCGGTACTGGGGAAAGGAATGCCGTAGAGCAGCTGGGCTCCCGGGGCATGGTAAGATGGTGGATTTATGCTAAGAAGTTTAGCGAATGAATATTTATGGACCTATTACCCTTGGCGTACCCTAGTTCAGGATGCGGATAATGGGGTGAAAGGGAACCGATCACATTTTCTCAGAGGTTATGATGACATGGCAAACATGAAGGTTTTATCGTGAAATCTTCCTGCTCAGCGGTAATGAAAACATGGCAGGAGAGACTTTACGGAAGCTATTTGTGGTCAACAGAGGACATTTGTGGTCAACAGAGGACATTTGTGGTCAACAGAGGACATTTGTGGTCAACAGGGGACATTTGTGGACCTATTATCCTTGTCGTACTCCGGTTGTGGGTACAGATAATAGGTTAAAAAGAGGATCGACATACTTGCTCAGAGGTAATGTGGACATGGCAAATATGACGATTTCTTCGACGGAGCCTTCCCACTCAGAGGTAGTGAGGACATGGCAGGAGTGGGCTCAATGAAGATTGGGTACATAGAACGACTCAGAGGTAGGAGAACGTGGAAGTTCTATACGAGGGGGCGGTTTGTTTTTGGTGGAAGTGAAGACGACTCAGAGGTAATGAGGACATGGTCGTTTCGGAAATTGGTGGATCGACTACCCTTTTTGTGCACTGGGAGTGCGGGTAGTGAATCCTGAAGGAGGATCTCTGTCAGGAAGAAAGTTCAGAAGTATGATTATACTTGACTTATTATCTGAAAGAGTGACCGGAATGTAAGTTCAGATGCACCAGCTGGTACATAACTTGGTAATTTGGACTATTGAGGGAGTGGGAGTTCAGCGGCACCAGCGGGTGCATGGCTCGATAATCTGAAATAGGGTGGATGAGAGTTCAGTGGTACTAAAGGGGTACATGACTTGATAATCTGGAGAATGATGGATGAGAGTTCAGTGGTACTAAAGGGGTACATGACTCGATAATCTGGAGACTGATGTTCAAACATAGTATTTTTTCAGGAACTTGCCGTTGACGGGCAACATAAGCAAATCTCCGTTCTGCTTAGCGAGGCGGTAGGCGCCGTTGGAGAACACGGTCTCGATGACAAATGGACCTTCCCATTTTGGCTAGAACTTACCGGTGGTCTTGTGAGTCATGACCATCGGCCTCCGGACTGCCAGAACAAGATCACCCACTTGGAATGTTCTGATTTTAACTTTCTTGTTGAAGGCTCTGGAGATGCGTGCTTGGTATAGCTCGATCCTTTGCTGAGCTAGAAGGCGCTTTTCATCTAAAGCCTCCAACTCTTGTAGTCGTCGTCGGTAGTTATCATCCGTCGTCAATTGATAAGTGAGGGCGACGCGGAGTGAGGGGATCTGAGTCTCCAAAGGAAGGACTGCCTCGCTTCCGTACACCAGAGAGAATGGTGTATTCTCGCTGGCTGTTCGAACCATGGTGCGATAAGCCCATAAGCACTCGCCGAGCTTCTCGTTCCAATCGTGTTTGTTGGAGGAGACAAACTTCTTGAGGTGCTTGATGATTGTTTTGTTGAATGCCTCTGCCAACCCGTTTGCTGCCGGGTTGTATGGTGTCGAAGCGACATTCTGAATGCGGTGCTTATCGCAGAATCGGTAGAATGCATGGCTTATAAACTGTGGACCATTATCAAGGATGATTCTTCGCGGTAGTCCGAAGCGGTAGATAACGTGATGCTTAAGGAAGCTGATCACGTTTGAAGTTTTAACTTCTGCGAGTGGGACAGCCTCCGCCCATTTGGAGAAATAATCAGAGATTGCAAGTATGAAGCGGTGTCCTCGGGAGGAAGGTGGGATGATTGGACCAATGATATCCATTCTCCATGCTTCGAATGGCCAGGATGCCACCGTTGGATGTAGAAATTCGGATGTTTGGTGAATGAAGTCTGCGTGGACTTGGCAGGCCTTGCATTTTCGGGCATAATCTATTGCTTCAGCCACCATCGTGGGCCAGTAGTAGCCCATCCGGCGAAGGCGGTCTTGCAGCTTAGGGCCAGGCTGATGGGCCCCGCAGACACCGTCATGAGCCTCTCGTATGGCTTCTTTGGCTTCTGTGTTCGACAAGCACCGAAGTAGTAATCCGTCATAGGAGCGGCGATACAGCATCTTCATCTCTGTATCGTAGAAGAATCTGAGAGAACGCCGCCTGATAGAGGTAGCTTCCTTTGGATTCTCTAGGAGGATGTCGTATACGACGAAGTCGATGAACGACTGTCTCCAGTCCGGTGTGTCATCGACCGTCTGGGCAGAATAACTTGCCATGGCTTGAACGTTGTTCTTGGGGCAGACCAGCTCATGGCCGATTACATCGACCGAATGATGAGAGTGGTTTGGCACTGCTAAGGAAGCGGCAAGGCCTGCTAGGGCATCGGCTTCGATATTTTGGAGTCTGGGGACGTGCTCGATGAAGAATCCCTCGAATGTTGAGATAATATTGATCGCAATTTGATGGTAGGGGATCATGTCTTCATGGCGAACCTCGTATGAGCCCCTGATCTGATTGACGATTAGTTGGGAGTCCCCGTATGCTTCAAGGTATTCTACCCCCAGCTCTTTTGCAAGTTGGAGGCCAATGACCAGAGCGTTATATTCGGCCACATTGTTGGAGCAGGGTTCCGTGAGGGAGTAGGCGCGATTGATCACCAGCCCAGTAGGAGAAATTAATACCACTCCGACCCCGACGACGATATTTCCCTTGGGTCCGGTCTTTGAGGCGCCATCGAAGAACATTCGCCATATGTTATCGTGGGTGGCTGTATTCGAATCGGCGACCTCGTCTGGGATCTCTTCATAGATTCTGGATGACTCCGATCCTGGATGGGCTGCCAAAAAGTCTGCTAGGGCTTGACCCTTAACAGCCTTTTGCGGGACGAAGATCATATGATAGGGGGACAGCAATATTGCCCATGTGGCGAGGCGAGAGCTGAGGGCCCCTGGTTTAGTCATGAGGACTCTGAGGGGGTTGACTCGTGAGATCACATATATGGTTTGCCCCGTGACATAGTGCCGCGTCTTTTGAATAGCGAATACCAAGATGAGATACTCCTTCTCTACGGCGGTGTATCGATGTTCTGGTCCGATCATCATTCGGCTGAGATAATATATGGCCTGCTCGTGGCCTGCATCGTTATTTTGTGCTAGCAGGGCACCAAGGGAGTGTTCCATTGCTCGTACGTAGAGCAGGAAGGGTTTTCCGGGGACCGGGGCCACCAGTACTGGGGGATTCGACAAATATTCTTTGATGTCGTCGAAAGCACGCTGGCATTCCTTGTCCCATACGAATGAGACTCCCTTCTTCATGAGGTGTGTGAACGGTCGGCATCGCCTGGAGAGGTTGGAAATGAACCTCCTGATGTAAGCTAGCCTCCCTTGGAGGCCTCTGAGTTTGCGGAGATTTTTCGGAGGACCCATCTCCATGATTGCCTTCGTCTTCTCAGGGTCTACATGGATGCCCCGTGCCGTGATGATGAAGCCTAAGAATTTTTCGCTGGATACGCCCAAGAATGATTGCGTAGGGTTCATCTTCAGGTTGTGGGCTCTCATCAGGTCGAATACCGTTCTCAGGTCTTGCAGATGATCTTCCTTATGGCGACTCTTGACGGCGATGTCGTCAACATAGCATTCTACTGTTTTGCGTAAATATTCTCGGAAAATGATACTCATGGCCCACTGATATGTAGCGCCAGCATTCTTTAGACCGAATGGCATGACTGTGTAGCAGTATGTACCAATCAGCGTTCGGAATGATGTGTGCTTTTCGTCGTCGGAAGACATCTTGATTTGATTGTATCCCGAGAATCCATCCATAAATGACATACGTTCAAAGCCGCATGTGTTGTCGATCATGATGTCTGTGATGGGGAAGGGAAACTCGTCCTTCGGACATGCCTCATTCAGATTACGGAAGTCGATGCAGATTCGGATCTTTCCATTTTTCTTAAGGACCGGCACTATGTTGGCGACCCAGTCAGGATGTTGCTCTTCACGAATGAAGCCGCTGGCTATTAGCTTGTTGACTTCGGCTTCAATTGCGTCCATGACGCCTGGGCGGAAGCGTCGTTGTTGCTGTTTGACTGGCTTTGCATCTGGCCGTATGTTGAGTTTGTGAAGAGCGATATCGGGGTCTAGCCCCGGCATGTCCTCGTAACTCCACGCGAACATGTCGATATATTCTCTGACGAGTTTCAGCAGCGATTCTCGTTCTTCGTTTGTCAGGCTTTTACTGATAAAGATCGGTTTTGGAGAAGATTCGCTGTCGAGATCCACTTGTATGACCTCATCTTCGGTAGGAGGTTCTCTCAGTTCGAATCGCTTTTCCCATTGTGCGTCTAATTGCTGGGCCCATGGTTCTAGCTCAAGGATTTCGGGGATGTCTTCGTCTTTCTCGTAAGCGTCGGTGAATGCCATGTTGACTGACATGACTTGTCTGAACACATCTCCGATGCTGGTATCTGAGTCGGAAGTTGGTGATCCGGTTGAATGTGACTGCCAGTCGCATTCTTCATCTGAGCTTTCAGGGGTCGTAGTAGGCGTTACATACCCTAAACCGCATCGGGTTTTGTTATAGTATTTCCGTGGTTTGCCTGCCGGGGCTGGCGTCTTCAAAGGTAATCGTCGTCCAGTGCCGTAGTTCAGTCCTGGCGTTGTCTCTAGATCGTACCCCTGTTTCTGTATGAGATATTTGGATTGAGGGCTATAGAGATACAGAGACAGTCTTCCGGCATCTGACCCGAAGTCGACTTCTTCCATAGCGGGGGGATGTGGGTTGTTCATCCGGCCGAAGATGATCGGGTGGTCCCCTCCCTTGACTATTCGGTAAGTGTCTTCTGCTGGAGTAAGTCGGATGGCGGTGTACACGTTTGTCACCTGTGTATGTAGGTGAGTGCCTATACCGTGTTCCATAGCATACATTGTACATAGCTTATTGAGCTCGGTGTAGTTCAAAGATAACCCTTTATTGATGAAGTAAGGTATCTTTTCTAGAGGGATTACATCATCTGCGGAGGGGGTATCGGAGTGGGCAGCCACATACTTGGCCAATTCTGGTTCTTCTTCGGCCACCCCCTGTATAAATGAAGACTGGGAGGACGACCTAGTCAGCTTGATCTTCAGAGGCTCAACTGGCGGAGCAGATCGTGGAGTTGTTGGTAAACTAGCAACTCCCAGTTTGGTACTTGATGTGAGGCGAGGAGTGGCTGGTTCGCTAGAAGTGTCAGACCTCGCATCGGGGTGAAGAATCTTCTTGGGAAGGCGTATTGTGAGCGGTCTGTCGGAGGGATTAGGCATCTCCGTTTGGAGCTGACCGACTCTCGGTAGTCTGATGGTAAATGGCCCTGTTATGGGTCTCGGCGCTTGGCCGGACTTTGGCAGCCGGATTCTCATCTGTTCTTCTTGTGCGGAGAGACTGATTGCGTCCTTACGCAGAGTGGCCGTAAGGGGTGCGGAATTGCCCAATTTGCGAGCCTGAAGGTGGAACGTTAGAGGTTCTTCTGATCCTGTAGCCGTCTTATTGTGAGTTTGCACATCTTCTTCGACCAGATGCTTCTTTGATTTTTCGTATAGACAGGAGTCTGAGTAATAAGATTCGACCCCCTTGAAGGGATCGATATCGGCAAACTCTGTCCTCACGAAGCCGTGCTTATCGACATATTTGAAGCACTGGTGTAGTGTAGAAGGCACGATCATGTAATCGTGTATCCAAGGCCATCCCAGAAGGATATTGTAAGAAGTGTCGGCATCTATGACATAACAGGTGACTTCTGATTGGAGATTGCCGATCTGACACTTCAAACGGATCTTCCCTATTGGGTAGCTCCTGCCCGAATTGAAACTGCTAATGGCGGTGCTTGTAGGTGTCAGGCGATGCATCGGAATGCGAAGATGATGTAGCAGACCCTTCGGAATGATGCTTATAGAGGACCCAGGATCAATGTGCATTCGGTCCACCTTTACGTCTCCGATGTATCCAGTGTAGTATAGCGGGCGATCATGCAGGTTAGTTTTGATGAGCATATCTTGCGGAGAGAAGACGATATTGGGCATTGCTCCCGTACATGCACTATCTTGGAGCTCTGCAGGTTGGTTATCTCCTGTGAGGTTGACCTGAGCCAAGTATGCGTTGGCATTTTGGAGCGCCTCACTTAAAGCCGTGCGGACATCCTTTGAGAGCCTGAGGAGTTCGTATAAAGACAATTTGGCCGGGGTATTAGCTAATTGCGCTAAGATGTCGAAGTTGTAGGGCCTCTCCAGCCCCTGAGGTGTCTCCTTCCGGACGGACTTGTCGAAGCGAGTCTCCTTCGGCCTAGGCTTGTCGGTCGACGAAGGCTGAGCCGGTCCCGGAGCATTATTGGTAGCGGGCGGATGATCATCAGTCACGCTTTCGGTCACCGATTGGGCTTGTGTTCCGGATCGAGTAGTGACGGCCGAGACTTCCTCTTCTTCCGTCGAGGCAGTACGGCAGGATCTGACTTTTTTATTTTTCCTTTTAGAAGGTGGAGAGGGCTGAGTTACCTCGTGGACTAGGTCCGGATGGATCCACATGATTTCCCCTCGTAATGTGGTGAGGGGTATTAGACCAGCGGCTTGATCGTGAGCAGGCGGCAGATTAGCAATTTCTATTGTTGCCAGAGGGATGGGTATAACCCCGTCCTGAGTCTCTATTGGAGGGAAGCTGCCGAATTATACGGACACCATGTTGGCTGCCACGGTTACCACTTCGAAATCGATAGCCAGGGCGTTCGAATCGATGAGGTTTTGGATATTCCGTTTCAGTTGGTAGCAGTCATGTGTAGCATGGTGGACGTAGCGATGGTAATGGCAGAACTTTAGGTTCTCCAGATCAGCCGGCCGAGGCTCCCGTCTTGGTGGAGGAAGCTGAATCCTATCTCCTTGTATAAGCATGTCCAAGATAGGCTTGACGTGGCCGTCTTCAAAGGAATAAGTGATTTGAGGCTATTGTTTGTCTGCCGACTGTGGCTCGGGCTTTTGGGCTGTATCGGTCACCATAGCCTGCTTGCCTTTGTTGTCCCGGCTGTTGGAGGGGCTACTCCCATTGTCGTTGCTGGTGTTGGGATGCTTGCTCTTGTTCTCTCCCTCCGAGATATGCAACCCCAGTTGGCGAGCCTTCTTCAATCGTTCTTCAGCACTTGTAGCACTGATGATAAAAGCCTTCCAGTCCTTGAACTGACTTTTGCCCATCCAGAGACTAATTGTTGGAAGTAGTCTCTTTTGGCAAATTTCAATCAAAGAAGAGTCCGGGTTGCCAGATGGTAACTTCATTGCGGTTTGACGAAACCGCTCAATGTAATTTCTCGTCAGTTCTTTCTCTCCTTGAACGACGTCCATGAGGGTAGACATCGTAACGTCCTGCCCTACCTCATAGAACCTCTCCAAGGACAATCGTTTGAAGCCAACGAAGGAGTGGATGCAATTGTCTGGCAGGTTGCGGTACCAATCGAAGGCGACTCCTTCCAATGCCCCAATGAATAATCGCGTGAGGATAGCGTCATCATGGGGCAGATGGTCAGTGGTAACCTCAAAGTAAGTGATGTATCGACTTGTTGAAGTCTTGCCATCATATGGGTTGATATTGAACGGCTTATATCTTGGCGGAAAGGGAACATCCCTCCATTCAGCAGGATATGGTTGCCGTATTCTGAGGTCTTGAGAGTTTTCTCGGGCGTGGAACATTGCTCGGAGCTCCTGAACCTCTCTTCTTACTTCTCGGGCCTCATCTGTCGCGGTGGGGGCCGTTATCTCGGGAGGATTATTGCCCTGGTTTGGCGCCGCTGAATTTGAATCTACGTTGATTGCGGGGCCCGTGCTTGTCTGGCCAGGTGTCATTCCCTGCAGAGTAGGAAGCGCCGCTTTGATCTCGTCTACAGACTTGACCAAGGCATGCAATATGGCCTCCAACGTGTCGATGCGCTGGCGATTGCTGGAACCGCCTTGATTGCTATCTGTCATGAATACCGTCTTCACATGAGGAGTGACGGAGGGAGTGGTGGAGGATGTACCCTCCGAGTCGTACCCATGCGTCGAGAAATCATCTGGATATGTGGGGATGTTCTCTTCAGGTTCGGACTCGGAAGGAACACTACCCCCAGCTTCGGAGCTTGCTTCGTCCAGAGAATCATGGATGTCCTCGGGAACATCAGCATCTGTTGTACCCGATGGGAGGGTTGTTTCTCGGGGTTCGTCTCCTTGAAACATTGGATTATTGTGGACGTTCGGAGGAGTACTACCCCCAGCTCCTACGACCCCCAGGGTTGGGGACGATGAGCCTCCTGTTGCAGCAGATTTTGTCTTCGAATGGGTGTGTTGGTATACTCCGGTGGAGGGTAACCGTTTAGCCGACAACTTCTTAGCTGTAGTGGCTGATATCTTTGGACTGGAGATGCTTGTCTTCTTCCCTCTCCCCTCGGCGGGGACCTTCTGAGCGGAATTGCAGGAGACAACAAGGGGTGCCTCATCTTCTGAGTTCGGGTGCTGTAGTCTGTGGAAGACGGACGGACGATCTTCCGACACTGCCGCATTGTTGCAGCAGCAGTTGACGATGATCTGGGTGCAGTGACGTCCATATGGGGATTCTTTACACGCCGAGGCCCCTTCTCTTTCCTTGCGTTTGTGGAGGATCGTCTCACGCAGGTCAGGGGAACCACTCTGTCCGTTCGCTGTCGGGGATTGGACTTGAGCGGTTCTGTACAACTTCCCATCAGAGGCCCATGTGATAATCAGCAGGACGCCCTGATAGTCAGAGGTTGGGGCAGCTGTCTGGGCTTGATGAGCCCGCGCTGCCCTAGACTTCTTCTTTCTAGCACTTGTGGGTGCATAATAGGAGGAGTCCAAGTTGAACATCACAGAGTCTGGCTTATCATCCAGAGAGTCATCAGGGTTCGGACCGTACGAGAGACGGTCGAAAACTAATCGAGAGGAGCATGAAGCAGATGCTATGCGGCTGGGAGCGGAAACCGTACAGGCTGTCTGCATGCGGTTGTCTCCTGTCGTCGGACGAGTTCTTATGCGGCTAGGGGTCACGACCGTGCAGGCTGGTCGCATGCGGTTGGCATCTGTGGCCGCATGGGTTTTCTGCGAACGATTGACTTTATTGGCCGCATGAGTCTCATCCATGCTGTCGGGAACTGTAGTCGCATAAGTTATGCGGCTGACAGAAGTAGCCGCATGAGTCTTCTTTATGCGGTTGGCGGATGTAGCCGCATGGGCTTTCTCCTTGCGGCTAATACTCTTCTGCGGTTCGGTCTGCGTAGCGTCCCTCTTTGTCCCTGCAAGTCCAGCATCATAATGTTTTCTTCTGCCGGACTTGGGGACAACAGAGTTGTCTACGATCTGAAGTAGGACCGCAGGAGAATCCTTCTCGCCGTCTTGAGCAGCAGAGGGCATCCCATCGAGGGCTTGAGGAGGAGCAAATGACTTCGGTCTCCATTCTTTGCGAGCCTTCGTGGTGCGGGTGCGCTTCTGGACCGGGCCAGCGCTGCCTTCAGAGAGCATCTCTTCGAACGCCTGTTGGTCGAAGCGGACGACCATCTTCTTTTGTGTGGAGCCAAGTTTGGCTGCATCTGATTGCGTTACCAACTCCTCAGCCGTAGAGAAGTTAGTCCCCAGCAGAGTCGCCATCGTGTTTGCCATTGATTGTAAAAGAACAGAACAATTATCGGAGGACTGAACTTAGACTCACAATACAAACTCGCTCGTACAAAGAAAGCCTAGGGACGAAAACCTAGGTACAGCAGACTAAGTACGATTGTTTATTTTTGATTCTGGGGGGTGACGATAGAGGCTCGGGAAAGCGACGGCCGCTCTGCCTTACTCCTTGGACGATCAGTATGCAGTCTTGGCTCGGGGAAGATCTGCTCGACGTTGATGAAGAAATGCTCTTCTTGCTCTCCTCGGATCGCTCTCCTGGCTTCTCTCTCTCTCTCTGTGATTATCAAGAAGGAAGGGGGAGCTCTCTCTGTGTAGATCTCTCTCTTCTTATTTCTTTTGTTGCCGACCTCTCTCTCTCTCTCTCTTTTTTCACAAGGGAATGATGCTGGCTATTTATAAGAGTGGGGGGGGTGATCATTAGGGTTTGCTAATGATTATCTGTTTGGAATGTCGGCGCTCCTTCATTCTATCTGAACCCTTGATCCTGATTATAGTGAATCTCGGCCATTAATGCGGATAGCATCGTATCTCATGAGCAATTAATGCTAGCTACTTTAAATCCTCGTGATTGATTATGCCAATGTCTGATTGCTCGCCACGTGTCCTATTAGCTTGATGATAAATGATATGCCCTGATCTCAGTAATTATGACGATGATGTCAAATATATTTGTTGAGATTCGGTTAAATCTCTTATTGATCCCATGCCACGTGTCTTAATTGTGAGTCCTGTCAGAGCCGCATAGGATTGACTATCCTCGAACCGCAGAGAGATACTCTTCCTGAGCCGCATGAGACAATGGCTCATCGAGCCGTAGGGGACGAACCTTCCGTGAGCCGCATATGCATAGTCTTTGCGAGCCGCATGAGCTAGCATTGTATTGAGTCGCAGGGATTGAGCTCTCGGTGGGCCGCATATGGCTGATTTCTGCTAGCCATATAGAGTGACTTCTTCGTGAGCCGCATGGAGCTGTTTTCCATTTAAGCCGCATGAGAGTTGCCACGTGGCAACCTAGGATTTCTGACGGTTCGGGTCAGAGATCTTCTTCCTTTCCCGAAAAGTCTGTCATTATGGCAGAGCCATTATGACATTTTATGTCAGAGCAGTCACAGTCGCCAAGTCGTGTCAGAGCATTAAATGAGGCCACCCCCAAACGACCAGCTGTAGGGAAGGATCACACATGGCATCCATCGAGCCGCATATGCCTTACTGAACCGCATACGCTCCCGAGCCGCATGCGATTGAGAGTCTTCTTTGAACCGCGTAGGGCCGCTCCTGTGTGAGCAGCATAAGCTTCTTACTCCGAGCCGCATGGATCATTATTCTAATATTTTCCATGCTTCTACAACGGGCTGACCCCCTGGCCAGCCCGACCCGACATAAACGCGCCCCTTCCCCAGCCCGAGTTCGAGCCCCCCCTTTGTTTGTGCTGCTGTTTCTTTTCTTTTTCTTTTTCTTTTCTTTTCTTTTCTGTTTTATATATATATATATATTTATATATATATATATGTATATATATATATATATTAGAATATATGTATGTATATACTGTATTTTGACAGTATTTTATATATGTATATATAATTTTATACTTAGTAAATTTATATTTATATATATATTTGTATTTATATACATATATGTATATATGTATATATTTTCATATGTATATATATATATATATATATATATATATATATATATATATATATATATATATATGTACTATTGTATATATGTATACTATATTTGTATATATATATACACTTTATAATTAAGTATTTTCTTATATATATATATATATATATATATATATATATATATATATATATATATATATATATATATATATATACATATGTACTTTTAACATATGTATGTATATATTTTTTATGTGTAATTCTACCTTATTAAAATATTAATATTTATTTTGTATTTTTACGTCTTTATATTTTTTGTGTATTTAAATTACTGCAACCATTTGGTGTTCAAGCCTAGCATGGGTTTTTGGGCCCAAATGTGTTTTTACACATTCAAGACCTGTACAAGTCATATTGGACTTGATTCATGGCCTTGGGTCCTGTATTTGAACTTTGGTTCAAATTATATACATGGACAAAATACGCAGATAATTAATTATTTAATTTCAATTGTGTGCAATGCTGTTTTTGGATTTCTAAAAAATACTTAAAGTACTGCTAAAATTCTGGAAAAATAGTGTTTAGATACTATGTTACTTTAGCTAATTTAGCATAATTTTTGTAGTATTTAATTTACTGTTTTGCCACTAGTTTGGCATATGAAACCAAAACTCATTTTCTGTATACTTAGGAAAGCTGATTTTTATAAAATACTTGTACTGGTTAATAAATTCCAAAAAAATTATAATAAATTTCTATAATTAGCAAGGATCTTTTTGGTACTTTACTTTAAGTAAAACTAGGCTTTTTGTCTATCTCAAAAATTGTTGGAACACAATGATCATTTGATTTATTTATTGATTAATTACGACTTGTAACTTTTTGTGTTACTTTGAGCTTTAGCCGTGTTGAACCTCACCCCTCACTAGTGTAAAGACCCTAGAAAGTTAGTTAAAGTAGCGTGTCACCCTACATTGGTCTCCTATGCCAAAGTTATCATTTTGGCTAGGTGCCCAGTCACAAGTCGTGTTTCACCAATTAGTGTCTTAGCGTTTTAGCTTAGTGTAAAAACTAAGTTATTGTATTTATTGCTACAGTGACGAGTTACCGGACATCCATAGCACTTTTATTGCAGCTTGTTTTGCTAGAGGCAAGTACTTTCTACAAACTTTACATACTGTTACATAAATGAACTGCTAATCCAACCATGTTAAATGCTGATCCTTGGGATAGCAAGTTAAAATATCACATGTTGTACTTTCAGTTACTATTATGCTTAGAACAGTCTTTATGTATCTTTCACATGATTAGGATATGGGTTATGGGAAAACTGATGGTAGAGTACGTGATCATGACCCCCCTATAGTAGCGAGCGAGGTCGCATTTTATATGCATACCTTGCCGTAGGCCATTATCCCGCATTTCTGTACGGATGTACACCTATGCCTGTTGACTTGTACGTACGTACATTTTATTTACATGTACCACAGTATATTGTACATCTATTGACCGATCACGTACTTGCTACAGTTTTAAATACTACATATACATCTGTCTCTATGACATATGTGTCCTTGCCATGATAGATTGTGTGATGCCATGTTTCCAGTTATTTTTTCTCATGTTCATTTCGATGTTTCATATGCTAGTTTGCTAGATTCAGTACTTGCTCCCGTCCTGACAGAATAACGTTGTAGGTATCCTTACTGAGGAGGAGTTACTCTGTGACACCTATTATGGAGTTACTGTCGAGGACCCGGCTTTGCTTTACGAGGATGCTCCTGCGGGGAACCTCGCCTAGTTGTCTTTTGTTTTTAAACTTTTGGAGAGTAGTCATGTATTAGACTATATATATTTTTGTAACTGGACATGTATCCAGTTTTACGTTTCAGTTCACTTGTACCTGGACATTTTACTATATACGATGACTTTTGTGTTTGGAGCATTTATGACTTTTATTTACTTATAGAACTGTTAGCACATTTAGACTTATCCTGTTATCTTTAGAACAGCTTACTAGGTTTTATCTCAACGTAGGCTGGGCATGACTCGGCCTGGCCCAACAATTTGGGTAGCGGGTCGTGACATGTTTTTAGTGGTGGCCCATACAGGTACTGACTAAATTGTTTGGTTACGTTATTGTACCAAGCATGCCTGCAATTAGGAACTTAAGGTAATTACACAACATTAGGAATGACGCTTAGAACACTTAGAGGAATGCTAGGATTGCAACATAGGAATACGTCACATGCTTGCTATTATAATTAGATTTTTCTTGCCAATGATTGCTTACTTTAAACAAGTCCTTATAAGTCCTTTTTACTTTTTATTAGATGGTGCTTACTCGTTCGTCCCAGTATGTTACACCTGAGAATGGCGCACTCCCTATCCAGTCAGCTGACCAGTTGACTGATACACCCCCACCCCCACCTACCATATTCTCCCACTCCACAGATCCACAGACCCAGATGCCTCCACCACCTTCCACATCACAGTCCCAGCAGGCCCCGATACTTCCACCACCCCCTATCACTATACCCACCCAGGCTTCCGTCACACTCGACGGGAACCAGCTGCTCACTCTGATTCAGGGGTTCCTAACAACCCATCAGGAGCGGACTACCCTACTCCGCCAGAGCATGGAGCGTTCTGAGGGACGTCCTGTGGTCCCACCACCTGTAGAGCCACGACAGAGAGCGGGGACGATCAAGGACTTCATGGGTCTGAATCCCAAGGAGTTCTCAGGGACTGAGGGCATAGTAGTAGCAGATGACTGGCCAGATTCGGTAGAGAGGAAGCTCCTAGGAGTCAGGATGCCGGGTGACCTCCAGGTCATGGCAGCGGGATTTCTGCTGATAGACTTGGCAGGAGTCTGGTTCCGGAATGAGCCGTTATTTGCGAGAGGGAGAGCCACTTGGGATCATTTCAAGACCCAGTTCAAGAAGAAATTCTTCTCGACCACTGCTAGAGTAGCCATGGGGCTACAATTCCAGAACATCCAGCAGGGGAACCGTTCTGTTGACGAATATACGGTAGAGTTTAGTCGCCTGAGCCGTTTCGCTCCTAGTCTGGTTGCAGATCCAAAGGAGATGACCCGTAGATTTTGCCATGGTCTAGTTCCAGACATCGGCATTCTTATAGTGGCAAACGGTACGACTGACTACTACCAGAGCCTAGAGTTGGCCCGGAGCATCGAGGAGCGTCTTCTGTCTAGCAAGAGGCTGGCTTCTGTATATCATGAGGGAACGTCCAAGCGTCAGGCTTTCCAGCAGAGAGCACCGACGCCGCCCCAGCAGACTTACCATCCCCCTACATCACATCACCCGACCCCGCCAGTTAAAGCCCCGGGACCCCGACACCAGCAGCAGCAGCAGCGGGGAGCTATATGTTCTTTCTGCGGAAGACCAGGGCACGACAGGTCCATTTGCAGGAAGAGATTGGGGCAGTATTTAGTTTGTGGGTCTGCCACCCATCAGCTTCGGAACTGTCCAGCAGCCAAGGGACCTAGAGGACCGCTTCCTACTCAGCAGCAGAGGTTTGGGCAGCATCTGCAGCAGCAGAAGGGACCTCAGGGGAAGGTTTATAGCCTAGCCCTCGAGCCGGAGCCGGAGCAGGTTTCGGAGCCGGATTACTTAGCTGACGTCATCACAGGTCATGTTTATTTGCATACTTTTCTAGCTGCATGTTTGTTTGATTCTGGTGCATCTCATAGCTTCCTATCATTAGAGTTTATGCATAAACATCACTTAGTATCTACACCTACTGTGGAGATTAGTAGAGTGATGACGGGAGGAGGACCAGTGCCTATTAGATCTATCTATAGATGTTCTATTTTTATAGCCGGGAGAGAGTTCAGGGGACGATTCTTTGTGATGCCACTCCTCGGTTATGATATCATATTGGGGATGGACTGGCTTAGCTATGCCCATGCATCTATAGACTGTCATGAGGGTAGTATTTTGTTCAGTCCCCCAGGTACAGTACCATTCATTGTCAGGAGGACAGGGCCGGAGATCAGCCTAGAGCCGAACTGTTGTGCGACAGTCGGGGACGCAGCACCGCCACACCCTATCATTCGGGAGTTTATGAATATATTCCCAGAGGATCTTCCAGGACTTTCGCCTGACAGAGATGTGGAGTTCACTATAGATTTAGTGCCGGGTTCATCACCAGTATCCCGGGCTTGCTATAGAGTGAATCCCAAGGAGGCCATAGAGATGAAAGAGCAGATTGATGACCTGTTGAAAAAGGGTTTTATTCGATCCAGTGCTTCTCCATGGGGAGCACCAGTGCTCTTCGTGCCTAAGAAGGATGGTACAGTCCGGTTGTGTATTGACTACCGGGCCTTGAATGCCATCACCATCAAGAACAAATATCCTTTGCCCAGGATAGATGATTTGTTCGACTAGTTGAGTGGGGCGAAGGTGTTTTCCAGGATAGACTTGAGATTCGGGTACCACCAGGTGAAGGTTAGGCCAGCAGACATCCAGAAGACGGCGTTCAAAACGAAGTACGGGCAGTACGAGTTTTTGGTGATACCATTTGGTCTCACAAATGCGCCAGCTGTCTTTATGAACTTGATGAATAAGACATTTCACCAGTATCTGGATAAGTTCGTCGTAGTGTTTATCGACGACATCCTGATATACTCGAAGACGCCAGAGGAGCATGCAGAGCACTTACGGATAGTTTTGGGGATTCTGAGGCAGGAGAGATTGTTTGCTAAATTGCCGAAGTACGAGTTCTTTTTAGACCAAGTGGAGTTTCTCGGCCATGTAGTCACTGGAGATGGAATCTCGGTAGATCCCAGGAAGATTGTTGCAGTTGAGACGTGGAAGGCTCCGACGTCAGTTTCAGAGATCAGGAGCTTTTTGGGTTTAGCAGGCTATTATAGAAAGTTCGTCCAGGACTTTGCTAGGATAGCTGAACCCATGACGAAGCTGACGTGGAAGGATGCAGAGTACATCTGGTCAGAGGACTGCCAGGCAGCGTTTGAGGAGCTGAAGAGGAGGCTGACGACCGCTTCAGTTCTGACTTTACCTTCAGGTTCTGGAGGTTTCACCATTTACAGTGATGCTTCTGGAAAAGGGCTAGGATGTGTCCTACAGCAGCATGGGAAAGTGATTGCTTATGCATATAGGCAATTGCGGACTCATGAGAGAAATTATCCTACCCATGACCTAGAGTTAGCTGTGGTGATCTTTGCACTCAAGTTATGGAAACATTACTTATACGGAGAGCGTGTGGAGATCTTTACTGACCACAAAAGCTTGAAGTATGTGTTCACACAGAAAGAGCTGAACATGAGGCAAAGATGATGGTTGGAGTTGATGAAAGACTTCGACATCGATTTACAGTATCACCCCGGGAAGACAAATGTGGTGGCGGATGTGCTGAGCAGGCATCCGATGGCATGGTATCTGATGATTGATCGGCATT
Source organism: Iris pallida (assembly GCA_029216955.1). Classification (NCBI taxonomy): domain Eukaryota; kingdom Viridiplantae; phylum Streptophyta; class Magnoliopsida; order Asparagales; family Iridaceae; genus Iris; species Iris pallida. The sequence continues at coordinate 2,463,327 of JANAVB010029417.1, read as the reverse complement.
TACGGGATGATCTGGAGAAGCTCGGTATCGAGCTAGTTCGGCCAGGATCAGTGATACAGATGATGGCGCTTGACATTCAGTCAGGTTTGATGGAGCAGATCCGGGAGGCACAGTCTACAGATGAGAGCCTTCGCAGACTTCGACCCCAGGCTTTAGCGGGATTGCTGGATGACTTCACTATAGCAGAGGATGGATCCTTGAGGCATGGCAGCCGATTGTGCGTGCCAAAGGGAGAGCTGGTAGAGGCAGTCTTGCAGGAGGCGCACCGATCAAGATATTCTATTCACCCTGGTGCTAACAAGATGTACCGTGACTTGCGGAAACATCTTTGGTGGCACGGAATGAAGAGGGATGTATCGTATTTCATCTCGAGATGCCTAGTTTGCCAGCAGGTCAAGGCGGAGCGCCAGAGGCCAGCTGGTTTATTGCAGCCGTTACCCATTCCCGAGTGGAAGTGGGAACATATTACGATGGACTTCGTCTCAGGGCTTCCTCGTTCCTAAGGAGGAAAGGATGCCATTTGGGTCATCGTGGACAGGCTGACGAAGTGTGCGCACTTCATACCCTTCAAGGTGGGGCTTTCTATCGAGAAGTTGGCGGAGCTATACATGCAGCAGATAGTTCGCCTACACGGAGTGCCAGTGAGCATCGTGTCGGACAGAGAAAGCAGATTCATATCCCACTACTGGAGGAGCTTGCAGGAGGAGTTGGGCAGTAGGCTCAAGTTCAGTACGGCGTACCACCCGCAGACAGATGGGCAGTCCGAGAGGATGATACAGACACTGGAGGATATGCTGAGGACCTGCGTGCTGGACTTCGGAGGATCTTGGGAGAGCCATCTGCACTTGGTAGAGTTTTCATACAACAACAGCTACCAGGCCAGTATCGGTATGTCTCCTTTCAAGGCACTTTATGGACGACGATGCCGCACACCGCTCTTTTGGGATGATGTTGGAGATAGAGTTATGCTTGGGCCAGAGATGATCACGGATGCAGCAGAGAAAGTCGGGATGATCAGAGACATGCTCAGAGTAGCTCAGGATAGGCAGAAACACTGGGCTGATGCTAGTCACAGGCCGATGGAGTTCGCAGACGGTGATATGGTGCTAGTGAAGATATCACCTACTAGAGGGACGATCCGATTCGGACGAGGAGGGAAGCTGAGCCCCAGAAACATCGGGCCGTTCGAGGTACTTGGCAGGATTGGAGAGGTAGCTTACAGGGTTGTACTTCCACCCAACCTAGCAGGAGTTCACGATGTCTTTCACGTATCTCAGCTGAGGAGATATGTTCCAGACCCCAGTCATGTGCTAGATCATTCAGAGTTGGAGGTCAGACCGAGCCTTACAGTTTCCGAGCAGCCAGTGGAGATATTAGACAGGAGAGAGAAGAGGCTGAGGAACAAGGTTATACCCCTAATGCGAGTAGCCTGGAGCCGTCACTCCCCAGGTGAATCTACTTGGGAGAGGGAGTCGGACATGAGGGAGAGATACCCTTACTTGTTCGATCCAACCGCTGCGAGGGAACCACCCGTTCCCGCTTGATACCTTAGAGGTTAGTTTCAATCATAGCCTTAGTCATTTTGTTGCATTACTTGCTATGTTAGAATATTGTCGGATCTTCAATCCTTGTGAATTTCGAGGACAAAATTTTTCAAGGAGGGAAGACTTGTAAGCCCCTGTTTTTCAAAATTTTATTTAATTAGTGTTTATTAATTTTTAATGTCATTTTTAACCTCAAAATAATTAATTAGATATTTAGAAATTTTTTTAGAATTTTTAAATAATTTTTAAATGAGTTTTTAATACTAATATATCCTTTTGCAATTTATTTAAATATTTTAATATCATTTTGTAATTATTAGAATTGTTTTAATATCATTATGTAATTTGTTAAATTGTTAATATAAGCAGTTTGCAAATTATGATTTGTTTGTGCAAATTAGTATTTGCATTACTTAAGTTTTTGGACCTAACTGTAAATCCTAAACTACCAGGGACCTAAGTGTAAACCCTTCCCCTCCCCCCCCCACGATCGGGCTCACCCACCCCCGACGACTGCCACGCCGACGGCGACCCGCGTTTTCCGGCCAGCGCACAGCCCCCCGACCGACCTAAGACTTCTATAAAAACTTTCCTTCTCTCCCCGGACCAAACCCTAACCCTAAATTCTCCCCACGACCACCCCAACCCCCCTTTCTTCCCCGACGAGCCAAACCCTAACCCTAACTCCGGCGATCCCCTACGCCACCCCCACAGCGACAAACACCCTCATCCACCACCACCATTCGACGCGCCGCACCAAGCCGAGCCCAGTACCACACGAGCGCCAACGCGACGTCGCCTCAGCCGCCGTCCAGCACGATCGAATCCCCCCCCGAAGACGGACACGTAGGTAACATGACTCGAATCGTGTCGTACGTGTCTCGTTTTCACACACGAGACTCGCCAGGACACGACGAGCCTAACGCTGTGCTTGGACACGCGTTTTATGACTTGTACGTGTCGTGCATAGCACGGACACGTAGACTCTGTGTCCCAAACAGTCAGGACACAGAGTTTATTTATCGGGTTATTATTATTTTTAACTGAAATAGAAATAAAATAAACAAAACCTAACCCCTAACACAAGCCACGGGCTGACCCCCTGGCCAGCCCGACCCGACATAAACGCGCCCCTTCCCCAGCTCGAGTTCGAGCCCCCCCTTTGTTTGTGCTGCTGTTTCTTTTCTTTTTCTTTTTCTTTTCTTTTCTTTTATGTTTTATATATATATATATATTTATATTTTTTTTTCTTTTTTTTTTTTTAAAAAAAAACCAAAGCCGGTGGACGACTCCACCCGACCTTGGTCCGGAGGCCGTGACCACCGCCACCAAGCCACCTCCGTGGGAGGGAGGGCTCGAACTCGGCCCTCACCTCCGATGCACGGTGGTGTTACCAGTACACCACGACTCTATGTGCATATATATATATATTTATATATATATGTATATATATATATATATATTAGAATATATATATATATATGTATATACTGTATTTTGACAGTATTTTATATATGTATATATAATTTTATACTTAGTAAATTTATATATATATATATATTTGTATTTATATACATATATGTATATATGTATATATTTTCATATGTATATATATATATGTACTATTGTATATATGTATACTATATTTGTATATATTATATATATATATATATTTTTTTATATATATATACACTTTATAATTAAGTATTTTCTTATATATATATACATATGTACTTTTAACATATGTATGTATATATTCTTTATGTGTAATTCTACCTTATTAAAATATTAATATTTATTTTGTATTTTTACGTCTTTATATTTTTTGTGTATTTAAATTACTGCAACCATTTGGTATCCAAGCCTAGCATGGGTTTTTGGGCCCAAATGTGTTTTCACACATTCAAGACCTGTACAAGTCATATTGGACTTGATTCATGGCCTTGGGTCCTGTATTTGAACTTTGGTTCAAATTATATACATGGACAAAATACGCAGATAATTAATTATTTAATTTCAATTGTGTGCAATGCTGTTTTTGGATTTCTAAAAAAATACTTAAAGTACGTCTTTAGCTAAAGTAACATAGTATCTAAACACTATTTTTCCAGAATTTTAGCAGTACTTTAAGTATTTTTTTAGAAATCCAAAAACAGCATTGCACACAATTGAAATTAAATAATTAATTATCTGCGTATTTTGTCCATGTATATAATTTGAACCAAAGTTCAAATACAGGACCCAAGGCCATGAATCAAGTCCAATATGACTTGTACAGGTCTTGAATGTGTGAAAACACATTTGGGCCCCAAATATATACACTATATTTGTATATATATACACACTTTATAATTAAGTATTTTCTTATATATATATACATATGTACTTTTAACATATGTATGTATATATTCTTTATGTGTAATTCTACCTTATTAAAATATTAATATTTATTTTGTATTTTTACGTCTTTATATTTTTTGTGTATTTAAATTACTGCAACCATTTGGTGTCCAAGCCTAGCATGGGTTTTTGGGCCCAAATGTGTTTTCACACATTCAAGACCTGTACAAGTCATATTGGACTTGATTCATGGCCTTGGGTCCTGTATTTGAACTTTGGTTCAATTTATATACATGGACAAAATACGCAGATAATTAATTATTTAATTTCAATTGTGTGCAATGCTGTTTTTGGATTTCTAAAAAAATACTTAAAGTACTGCTAAAATTCTGGAAAAATAGTGTTTAGATACTATGTTACTTTAGCTAATTTAGTATAATTTTTGTAGTATTTAATTTACTGTTTTGCCACTAGTTTGGCATATGAAACCAAAATTCATTTTCTGTATACTTAGGAAAGCTGATTTTTATAAAATACTTGTACTGGTTAATAAATTCCAGAAAAATTATAATAAATTTCTATAATTAGCAAGGATCTTTTCGGTACTTTACTTTAAGTAAAACTAGGCTTTTTGTCTATCTCAAAAATTGTTGGAACACAATGATCATTTGATTTATTTATTGATTAATTACGACTTGTAACTTTTTGTGTTACTTTGAGCTTTAGTCGTGTTGAACCTCACCCCTCACTAGTGTAAAGACCCTAGAAAGTTAGTTAAAGTAGCGTGTCACCCCACATTGGTCTCCTATGCCAAAGTCATCATTTTGGCTAGGTGCCCAGTCACAAGTCGTGTTTCACCAATTAGTGTCTTAGCGTTTTAGCTTAGTGTAAAAACTAAGTTATTGTATTTATTGCTATAGTGACGAGTTACCGGACATCCATAGCACTTTTATCGCAGCTTGTTTTGCTTTGCTTTGCTAGAGGCAAGTACTTTCTACAAACTTTACATACTGTTACATAAATGAACTGCTAATCCAACCATGTTAAATACTGATCCTTGGGGTAGCAAGTTAAAATATCACATGTTGTACTTTCAGTTACTATCATTCTTAGAACAGTCTTTATGTATCTCTCACATGATTAGGATATGGGTTATGGGAAAACTGATGGTAGAGTACGTGATCATGACCCCCCTATAGTAGCGAACGAGGTCGCATTTTATATGCATACCTTGTCGTAGGCCATTATCCCGCATTTCTGTACGGATGTACACCTATGCCTGTTGACTTGTACGTATGTACATTTTATTTACATGTACCACAGTACATTGTATATCTATTGACCGATCACGTACTTGCTACAGTTTTAAACACTACATATACATCTGTCTCTATGACATATGTGTCATTGCCATGATAGATTGCGTGATGCCATGTTTCCAGTTATTTCCTCTCATGTTCATTTCCATGTTTCATATGCTAGTTTGCTAGATTTAGTACTTGCTCCCGTCCTGACAGGATAACGTTGTAGGTATCCTTACTGAGGAGGAGTTACTCTGCGACACCTATTATGGAGTTACTGCCGAGGACCCGGCTTTACTTTACGAGGATGCTCCTGCGGGAAACCTCGCCTAGTTGTCTTTTGTTTTTAGACTTTTGGAGAGTAGTCATGTATTAGACTATATATATTTTTGTAACTGGACATGTATCCAGTTTTACGTTTCAGTTCACTTGTACCTGGACATTTTACTATATACGATGACTTTTGTGTTTGGAGCATTTATGACTTTTATTCATTTATAGAACTGTTAGCACATTTAGTCTTATCCTGTTGTCTTTAGAACAACTTACCACGTTTTATCTCAACGTAGGCTGGGCATGACTCGGCCTGGCCCAACAATTTGGGTAGCGGGTCGTGACATCTGGTGATGGTGGTACTGATGGCGGGTTGTCCGAGCGGAGGGCGGCGTCGACTGCACAAGGGCGGGCTGGCCTACACGGTGAGGTGCGGTGACGGCTTGGCCAACGGCTGGCTGGCGAGCGCCGCAGAGGACGGCTGGGCTCCAGCGCTGGGAGGCGAGGCAGTGGTCCGCGGCTGATGATGGTGACGGAAGATTATGTGATTATTATCGTCGTGTCCGGGGTGTGGACACGACGTGGATGATTGTACAAGTTTGGAATAAGATTGTGGTGGTCACAGACACGATCCACGATATTACTGTGGATGGAAAAACTTGGAGAAGTACCTCTCCTATATATAGGAGCTGGGAATTCCCTGTTGGATAGGGATTGGGATTTGATTAAATCTCCAATAGATAATATAAATTTTAATACAAATAAATCAATTCTAAAATTTAAATTTAATTCAAATTTAATTCTAGATCATCTAAACTCAAATATAAATATAAATTATACCTTTAAACTTTTTAAATTAAAACCATAAAATCAAATTGAGATTTAAAATGGCCACGAAAATTTCCAAATATATTTTCCAAAATATCAATAATAATAATTTCAAAAATAATAAATATTTATAAATATCTTTTTGAATAACAAATATTAATATTAATTAATTTCAAAAATAGCCTTATATATGAAATTTAAATTTATGCACCTAATATGTAATGAAACATAGTTTTCTAAAATAAGTTTTGGAAATTTTCCAATGCGACGCATTTTACCATTTTAAGTAAGCGAAAAATACTTTTTATTTATTATTTGAAAAACCAAGATTTTTAAAATAAAATATTTTTATAAAAATATGTACCTCGCACATATTCGCACTCGACGAGGCATATGAAAGTATTGAGTTCATACGCGACGTATAATACGACTATGCGACGCATATATACCAAGTAAAAATTTGAAATACTCTATTTATAAAAAAAATTAAAAGTAGAAATTTAGGGGGTTCACATCCTACCCAACTTACAAGAATTTCGTCCTCGAAATTAAGAATAAGTAAGGGGGTGAGAAGGTACGAGGGTAAGGCAACACAAATCATTGGACGAGCAAATCGTGATTCCGATAACGACGAAATAATTCACGATTTTGGAATTGAACGAGGGTTGCTAGTCAAGGTAAAAAAATCATGATAGTACGATGGGAGTAGCTTAAGTGGATATTTTGGGGACTTGGGGAATAGGGCACTTCGAAGAAGATTGTATGGTAAGTGTCTAGGTTGAGGGCACGAATGAAAGAATGATAGGAATCATTCAAGTGATTAGGGTCATGATAGAAGATATAGGTTCGTCTAGGTTTAGAGTTGAATCATCTTCAAATTTCAAAAAGGTCATGAAAGTTGATTCTGGGATCGAGGAAAAAGGCAAGTAGCTCAAGGCGGGGATAGTCATATTGGTTGGTCAGTGGTTAACTATCCCCAAATATATACAAATATCATGGTCATAGAAGAATGGTTTGGTCTATCTATCAATCACAAGCTTTGTCTAGAATAGTTAAAAGACGAAAGCCAACAAGAGTCCAAAGGAGATGTTTTTGAATGCCAATATGTGATTCAAAGGCGGTTGTATAATTCTAAGAGAATTGCCAAGGTAATCGCGGAGAAGACTCTAGGGGCAAGTTTTAACTATGTCTCCATCCACATAGTATGATATATGAAAAGCGAACCAAGTGCACTATGATTGATCAGACCATAATACGTCGGCTCTAATTTAGACAATGTATTAGTGGGCGCCCACATTAAACATATGTCATGATCAAGCTTGATAAAGAATATGCTTGCAAAACTAAGCTATTTTAGCATCATAGGTAGATAAAATAATAAGTAAAGGGTAATGATGAAAGAAATCAATTAGTCCAAGATCTTATAAAATCTAAGTTCCGCCCAAAATTTGAGCATATGCAGTCGGCTTGGTTGACTAGATAAGTTAGGGTCTACTGAAGTCTATGGTCCAAGTGCACCTATCATTGTGGTCCACAAAATGTGGTTAGGTCGTGAGGTATTCTACCCAACTTACAAGAATTAAGCTAATGGTGTGATAGGTCCAGCAATCAAGATAAAATGCAAGGTTAAGCATGTAAGGAATTAAGTAGAACAAATTCATATATCGGGTCGAAAGAATTGAGTCGAGGTCGAGTCTCATCTATAGTTAAGAAGTATATTGGTTTCACGGTAGGGATTAGAGTCCGGTCTTTTTGACCCGAAAGTCGTAATATGAAATTAGAGTACAAGAAGACGTGTTTTAGTGGCACGTGATATACCTACATGAAGGTGGGCTCGTCTAGGTTTTACATATGAAATTTGGTTGGATAAAAAGTCTAGTGTTGTGCTCCAAATATCCATGTCACGGTAAATGACACAAAAGAATTTAAAAATAGAAAGTGGGTGTTCATGAGATAATGATTAATGCACAAAATAAATGACCAAGTTTAAGCATGAAATAAAGATAATTTGGATTCTAGTAGATCAAGGTAAAATAAGTTAGGAATACAATTTCTAGAGATATGGTAGCCACTTAGATGGAGTATGAGAAAGTCACGATAAAATCTAGGTTTGAGGGAATGTCGAGTGAGTCAAGATTGAGATATCTTCACATAGTTTCGCAGATGACTTAACTACACTCGAGTACAACTATCATGGCAATTAAAGAGGAATACTTGTATTCCATTAGGGTGACTTGCTTGTTTCTTGGTTCTCTACCAATATATGATCAAATTTTAAATTTCAAGTTCCTCAAATGTTTTGAAATGAAATCTCAAGATACTCCATCAATTATTTAATCATAAATTCTAATAACCTTCATCATATCTAATGCAGCACAACTAGACTTTCATCATAAGCCATCACTTTTAAAAAATTTTAATTCTCAAATGTACCTCGAGATAAACTCTTAGCTTATTTCATTATTCGTAAATCATGTAACCCAAATTAAATCTTTTTTTTTATTTACCAAAATTTAAATATCCATAATCAAGGCTTTAAACTTGGAATCTAATTAACTTTATAGATCATATGACACAATTTAAAATTTAAATTTTTCCTTCAAAGTCGCTTTCATATCCTCCAAATATTTAAACAAAATTTTACCATCATTTTTTTTTTCAACTCAAAATTAAATAAACTTATAAATCTTACGACTCGATTTAAACCTCAAGCACTCTCAAACTAAACTTCCGTCTTCTCTAGTTGTCTAAAATCATAATTAAAACTCCTTAAATAATCTCGAGATAAAATTTATAATATTACAATCCAAACTTTTAAAGTTAACCGTAAATCATGCGTCACAATGTAAGTTACTTCTCAATCGATTTCATATCCCTAATAAATCATAACTATTTCACCATTTCAAAAAAATTTCGTAAATCAAAAATTTGTTTTCTCGGTCTAGCTATCCACTTGTGTATACCACCTTGTAATATTAAAATTCTAACTATCCCTTGAAGGCGGTAATATGCTACTACCCAATTTGAAATTAATTAATCCTTAAGATCATATCTCTAGGAAAAATAAATGCCTTTATACTCGAATATAACTTTAATGGATATTATTTGTCAATATAATCTTTCTAGCCATAGGGTTGACCAATAAGTATATAGTAGTGTAGTCATCTTTCTAACCATGTTTAAGCACGAGATGATAGGGTGTTGGTAGAAGGAGTTCAAGCAAGATGCAAAAATTAAGGGAAGCCACGGGAGTCGGAATATGGAAATCAAGGAAGGTCAAGGAAGGTGATCAAGTATGTGGATAAGATTCCTAGATTCTAATCCTATATTGCAAGCCCGCTCGGTACAGTCATGTAACCGAAACGGCAAACTTGACCTGCATGGGCTACCACAAAAATATGTAACGCCCCAGTCCCAAAATTATATAGGACTAAGTACGTAAAACATGCCAGCAGTAGATATACGAAGAATACTCCAATGCATGGAATCCTCGTATAAATACATAAGCTGTAAAATGTAGAAAAACAAGACATACTAAATCTCATCCACAAATATATAAAGAATAAAGATAGAATCAACTTGAATAGTTATGGTACAATCGTTGGGCGGAGACAAAGTCTACTACCAACTATCTCAATGAAATAAATGTATAAGAAAGCGATCGACAAAATGATAAAATGAACCAAGAGCAATCATCTTCGAGAATTGGGGAAGATCACGGCCTTGGCTAGAACACCTGCAAAAAATATGAAAACACACCTGGGAAAAACCAGGTCCTCAGAGGGACGTAACAAGACACATAATATCATGCCATAAACTGAATAGTAAGAGCTCAATAGAAAATATACATACGTAAAGGTTCCTAACCATTCTATGTGATATACACTTTGAGAAGACAACGTTCTACGCAGGAGCTTAGGTGTTCAGCATAGATGGAGAGAGAGTGGTAGTAGGTAGCACTCATAAGAGACACTATCGACTATGGACAGAAAGTAGCTCTTATACGAGAACTATCGGCCCCGGGGCAGTAAGTAGCGCTCATACGAGACACTATCGGCCCAAATCTATGTGTGTACTGAACATGTAGCCCCTACGCTAATAACTGTCTCTCCCCTCCCCATGATACTATACATGTGTCGACTCCACGAAACTGTTTAAGACTTAATAACTGCCAAGTCTTCTACCTAATCTATTAGCAGTTATATCCTAACGCATGGCCTGTACGCGCCAATGATCAGTCAGCACGCAAGTTCGTATCTATATGCGACTCACAACTCACACACAATCCGTGGCACATCGTGACAGTTTATGAGATGCACTAAACACACGGTGTTCCCTTAACTCTAAGCCAATTGCATAAAATATAATAATTTGCATATATATAATTTTGAAATAACAACATAAAGAAAAAGCATGCATGATATTGAGCAAGAATTTAAACAGTAAAGGCAAGGTGTCTTGCCTGAGGTGACGCCTGGTGGTGCGATGTTCCGTCATGTTCCAATAGTCCAATAGCCATGGCGATGTGTAGGGGTTCGGTATTTCATAAGAAGAGAGACGTGTGATCAGTCGTGGTCAATGATAAAATCGAGGAGAAATTGTGAAGAACATACTCCTACTACTTCTAGAAAAGTATTTCTAATACTTAAGACTAGATTTTTGTTAGTAAAATAATTTTGGTAAATACTTGAAATCCGAAAACAGCTTTAGGCAAAATTCTCTGTTTGCATAAATAGAGTAATTATATTTTTATTTATTTGATAATTAAAAATACTATAATATATTTAATAATTTGAAAGCTACTATATATTTTAGTCAACAAAATTTGTATAAGAAATTAAATAAAAATGATAAACCATATTTTTATACGTATTTGTAAATATTTATACCTATTTATTTCTAGTTTCTATTAAATAAGAAAAATGATATCCTTAATAATAATAATAATAATAATAATAAATGATGATGATACCAGTAATACTAATAATACTAATAATATTATTAATAACTACTATAGTAAGATTATTAATAATAATAATAATAATAATAATAATAATGTTACTGTTTTGTAAAGGAGACACATATACAAAACAATGAAAAGAAAAAGAAGAAGAAATAAAATAACAATAATAATAATAAAGTTAATACATATAAACATTACTAGTACTACTGTTTCTTCAACCAGAAAGGGGGTTCTTCATTTTTCAGAGTAAGGAGAAAGAATGGCGAAGGAGAGAGACTAAGGAAGAGAGAGGGGAAGAGAGAGAGAGTGGGAGAAGGAGGAGAAGAAGGGCTTACCGCTGGAGGCTACGACGTGCGGGGTCCGGCTGGAAGGAGGCGGCGCCAGTGGTGGCACGGCGATCCGTGGCCGGAGGAGATGCGATCTGGGGCGGCGCACGGTCCGCGGAAAGGGGTGGCTCGCCCGGGGGTTCGACGTGGTCGCTGGCAGAAGTTAGGGCACGCGCGGCTCACCCGAGGGTTCGACGGAGGAGGAGTCACTGGCCGGGGTCCGGCGCGGCGGTGAGGTTGGTTACTTCTTCCTCTACCTTCCTGTGGTTTTATCTTTAGAGAAAATTGGTGATGATGATGACGACGGTGGTGACTGTGGCCAGGGATGGCCGAAGAACTGGGGTCGTGATGGCAGTAGTTGGCGGTGGCGGTGGATCCGGTGGTTGGCCGGGGAGTCGTGGCCGACCGGGGTATGGTGATGGTGGTACTGATGGCAGGTTGTCCGAGAGGAGGGCGGCACCAACTGCACAAGGGCGGGCTGGCCTACACGGCGAGGTGCGGTGACGACTTGGCCAACGGATGGCTGGCGAGCGCCGCGGAGGACGGCTGGGCTCCAGCGCTGGGAGGCGAGGCAGTGGTCTGCGGCTGATGATGGTGACGGGAGATTATGTGATTATTATCGTCGTGTTCGGGGTGTGGACACGACGTGGATGATTGTACAAGTTTAGAATAAGATTTATGGTGGTCACAGACACGATGCACGATATTACTGTGGATAGAAAAACTTGGAGGAGTACCTCTCCTATATATAGGAGCTGGGAATTCCCTGTTGGATAGGGATTGGGATTTGATTAAATCTCCAATAGATAATATAAATTTTAATTCAAATAAATCAATTCTAAATTTAAATTAAATTCAAATTTAATTCTAGATCATCTAAACTCAAATATAAATATAAATTATACCTTTAAACTTTTTAAATTAAAACCATAAAATCAAATTGAGATTTAAAATGGCCACGAAAATTTCCAAATATATTTTCCAAAATATCAATAATAATAATTTCAAAAATAATAAATATTTGTAAATATATTTTTGAATAACAAATATTAATATTAATTAATTTTGAAAATAGCCTTATATATGAAATTTAAATTTATGCACCTCATATGTAATGAAACATAGTTTTCTAAAATAAGTTTTGAAAATTTTCCAATGCGACGCATTTTACCATTTTAAGTAAGCAAAAAATACTTTTTATTTATTATTTGAAAAACCAGGATTTTTAAAATAAAATATTTTTATAAAAATATGTACCTCGCACATATTCGCACTCGACGAGGCATATGAAAATATTGAGTTCATACGCGACGTATAATACGACTATGCGACGCACAAATACCAAGTAAAAATTTGAAATACTCTATTTATAAAAAAAAATTTAAGTAGGAATTTAGGGGGTTTACAACTTCAAGTACCCTTATGCATCATGTTTGAATCTTTCTACCATCTAATAATTTCTTTTGTTTTATGCCAATGGATTCGCAAGATAGGAACAACGCTACACTGAACACTCCACCGACCATTGGTGGATTTTTCACCTATGGGACCCCACCGACGTAGGGAGGCCAGCTTACTCACCAGGAGGATCCGGCTCAGCTGCAGTACTCGAGATTCTGCAGGGATGACATTCCACCACCACCGCAGTTCCCTCCGCAGACTCCAGTACCCGTACCCATTCCTCCTCCAGCACATGTTCTACCTACCATACACCCGGCACCAGCAGCCTATCCACCACCTACGATGCATCCAGCGCCAGTCATGTATCCAGCGCCTATGATGCAGTAGGCACCCTTCATGTACCAAGTACCTTCCATGCACCCAATGCCAACGATGTACCCGACACTTGCTCTACCCCCGCCACCGGCGCTGGATAATATTACACTCCTAGGTATTTTCAAGCAGCAGGCCAACATCTTTTGCGATACTTTGCGAGAGGCCCTTCAGCATAGGGAGGCTTCCCAACAGCGCCCTGGGACGTCCAAGAACTTTATGGACCTCAGGCCCAGAGAGTTCCATGGAACCGAGGGTATTATCTACGCTGATGAGTGGTTGGAGAACGTGGAGCGATACCTGAAGATGGCCCGCGTCTCAGAAGATCTCAAAGTAGAGTCAGTTAGCGGACAACTCTTCGACATTGCACGGACATGGTACCAAGACGAGCCCCGATTTGCTGCTCTAAACGTAACTTGGGAAGAATTCAAGCGGCTATTCAAGAAAAAATTCTACCCCGACGTAGCATGAGAAGCATTGGTGAGCCAGTTTGAGCATTTAGAGCAGGAAAATCTCACCGTCGACGAGTATACTGCAAAGTTTTCCTGCCTCAGCCGTTTTGCGGAGAGTATGGTCAACACCCCGGAGAGCAAGGCCAGAAGATTCAGAAAGGGATTATCGCACAAGATTTGCTTAGCTATCGCCACCAGCCGAGCCACTACCTACGAGAAGATTCTAGAGGTCGCCCAAGCTACAGAGGAAGAACTTAATTATAGGCTAAAGAGGAGTCGAGACACTTTCGGCGGAGGCAACAACCAATCAACACCGACGAAGCATCCCCAAGTTCAGCCGAGGACCTTCCAGCAGCAGCAACAATTTCAGTCCACTGGTAGAGCCCCAGCACATCAGCAGAACCGCGGCCCGGCCAGAGTCCAGGCACAGCAGCCACAAAGACAGTTCCAGCAGGCCCCGTATTGTACTTTTTACGGAAAGACCAGACACATTTAGGATGACTCGTGTTTATATTGTGGATCACCTTCACATCAGCTGAAGGATTGTGTATTGGTTCCCGACTGAGCAGGACGTGAGGTAGCTCCAGCACAGAGAGGACCAGCTATACCACCAGCCGCCACACAGCCGAGAGGTCCACCGCTCCCTACCTAGCAACAGCGATTCGTGCAGCACCAGCAGAGAGGAGCACCCCAGTAGGGCAGAGCCTTTATCATGGCTATTGAGGAGCCCGAGCCTACATCAGATGTGATAGCAGGTTCTATACTTCTCGATTCTTTCTCCGCTATAGCTTTGTTTGATTCGAGTGCGTCCTACAGTTTTATTTTTGTAGCTTTTGTATTTAAGCATAGCATAGCATCTGTACCCTTGGGTGGTAGTTTCAAGATTATGACAGGCGGAGGCACTATCCTAGTCAAGAATATTTGCATGAGGTATCGCATCACTTTGGGAGGTAGAGTGTTGCACACAAACTTACTCGTAATACCACTACCGAGCTTCGACATTGTTCTCGGGATGGATTGGTTGAGTAAGAATTTTGCCATTATAAATTGCCACCGAGGATGTGTCATATTCAGTCCTTCCGGGGAGTCTGCATTCGAGTTCGCCAGAGGAGCGATAGAGCAACAGAGTGAGGGTTTTTGTGGAGCTATGATTCAGGAGGGAGAGGCACTGCATCCCATCATCGCAGAATTCATCGACGTTTTTTCTAAGAACTTACTGGAATTGCCGCCAGATAGGGAGATCGAGTTTGCTATTGATCTAGTGCCAGGCGCAGAATTAACGGCACAACCGGTGTACCGAATCAACAACAAGGAGGCTGAAGAATTGAAGAAGCAGATCGATGAATTGCTAGAGAAGGGTTTCATCAGAGAGAGTTCGTCACCATGGGGATCCCCTGTACTTTTTGTGCCGAAGAAAGATGGTACGGTGCGAATGTGCATCGACTACCGAACCTTGAATAATCATACTATCAAGAACAAGTATCAGTTGCCGAGGATTGACGATCTCTTCGATCAGTTAAGCGGTACGCGGGTATTCTCAAAGATAGATTTGTGGTCGGGTTACCATCAACTGAAGGTGAAGAAAGAGGATATACCGAAGACTGCCTTCCGAACCAAGTACGGACAATATGAATTTATGGTGATACCGTTCGGGTTAACCAATGCCTCGGCAGTCTTCATGAACTTGATGAACAAGGTATTCCGTCCATACCTTGACAAGTTCGTAGTGGTATTTATCGATGACATACTTATTTACTCAAAAACACCGAAAGAACACGAGAAACACCTGAGGATCGTGCTGGAGACCCTTAGGAAGGATAAGCTCTATGGAAAACTCTCAAAATGTGAGTTTTTCTTAGACAAGGTGGAGTTCCCTGGGCATGTAGTGACAAGAGACGGTATATCCTCCCGTATGTAGCCCCACGGCCCGTCGGTTCGCTTTCGCTTTTTCTAATTTCTCCTTGAAGGCAGGAGCATCCATCTTCTCCAAGAGCTGCTCTTAGTAGTCCTGTCGGATCCGCTCCTTCTTTGAATGCACCGTTCGAAGGTCATAAACCGCATCCCGGATCTTCTTCCCGACAGCGCTTCTATAGGTCCTGCGGATCGCCTCCTCGCGATGGGAGGGCCACCAGAAGGTTCTCTGACATACAAATTCAATTATCACGATATTAAAAAAATAGTTGATTAAAGAGTAATTAATAATTAATCACAATATATATATATATATATATATATATATATATATATATATATATATATATATATATATATATATATATATATATATATATACCCTCATCTCGTCGAGCCAGCGATACTGCGAGTCATGGGGCCAATTGAGGTAGAGGCCATGGTAGTTAGCCCGGATAATCTAACCTAGAAGCCTGGTAGCATCCCACGGAAAAAACCTACAAAGAAGCAACGACTGGATTATTAACTTGAATAAATGAAACAAATTTATTAAATTAACTTAAATTTACTTACGCTTCATCCATGGGCTATAGCTCTCGTCGGAACTCGCCCATCGGCCTCTCTGGTGGCGTCGGAGGATCCGCGGCTTCACATATGTACTCGCCAGTAACCGGGTGTAACTAAATCCGGAGGTACTTCGAGGCCCATTGTGCAGTAACTGGTGGTACCGCTGGTGGATCCGCTGGCGGAACAGATCCGCTACTGGATGGAGACGCCCTCGATGAAGGTGTCGATAGCCCCGTGGTAGATCGACGGTAGGATTAGTCTGTGCCCGGGGTACTCTTCGGGTCGGGATCGCTAGCGGGCGTCGCCTCCCGGGAAGGCTCAAGGCGACCACGACTACCACCACGACCACGCCCACCACCACCACCACGACCAGCACCACCAGCACCACCAGCACCATGACGACGAGTGCTAGCCATCAGAAGGGCGACGAGTGACGTCGCGAAGAAAAGAACTAGGAGTGCCATCTGAAATAAGAATATGTAGAAGTTTATACTGAATTCACTAAGTTATAAGTGCTTTTATGAGATCAAACTAAAATCATGTAATTGAAACTATTTTTAATATATACTGATTTAATTTAATCATCGTCATCGTCTTTGTCCTCGTCCTCATCCTCGTCCTCATCATTATCCTCATCTTCATCCTCATCCTCATCGTCGACTTCATCTGTATCCTCATCAAGTTCTTCTTCTTCTTCTTCTTCTTTCTCGTCCTCAATATTTGGGACAAGACACCTCTTTCTCCCCTGGTTGACAGC
The DNA here is from genome assembly GCA_029216955.1 of Iris pallida. Classification (NCBI taxonomy): domain Eukaryota; kingdom Viridiplantae; phylum Streptophyta; class Magnoliopsida; order Asparagales; family Iridaceae; genus Iris; species Iris pallida. The sequence goes on along the minus strand of JANAVB010029417.1, from coordinate 2,446,292 downwards.
TAAGTCTTGTGTATCAACCTCTTCGTCACCTTTATTTTCTTCAATAATATTTTTATCATCCATGGTATCTGACTGTTGTACCAAGTATTGGGACTTTTTGATCTGGTCCTCTTGGTATGCTGGGTCTCCAACATTGAATGTATTTCTTGATTTAATCTTGCATACTGCCCACCAGTCAAATCGATCTCTATGATGCCTTGGGTAGCTTGTATAGGAGACTTGAACAGCCTGACTTGCTATCGCAAACGTGTCGGACCCTCTAAACCTCTTGCGATGATTTATATCGATGAATCCAAATTGTTTATTGTTTCTCCAACCGATATTTGGTATCGTATCGAACCACTCACATTTTAACATCACAATATGCATATCATATGGGGCACTATATTGTAAATCTATAATATCCTGAAGCACTCCATAATAGTAAAAGTTCGGCTCAACGTCATAAATGGTGCCTCTTATGCAAACACCAGAATCCTTGGTACTGAAGTCGTCATTGACATATTCGGCATTTATAGCATTATGAGTTGCCTTAAACTTGAAGCCATTAACGACATAGCCTGGCCAAGTCGTTGCATGCTTCTTCGGTCCCAATGCCAAATAACGAATACTCTCATTTGTGAGTGTTGTTTCAGGCAATAAAACCTGTAAATAAATATTGATAATTTAAATTTTAGATGCATATATTTTAATGGTAGCCGCATAAATTATTATCTCAGTTACTTACGTATTTACGAAACCATGACGAAAAGGTACAATCAATCTCTCTTTGAAGTCCTTCATCGGTAATATCGGGTGTCCTCATTTTGAATTCATCTCTAAATACACTGTTAGAGAGAATAAGAATAAGTGTATTCAGTTACTTCACCAAATTAGAGATTATAACGAGTGTAATTGTAGTCACTTCTCTAAATTTCTCACTTCTTGTATGTCACAATTTAATAAGACATATCGGTGAGCGGCATCATACTCATCGTTAGTCAACCACCGTTTCTTACTAGCCCCAATAGGCTTGCCCCTTACAATGAATATACATCCATCCTCAATCTTCTCGTTATTCTTTTGAGGTCTATTTCGATTGTCTTGATACATCCTCGATAAGATATGCTTTGCATATCAAAGCCTCTAAATGAGCCTTGTTGTTAACTTTCTTCTTTAGATGGTATAGGTATCTAGAAAGACAAATTATCTTCAGAATTAACAATGAATGCAAATTAAATTATATCGATTTTTATGTACATTTCAAATGGGTACATTTATCGATAATGAACAGATGCACCGACACGGACTTCGTATGCTAGATGAATCGGTAGATGCTCCATGCTGTGGAAGAAGCCCAGAGAAAATATTTTTCTAACTTGCAAATTGTTAAGACAATCTTCTCCTCAAGTTCAACCATATGTTGCACCGTTAGTTGAACAAATATTTCTGAAGAATGTAGATAGCTCGGCCAATGGAACCCATACAGAAGAAGGCAACAACTCTCTCAAAGCAATAGGCAGTAATCTTTCTATAAACACGTGGCAATCGTGACTCTTCATTCCCGTTAGCTTGCGTTCATTGAGATCAACGCATCTAGACAAATTCGACACATAGCCGTCGGGAAATCTTAAGTAGATATCCACTTGTAGATTAGTAATCTATCTTCTTTGCTCAATGTGTATTGTGCTACCGGCTTAGTTAATTGTCCACCAGCTCCCCTTTGTATCAAGTTCAGATAAGGACGCTTGTATATCTCGGCAATGTCTTATCTTGCTTTTGGATTGTCCTTCGTCTTTTCTTTAATATCCATGACGGTATTGAAGACATTATCGAACACATTCTTTTCGATATGCATGACATCAAGATTATGCCTTATAAGATTATTTTTCCAATAAGGCAAGTCCTAGAAGATACTTTGTTTGGTCCAGTTATGGCTTTGTCCGAACCCCTCGACACGATTGTTCGATGGACCTTCAATTACGGAGGACAAGTCCTTTACATCTTTCCAAATATCGTATCCTGACAATCTGGGTGGCGGATGAGAAAATTCTTATTTTCCAGCTCTGAACGCGTCCTTGTTCTTTCTCCAAGGATGACTCGCGGGCAGAAATTGACGGTGACAATCAAAGAAAGAAGTTTTTCCTCCATGCTTAAGGCAGAATGCCTTACTATTTTCTATACATATCGAACAAGATATGATACCGTGAGTACTATCCCGACAGCATACCGTATGCTAGAAAATCATTTATTGTCCACATCAGTGAAGCTCTCATCTGAAAGTTCTGTTTCCTGGAAATATCATAGGTCGCGATGTCGATCTCCCACAGCTATTTCAGCTCATCCACCAACGGCTGTAAATGTATATCGATATTTTTCGTCGAATTTTTAGGACCCGATATGATAGCTGTCAAGAACATATAAGGAGTCTTCATACACATCTATGGTGGCAGATTGTAAGGAGTAAGAATGATCGGCCAGCAGGAGTATTGAGATTCCGACTGCCCGAAAGGGGCGAAGCCATCAGAAAATAGCGCCAGACGTACATTTCTAGGCTCTGCAACAAAATCTGGATGACACAAATCAAAATATTTCTACGCCTCTCCGTCCGAAGGATGTGACAATTCTTCATCGTCCTTTGTGCGTTCTTCGTTGTGCCACGTCTTGTGTTCAACTGTATTCAGAGACATATACATCCTTTATAAGCGCTTCGTGATCGACAAGTAATACATATACTTGTAAGGACATCGTTTTCTAGTTGACTTTTCTTTTTCCTGTACTGGCTTGTAACGATCCGCATTACAGAAGCTGCAACTCTCTATGTCATCCTTCTCCTTGTAGTACAACATGCATTTGTTGCGACAACAATCTATATTCTCGTACCCCAGTCCCAATTGTCGGACCATCATCTTTGACTTGTAGAAGTTTTTTGGGAGCTCTTTTGATTCCTTCGGTAAGATCTTCGTCGCTAGTTGTGTAATCTGATCATAGCAAGCTTGTGGCAAGTTAAAATCAGACTTTATGTTCAACAACCGCATCGTCACTGACAATACAGAATGAGTCTCACAATCAGGATGTAGAGGAGTATCTGCATCCTGAAACATATCATAGAACTCCTTCGCCTCGGAATTAGGATCCTCCGGATCAAAATTAGGCCCTGCCGCATCGTACACCATATCTCATGCATGATTCTGCAGGTCTCCATAATCAACAGAGCATCCGTCGTCCATGACAAAATCCATTGCAGCATTTTCATCAAAAGTATAAGGAGCAGCATTCGCAACATGTCTTTCTGTATATAGTTCACCTTGCGATGACCACATGCAATAATCACGTACGAAACCCTTTCGGGTCAAATGATATCTCACAGTCACCACTTCTTCGTAACGTCTATTGCGATAATTACCACATGGACACTTGATTTTTTTATCGTCCATGTACTGAGCTTTGCTTATGGCATATTTAAGAAATACTTCCATGCCTGCCTGAAAATCGTCACTCATACCTATTCTGCTCTCGTATTGTCGTTTGTACATCCATGTACGATCAAAAAAGTAACGATCCATCATAGATTGGATGTAAAAATCTGTATCTTAAGATAAATAGAATTAATATGTAATCATGTACTCACTAATAACCGGATGTAGCTGAGTCCGGGGGTACTCCGGAGCCTACCGTGCAGTAACTAGTAGATCCACTAGTATAGGCCGGATATACATAGTATCGACCATATTAGATTATATCGGTCTATCGATTTGGTATAGGTCGTATCAGATTGGTATTGGCAGGAGCATCCATCTTCTCCAAGAGCTGCTCATAGTAGTCCTGTCGAATCCACTCCTTCTTCGAATGCGCCGTCCAAATAGAAAAATAGGAGAAAATTTTGACATAGAGTGAATTGAAGGACTTACTAGATGTTCCATCATTGTCATTGTCTAGAAAGATGATGTTTTCTTCAACATCCATAGGAGAACTATAAGGATTTATCTTTTCACAACATGTCACATTGTCAAAGAATCTTAATGTGAATACCATGTTACCGCAGTGTCGAAAGACTAACATGTCATAATTTTCTAAGCCGTGTGCTTTGACATAATCCTCCCAACCCTTTCCTCCTATGTAGTAATCTCGCATTTCTTTATGAAGTTCAAGACGTCATATTTTTCCATTACGAGTCACTATATGCCGTCTTGAACTTCATAAAGAAATACAAGATTACTACGTAGGAGGAAAGAAATGAAAGGATTATGTCAAAGCACACGGCTTAGAAAATTATGATATGTTAGTCTTTCGACACCGCGGTAACATGATATTTACATTAAGGGTCTTTGACAAGGTGACATGTTGTGAAAAGATATATCCTTATAGTTCTCCTACGGATGTTGAAGAAAACATCATCTTTCTAGACAATGACGATCATGGAACATCTAGTAAGTCCTTCGAATCACTCTATGTCAAGATTTCCTCCTATTTATCTATTAGGGGGTCTACTCTCACTTCTTTTTCCCAAGTAGTTACTCTGTAACTCCAAATGTGCAAATGTTGTCCAGGAAAAACATTGCGCTGTCAGGATCAAGTTCCTAGCCCAATCAAGTCTCACTAAGCCTAACCAAGTTTAGCCTAGCACTCACACACAATTACAAGGTCAACACCAACATCACACATACACAAATACATATACACATATATCTCCATACACTATATATATAGGCATACCTATAGGCATATAAACATTTATGTTTAAGTTCATACATTACCTCCTTACATTGCATACATACTTGTATACGTATATATTTTCATCCATGCATTCATTTAATCATTCATTCATGTCATTCATTATCTTGCATTTTTTATTGCATATATATCTATTCATAACATACATTATATACATATATACATATATATATAGGGTGAGTGTGTGTGTGTCAACATTGTAGTAGATAGTGATAAGGTATGTGTGTGGACTGCAAGTTAGAAAGTGAGGGTGTGTGTGTATAAACAAAGAGTGATATGGTGAGGGGTGTATGTGTATGTGCTTCAGTCAATTGTGTGTGTGTGTGTTAAGGGTGTGACAGTGAGAGTGAGAGGGTGTGTGTGTCCTAGTCAAATGTGTCTGTGTTAAGGGTGGATGTGTGTACAAGCGAGAGCCTCAAGTTATAGGTTCAGTTATTCTCAGGTTTATGGCATATAAGGGTGTAACAGTACATACATTATCATGCATTCAAGGAGTAAAAGAAAAAATGGAATGACTGAACACAGGGACTGTGTTCTCAGGATAATGCCCTCTCAGGTTTTTTATTTCAGTTTCAAGCATTCATTAGCATCTACCTACAGTTGCATATATTATCATTCCTCATTCATGCATACAATATTACCATTCCAGTTTGCATACTAGTTTAAGATATAAGTATCATACTTATCATGCATTTATATACTACATATCAGTTTACATATCATATCATATTTGAAACCCAAAATCCCCTTTTTATTTCGAAACCCAGTTCATAGTATTGAACCCCATTTCAGTTTCATGCATTAGTTAAATCTCAGTTAAACCTATGAAATCAAACCCCACGTATCAAAACCCAAAATCTCAGATTCATATATGAACCCTAATTCATATATGAACCCCATGTAGTCAAACTAGGTCAACTAAAGTCAAACTAGGTCAATTCTAGTCAACTACGCTGTCAGGATAACAATAGCGACGAAACCCTATTCTCCGCCACCCGTCGAACCCAACCCCGGCCCAAATCCGACGGACCCAGCTAGATCTATTCTCCGCAACCCGTCGAACCCAACCCGCGGCCTCCATCAGCACCCCCTACCACTGCTCCCTCCGCCACCCGTCGAACCCAACCCGCGACCTCCATCCGCACCCCCCTACTACAGCCAACAACCCACCCATGGCTCTCCTCCGCCTTCCCCCACTACAGCCGACCCACGGCTACCTCCGGCTACCTCCGCACCCACCTCCGGCTACCTTCGGCTACCTCCGCAACCGCCCCACGGCTACCTCTGCACCCACCCGCGGACTGTCGACGGATATATCCGTCGCTAAGTAGTCATAAATTTCCTATAAATTTTTATATATTTTTCTGCCAGCTAAGTGACTACGTAGCGACGGCTTCAGGTTCCGTCGCTAAAACTCATAAGCTGGGCGATGGACTATCCGTCGCTACGTAGTCGCCCAATTTTTTGCAATTTTTTTAACATTTTTCCACGCAAATATTGACTAAGGAGTGACTATCTAGTGACGGATACACTGTCCGTCGCTACTTTGCCGACGCCATACCGACGAGTTTGCGAAAACTTTTCACCCTTAAAATTAAAAAAAATATTGCCTGTGATTAGATGGTAAACCGTCAGTATAGAGCCGGGAGTCCGTCGCTACTAGCGACGTACTTAATCCGTCGCTAACAGGCCGTCGCTAGATCGATGAATTTTGGTAGTGATCTAACAACATATCAAATATCTAACAAAATACTAACCTCTACTATCTAACTAACATTCATACTAACAAATATAACTTACACTAATATATAACAAACTCTAATATATCTAACCCTCTACTAACCCACATCTAACAAACATACTAACATATATAACTTATACTAACATATAACAACTCTAACATATCTAACCCTCTACTAACCACATCTAACAAACATACTAACATATATAACTTACACTAACATATATCAACAGTAACATATCTAACCCTCTACTAACCAACATCTAACAAACATACTAACATATATTACCTGTAAGCCCCCAGAATTTCAGGGCTGTTTTAAATTTTTCTAAATGAATTATTATCGATAAATATTTTATTTATTTAATTGTTTTCATCATTTATGTGCCTTTCCGTAACTTTGACTTCTGGAGCGTCAGGGATGCCAATATCTGTAAACTCTCTTCATGGATTTTGAAGTAGGCAAGATTATCTTCCTGTTGATATATCGTGTCCCACTTGAACTCGTTCCCTTGTGCTCTTTTTGTATTGCGCAAGTTCGGGTCAACTTAGACCGATTAATCGTTGAATAATTATTCCCACTTTTATCTTTGATCATCGTTTGCACGTTACCGTGACTTTTAATTTAGGAGCACCAGACCAGTCGTTTTCTCGGAACCAACTTCTCATGAATGATCTATCGAGACGCTCTCCACCCATGACCTTCGTGTCCCACTCAGACACTTCATTTTGTGCTTCATTTTCTTCGCACAACTTCCGGGTCAATTTAGGCCGATTTATTATCTACCGTGAAACCTAATTTAAATTCCAATTTAATTTCAGGACCCGACATCGATCCAGCCAGTCAACCCGAAGTATGGACGTGGCCCACATGAAGCCTACTACCCGCATGAAACTTGTGTCCCATTTATTGGAGTCCCCGCATATTATTTATTTTCCCATGATTATAAATACCCTATTTAATTCAATTATTGCACCCGGTCCGATTTTGGCCCGACCCGGCTCGACCGAACCCGAAGCCCAGCCCCATGTTATACTCTCATGAATGCCCAAATACCCCACATAATTTTCCTATTTTTTCTATTTTAAAATATCTCTTCCTCTCTCTATTTTTTTCCAAATATCTCATTTTTATTTCTTGTATATATATATACACATATATATATAAATAAATCTCTCATTCTCTCTCTACCTAAAAACAAATATCCTACACTCTCTCTCTTCTCTCCCCAATGGCAGCCGACATACCCCCTGTTTTCCATAAAGAAATTCTCTTTATTTGTTGTGTTTCTAGGAAAATTACAACTTTAGGAATCCGATCTAGAAGACGATCGCTTTATCCCTTGGACTATGCGAAGAAGAAAAGCTCTCAAAATTTTGACAGTAGATATTAATGTATCTGTACAATGAATGAAAAAGAACTCTATTTATAGAGTCAAAACAGTAATTGAAAAGATATCTACCTCACCACTGGTGCACTTGAAAAGTCACGCAGACTCTAAATACACGCAGGGTTAGTGAGTAGTTACTGGACGTGGCCCGTAACTGTTGGACACATGGCATCAGTGCATGGGTCATGTGCAAGTTACTAGGCACAAGAGAGAGAGAGAGAGATCGGTGGCATGGCTGCCACGTACTCCAGTTGAAATAAAATCCACGCTGACTTGCTGAAGGCAAAAATCCACGCAGATTCGTTGACGCAGACTCGTTGAAGGCAAAATCCACGCAAGCTTTGAAGAAGAATACTTTAAAATTCACGCAGGCTTTGAGAAGAATAACTCAAAAGTCACGCAATGTTTTAAGGAAGGAGAAGGTTCAGAATCCACGCAAACCGCCAGCTGTCTTGATTTGGCACGCTTCGTCTGACACAAAATCTCTGACATTGATTATATTATCAGCCGCATTTAATGGAGACAAGACCCAAAGTCACGCCATCTTGGTGAAGAGTGAGTCTTACTAAGGAAGATTTTGAAAATCACGCAAAAGACGGCTGTGATCTCTCGAGTTCTGTGCATACGTGGCATACGAGGAGACGTTTCTCGACTGTTGTGTTGTCAGTCATTATGATTTTGACGTATGGCTGAGCTATCTCTGCGTGACTTCTAAAGGAGATGGCCAGGCAGAACTTAGCGTATCTTTTGTGCTGCTTCTTGGATCACTCTGCGTGACTTATTCTGATCAACTCAGCGTGACTTTATTTTTGAGGCCTACAAAACCCCCTTCAAAGTTTTCGAAAAATGATAAAATATTTTCGAAAAACTTTGAAATAGAGATGATGAAATGAGTTAAAGTCACGCTGAGATGACTCCAAAATGAGAGATTTACTCCGAGATGTTTAGACTGTTGGGATTCTGTGCTGTTAGGATCCCGTACAAATCTCCAAATATCGAGGCAATAATGACTTGACCGTCATTTAGAATTCTTTATGAGCCTATAAAATAAGCCATAGATTACTTCTTTCTTTCTTTACGTGCGTTTGAAAGAGAGAACCCACAGAAGAGAACTTCATCTTCCCCGACGAACTCCTTCCTCTCCGACTTCTTCTTCTACTTTTTCTGCAGCAATGGCTCCCAAAAAAGCTGATGTTCAGGCCAAGGGGAAAGCCCCTGCGACTTCGTCGCGTGCCACAACTGACAGACTTCCTCGACAAGAAGTCCCGCGAGCTCCTATGCATCGTAAGTGATGGAAGAACACAAACTGTCGAAGACGATGAAGATGAACTCCACATAGAAATTTTTTAGGATCTTAAGATATTAGACTTCAGAAATATATCCCCCCTCCTTAGGGCAAAGGATATTTAATAAAGTATGCCCCCTCTTTAGGGTCAGCCATACTTCACATCTTCGTGTTTACGAAGCTCTGTGTAAAGGAGCATGATTCTCATGATTCTGCGTGACTTTTCACGTTGGCAGAAATGTCCATGTTGAAATAGTCACGCAGCTTTCAGGATGACGCTGCGTGATTTTTCACATGTTGATAGAGATGTCAATGTTGAATTATTCACGCAGGCTTCTGAGAGTCATCTTCTGGATAGATTAGTGGAAGAACTTTTCCAAAATGTGATTCTGGTAAATGATGCGTGACTTTCATCCTAATCTGTCTGAGCTTTGCGTGAATTAATCATCCACGTGAATAAATCACTCAGCATGTCACAGTAATATATCCATGTGGAGTCTGCGTGACTTTTGAATTTTTCTTCAAATACTGTAATACACGCATAGACATAGGTATATCTGACTTTGTCTTCTTGTCATTTTCTGTAGTAAACATCCGAAGCGAAGAAGCAGATTTTGAAGGGTGCTTGAGTATTTCATTTAAGCATGATCTATCTCATATAACATTCCCTTATTTTGATCTTCCTGAAGCAAGACTATCACTGTTGGCTAATCAAGACCACACAACCTTACTTTGCTTGATGAATGGACAACCTTTCCAAAGTCTAGATCTGGTATCTCATAAGAAACCAGCATTCTTGTTCGAAGATGCTATAGCACAAAAATCTCAGCCAAAGGGCATTAGGGAGAAGGTGTGCTTCTGCTTTGAGGGGGATGTAAAACAACCCATGTATTGGCCAAAGGTTTCCCGGGGCTTGTCAATCATGAGACTTATGCATGCCAGCTATCCGAGAAAGATGTCTTGGTATTTGACTGAATATCAGCAAGCGAAAGCAAGCCGTATTATTTACAGGAAAGAGGGATTTTTCAGTGCCCCGGAGGATCATGTATCAGTGTTTCGGGGTTTGAAGCCTGGATGTATACCACCTGAAGACTCAGCCATATTAATGCCGTTTAGGATGCCCATTTTCATAAACGAATTCATGTCCAACAAGAATGCATTCTATCCTACCGATTCGATGCCAAGGATGAATGGTCTAATGAATCAGGAGAATGTGAGATGGAAGACTTTAGTCCACTGGGCTTTAGAGAATTTTGAAACTGAGCTGAAGAAGATAAATCTCTATGATGCCGTCGTCAATTCATCCTACTGCTTCAAGCCTAACCCTTTTCTGTTCCTGGCTTTGGTTGAGAGATATAATCACAGGACGGGGACCTTTATGACTCTGAAAGGAGAGATGGGCTTCGCCCTTCATGAGATGGAATACATCTCACACCTGCTTTCAGGCTCGCTGCCGTATGAGGAATATGTTCCTACAACAGAGGAACTGAACTTTCTGTCAGAGAAGAACCCAGAGATGGTCCATCTATTTGAAGAGATGATGTGCCATTTTGGCACATGTACTCTATATTACAAGGATTCCAAAGATGAAGCTGGCAACCACATTCAGAAGTGGATGCCCTACCTTTTCATGAACCGTGAAAAGGATGAAAAGAAAATAAATAAGAAGAGGTGGTATCAGATCAGCAACTTCAAACCTCTTTCTGAAAGTGAAATCACTCATTTGCTGGAGAAATATGATTGCAAAGATTTCACTATTACTGAAGACTGGTACGAGTTCAAAGCTGGAACCACTTTCAGCTCTTATGTTAGACAGAGCGGAAAGAGCCTGTCAATGAACGGTCATCTGGCCGGATTCCTATCCCTGTGGTTAAGAAGATTCATCATTCCTGGCTCCAGCTCTTTGGACAGAATACACAGAGGTGTTATCTTTGCAGCGGTACGCCTTGTGTATGGTTACAGGCTGGACTTATTATCAGCGATGACCTGCAGACTAAATGCAGGTCTTCGGAATTTTGTAACTACCATGCTGTCTGCTCAGAGGCTGATGACTGAAGAATTCCCAAGGATAGAGATGCCTTTCACATTTTTATATGGTTGGCTTCTCCTTCATCATGATGGTCTGATACCTCCAGGGGCAGGAGGGAGTAGCAGTCTTTTTCTGGAGAGGTACTCTGGAAAGACGTTCTGGAAGGTTCACACCCTCCCAGAATGCAGAAATGTATTGAATAGGGCGTCACATTGGTCGATCCAATGTGTCCCTCCACCATCGGGCTATGAGAGTATGCCCTTAAATATGATGGACGGAGATATGGGAAACCGACTAGATGATGTAGCCTTCCAATGGTTACAGAGGATCCGACCTTCTCATCTAGTATATCGTCACGAAGAAATGGCATATCTGGAACCATATTTACCAAGCCGATTTGCCAGACAATTTGGGTATGACCAACTCCATGTTGGGAACGCCACTACTTGTTTATCTGCTCGCGGAGGACTCATTGACGGAGCTCGAGCTTGGAGATATTTTGCAGCTAGAGATACAAAGGTCGTATTCTCTATGCCTAATCCTTTGTCTAGCTCGGGACCAAAGATGCTTTATACGTGCACGTTTCTATGTGTCGTCGAGCACTTTCAGACCGAGTTTCAATCTGAAGACCTTTGTTGCAGAGGATGATCCAGCTCCATCGAAGAGGTCAAAAAAGAAAATTGTTATTCAGCACTTTCCTTCAGAACCCGAAGATGAGACAACAAAAGTTGAGCCTCCCTATGAATTATTCCAGGAAGGAAATTTTTCTGATGAGGTCCTTCCTCCTATATTTATCTCTCTTTCTAAGAGGAAGAGAAGTGACGAATCTGAGACCATCTCCAAGAGGAGTACTAGGTCTCAAACATCCAAGAATAAGAAGAAAGGGGTCTCGGTGACTGCTACTTCATCTTTGGGCGGTATATCAGTTGATGAAGACGATGCCGCTGATAAGGATGAAGAGACTGATGAGGACGACGTTTCTTTGATAAGGAGGTCGAGAGGCAAATATGTTAAAAAGTCTGTCAGCAAAATTAAGGGCAATAAACTCCTAGAGACAATCATGAGTGGAGGAGTTTTGCCAGAAATCAACGAAGCAGCCTCTACTGAGAAGACCGAATCTAATGACGAGCAGACTGAAGTGGAATCTGCTCAAGCTCAGGAAATAACTGCTCTGACCGCAAGTGGAGTGGCTATTGAACCCTCGGAGACGAGGATGATCCCATTTGAGCATGGGACTGAGGGTGTCATTCAGGCACTGGATGACCAGATTAATTACTCTGAAGAAGAACCAGCTCCAGAAAAAGTGACAAAACAGTCAGAAGTTTCTGAAACTCAAGCTGAAGAAAATATTTCTTCGGCCAAAGGTGATGAAGACGTACCGGCGTCTGAGCTATCAGCTGCTGATGATTTGTTGAAGAATGTTTGTCAAGACATCATTCTTCAAACCGATGTTCCAGAGAGGACTGAACCGACGGCAGTCAACACTGAGCTTGCTATCGTCGTTGTCCCTGAGACTCATGAAGATGTGAATATCATTGACTCTGAATCAGAAGCTCATCCTGAAGATGAAGAAGAAGAAGAAGAAACTGAAGGAGGAGAAGACTGGCATGCTGGCACCTCTACTCCTTATGATGAAGACAAAGTCAAGGGAAACAGAATGGAACTTAGTCCTGAACCTGCTCAATCACCGAACAACGCTCAAGCACCCAGTAATTCTGGAGCTGGAAGCAGCCATATAAAGCAGGTATCGGATACAATCATGGACCGGCTGCGAGAAAAAGCCAAACTCCCTCCACATACCGAGTATGAACCTCAGCCAGGTAGAACTTTATTTCAAATTCTGTTTCCGCTGTTTCTTTTTTCTTTAAATGCTGATTACATTTTTCTTTAACTGTAGGAACTGCTGCAGCAATGAGTTCGACTCATGCTCCGCTTATCCAGGCTGATGCTGATGAAGGGAATTCACACTTAACTTCTCCGGTGGCACATACTTCTGTTCCGAGGATAGAGAATATTCAAGCTTCTTCTTCCATGATGACAACGACTCCTGGATTTGAGACTGGGTTAACAAGAACTCTAGGAATGTATTCAGATATCATTTACTCATATCTAGATACATATTCCAGACGTTTCTTGAAGGATGAAGCTATGCCATTTTCTGATCTTCGAACTATGGTTAAGTTCCCTCTCATGGCGCTGCGTCATGCTGGTTGTGAATCGCAGTGCATCTTCTTCAAACATCTCCTGGATGAGTTGGAAGTAACTATCCAAAAATACTGGGAGACTAAGAAGGAAGATCTTCAATCTTTAACTGCAACTGAAATTAGTCAACTAAAGCATGAAGCGCAGTCCCAACAAGCAGCTCTTGAAGCATTTCTTGCCTCTTCTACTGAGAAATTAGTAGAAAAGGGCGAAGAAATATTAGCTACTCGTCAAAGAGTAGAGCTTCTGGAGAAGGATAAAGCGTCCAAGACTGAAGAGCTAAAGAAACTGAAAGAGGAATTAGCTCGTCTTCAGGAGTGCATTGCTGTCATGGAAACAGATCAAGCTGAGGTTGCTACTGCTTATATTTCTGAAGTTGAACGCTGTAAGACTCTTCAGAAGGAACGAGAACAGATGCAGACGGAACAGATTGAAGAAGTTAGTCGTCGCCAGTCTACCATCATTACTTTTGATGAACAGAATGTTTCATTTATAGCAGCAGAACGAGTTAGAAAAACTCATAAAGAGAAACTGACTGCTATTCTAGATCGTATTAGGGAGCTGATAACTCCAAATGAGTGAACTTCTTTTATTTTCACTTTCACTTGTATTTCATGTTTTGATTCTGGAATGAGAGTAAATGAAAATCCTTGATCTGACTTTTGGTTTTGCTGTTTTGAAAATGATAGATTCATAGAAAATATGTTCAGAGGTAAATAATACATGACATATTTCAGTAGAATATGATATACAAAAGAACTTTGTAATTCTATCAAATGATATTAAACCAGAAATGATCTTAGTTTAATACTGATTAGAAAAAATAGAATTCAGACATAAAAATATCTTTGAATTCAATTTTTCATGATCTTTAGACTCGAAAATCAAAAGACTAGATGAATGAACGGGTTAACCGTCAGATTATAATGAACGGACGAACCGTCGGATAGATTAACGGATAAACCGTCAGACATAAATGAACGGATGAACCGTCAGATGAACGGATGAACTGTCAGATGAACAGATGACCCGTCAAGTATGAATCATTTTTTCAAAACAGACAATAGAAACCATATTGGAAGACAGAAGGTTGTAATAGAAGTCACCGATACTCGTATCGGAATCCCAAGAAGTGGTACTAGAAGAATCAGATCTCTTATCTTCGTCAGACTCGGGATCTTCATGGATAATATTGATGAAAGGAGTAGGAGCAATATAACCCAATCCGCATTTCGTCCTTCCATATTTCAAAGGAGGAATCCGGACAGGTATTTTTCTTCCTTTTCCATTATTGAGGCCAGTCCTGAAGTCATAGCCCATATTTTTGATGATGTCTCTAGATTGCTGACTATAACGACGTAGTTGTAATCTTCCAGTATCATCATTTTTGTCATCATCTTCAAGATCAGAAGGATTTTGAGGCCCTTTGCAGAAGAATATTGGAATGTCTCCTGGCTTTCTGCTGGGAACTAGAAAGTATGAAGATTGTACAGGTTCTAGAGATACATCTGTATGAACAGTCTGTACAACTCCTATGGTTATTGTGTTCAAGTCATCTAACAGATGTAAATAACTATGAACATAATTACACACATCAACGTACTGCAAAGGTGGAGACTTTTCATTAAATGAAAAAGCAGCAATATTTACATTGGGAGAAGGCTGAGCCTTAGAGATTTTAGCCAAGTCAATGACTAAAGGGGGAGAAGAAGAAGAAGCTTTGTTTCGATTAAGATCGATAACAAATGGCTCAGAAGAGGTGAGCTCCCTTGAAGTTTGAGTAGGAAGAGTAGTCTGCCCTCCAACTGGAATTAGCAGAGTATCTTGTGAAGGTACAGGAACTGTAGTACGCCCACTGACAGGAATGATCAGTGTATTTTGAGTAGATGACTGAGGTAACGGAGAGATCCGTCCACTCACTGGAATGATAAAAGAATCTTCTCCAAAGGGTTTAGGAGATTGTTGCTGAGTAGTTTGACTTTTAACAGGGATTATTAAAGTCTCACTTTGTGCATCTTCTTTTTCCATAGCTTGTATGATCCTTGTATACTCTTCTTTGTACATTCGGGAATTGTTGAAATAAGCTTCAACCCCATGGAAGGGATTTATATCAGCAACTTCTTTTTGTACTCTTCCATTGCTATCAATGTATTTAAAACATTGATGAAGAGTAGAGGGCACCACATTATTTTCATGAAGAAAGGGCCTTCCCAGAAGAAGATTATAGGATCCCGCGATCTCGTTCACATAGAAAGTGACTTTAGATCTGAAATCGCCTATCTGAAGCTTCAGATGAATCTTTCCCAAAGGCTCACTTCGGCTTTGATTGAAACCCAAGATAGTAGTAACCGTCTTGGAGAGCTTGTGAAGAGGGATTTTTAGTTCATCCAACAAACTCTTTGGCATTATGCTTATAGTAGACCCTGGGTCAATGAGGATACGATCTATCTTCATCGTATCAATATAACCAGTGTAGTAGAGAGGTCGGTCATGTCGATTATCCTCCAGTAGCATGTCATCTTGTGTAAAGGTGATATTTGGGATAATCTCCAGTACACTGTTGCAATGTAAGCAAGTGGCAGGTTCCGCATCTGGCTTCTTCAATTGTGCAAGACAAGAGTCAGCTTGTAGAAGTGCTTCACTTAACGTCTCCCGAGTTTCTTTAGAAAGACGTAGAAGTTCAAAGAGGGACATTCTAGCTGGAGTATTAGCAAGCTGAGCCAAAATGTCGAAGTTGTAAGGCTTCTAAAGCCCAAGAGAAGAAGACTTCTTAATTGGCTTATCAAACCGAGCCTGTTGTTTGCCTTTCTCCAGAGCCGTAGGCTTGGGAGGAACAGGTTCAGTGGATGATTCTTCTTCAGGAGGAACATTAGGAGCATCTTTAGCATCTGAAGGAATATCAGTAGGATCTTCAGGATTTTTAGAATAATCCTTTAGGTAAGGTTTCCCCGTTCGAGTAGCACTAACAAGTGCTTCTTCTTTGTTTTTTGGCTCTGTGTCAGAGGTAGACCCAAGAGAAGTCATATGACATGACTTGACCTTTCCAGCCTTCTTGGATTTTTGAGAAGAAATCTTTTGAGGAGAAGGCGATTCAAAATCTGCCGCTAGATCAGGATGGATCCACATGATTTCCCCTGTTTCCAAAGTGATTAGCACTAATCCTTCAGACTGTGGAGGAGAAAGATTCACTATGTCAAGAGTTGCTTTAGGAATAGGAACAATCCCACTTTCAAGGAGTTGAGGAGGGAAATCTCTAAATTGCATAGAGACGACGTTGGAGGTGACGGTCTTCTCTTTTGGAGTAAGAGAGATAGCTCCAGATTTAATCATTTCTTGGATCTTTCCTTTCAATACATAACATGTACGAATTGTGTGACCCAGCATTCTGTGATATGGACAGTATTTAGGATGATCTGTCTTACCAGCTTCATCAGGTTTCTTGATCTCTGGTAATTGTATTTTATTACCTTTCAGCAGACATTCAAAGATACCAAGGACATCGTCGTCGTCAAAAGAATATTCTTCTTTGGGGCGCGATGTTCTTGATTGTTGAGTTGTAGAGGCAGGAGTTTGAACATTTGATGCATCTTTGCCCTGAAGATTAACTTCAAGAGTTTCTTTTCCTTTGCGAGCATTATTTTTATTGTTAGCACCTTGTCCTGTTTCTTTAGGAGTCATCTGTACTCCTAAACCTTTGAAGGTTTCAGCACTGATTTCTGCAGCTTTGGCACTGACTATGAAGGAAGGCCAATCTTGAAATTGAGTGGACACTGTCCACATACTGATGATTGGCAACAAGTTTGATTTGCACGTGTCAATGGTGACAGCATCAGGAGTTCCAAGAGGCATTTTCAGAGCTTCTCTTCGAAACCGTTCAATGTATTCCTCTGTAGATTCATTATTTTTCTGCTTGATTCTAATAAGAGCAGACATAGTCATGTCATTAAGCCCTTCATAGAACCTTTTAAGAAACATCTGTTTGAAACCAGCAAATGAGGTAATAATCCCATCTGGGAGACTCCTATACCATTCATAAGCCGTTCCCTTGAGACATCCAATAAATACCCGTGTAAGGAGGGCATCACTTGGTTGCAGTTGATCAGTCATCACTTCAAAATGATTAATAAACTGACTTGGAGAAGTGGTTCCATCATAGAATGAGATAGTAGGAGGCTTGTATTTAGGAGGATATGATACTTGCTTCCATTCTATCGGATAAGGCTGTTTGATGCCTAACCTTTGTAAACCATCCTTCTGTTTGAATTTCTCGAATTGAGTTTTGAGATTCTTCAATTCTTCAGAGACAACTCCCGAAGATTGTGGAGTTGTGGCTTGTAGAGAATAGTTGGGAGGAGGAACAGCATTGTAAGCACTACCCCCAGCTCCAGAGAGACTAGGATTTGGTTGAGCTGGTCCAGGAGTATTGGATTGTACTGCTGGAGGAACTTGTACTGGACTTATATCAGTATCAACTGGTATGGCATCTGATACAGTCTGTCGATTTTACAACTGAGCTGTCATGAGTTCATACATCGACTTCATTGTGTCAGTCATAGACTTCATTTGCTGTTCCAAAGAAGCAATTCTTTGATCTTGAGGAGTCAAGGAAGAAGAAGGTTCATCAGTATTCCCATCAACCATGTAAGTCGTGACTGTATGAGGGATTATTGATGAACTAGTGGATGTTGTATGTTCTGAATCATTGCTTCGTGCATCAAAGTCAACTATAGGAGAATTACCCCCAGTAGGAAGAGGTGGGAAGTTAGATTCTCCAAGAAATTCAGAATCAATTTCAGGGATCAAATTTCTTTGACTAAAAGCCAGGACTCTTGCTCTGGTGTTTCTATATACTCCATCTGGACTATCAACTCTACCCCCGGTGTCCCGAGAAGTCATGTTGACAGAGGCAAATAAAGGCTCATCTTCATCAGGCATAGGTTCATACTGAATCCTATTGAAGACAGACTGTCGTTTATTTTGACATCTGCATTGCATTGTGACTCTTGGCTGGAAGTCACATTCATGATCACCATGGTCTTGAACTGTTGATTGACATCTGCACTGAATTATGACTCTTGGATAGAAGTCACATTTAGCATGTTCCTTTGATATGGAATTACTCCTTCTCTTCTGTTGAAGACATTCCCGCAAATCTGTTTGTGAAGATTGAGGAGTATACTTCCTGTTCTTGGGTCTTGATGGCTCTTGATTATACAAAGAGTGATTAATGTGAGCCACATAATTTCTTGCATACTCTGCATCTGGATCTTTTATCTTCATATCCAATTGGTATGGTTTCTTAACACAAGAAGTGCTGAGTTTTGTTCTTAAATCAGTGGAAGGTAACACATTAATTTTAGAAACATGGAGTTTGCCTTCCATTGATCTGGATATTTGCAAAGAAGGAAGAGTTGAACCACTCCTTTGATTAGGAGTTGGTAACAGACCCTCTTTAATGGACAGATTCTGTGCCCAATTTGAAGAAATCAAAGAAGAAGACATTAAGGAATGTTTCTTCTTAGACTCATTCAAGTTTGAGACATAGAATGTCCGGAAGGAAGAGTAGTCAAAATACCATCTCCTTTCCTTTGACTAACAAAAGTATCAGCCAAAGCTGTTCCTGAAGTAAAAACTACAGGAGCAGAAGAAACAACTAAAGAGTTATTCCTTTTCGAAGGGACTTTGTGTGGAAGACCACCCCCAGTTCTAGTAGAACTCGGTGAAGAAGAAGAGATAACTAAGGAGCTATTCTTCTCTGATGAAATACACGCTGCAGCAGATTTGGCTAAAGAACCAGTACTGTTAGCGTGACTTTTGATTTTAGAATTACACGCTAGAACAGATTTGGCTAAGGAACCAGTACTGTCAGCGTGACTTTTGAATGTGAGATTACACACTGGAATAGATTTGGCTAAGGAGCCAGTACTATCAGCGTGACTTTTAGAGTTGAATTTGCACGCTGGAACAGATTTGGCTAAGGAGCCAGTACTGTCAGCGTGACTTTTAGAGTTGAATTTGCATGCTGGAACAGATTTGGCTAAGGAGCCAGTACTGTCAGCGTGACTTTCAACTTTGGAGATACACACTGGAACAGATTTGGCTAAGGAGCCAGTACTGTTAGCGTGATCTTTGATTGCTGTCATCTTCGAGTGCACAAGAGTGTGCGTGCTTGCAGTAGAGTTCTTGCCAGTGTTAGGAGCAGACACTGTGGCAGAGACTTCACCATTGACTGCCAACTGATTCTTAGGGACATAGACAGAGTGTCCCTTCGACTTGGCAGTGATGATGGAGGCTGGAGTGGGCTTGCCACCCTTAGCCCGCTGTATTTCTTCATAGGCGAGTTGATCGAATTTGATCGTCATCACCTTCTTCGTCGAGCCGATTGACGAAGTGTCACATTGAGTTGTTACCATCTCAGAAGAGGAGATGGTTTTCCCTAGCAGAGTCGCCAATTTATTTTCCATAAAGAAATTCTCTTTATTTGTTGTGTTTCTGGGAAAATTACAACTTTAGGAATCCGATCTAGAAGACGATCGCTTTATCCCTTGGACTATGCGAAGAAGAAAAGCTTTCAAAATTTTGACAGTAGATATCAATGTATCTGTACAATGAATGAAAAAGAACTCTATTTATAGAGTCAAAACAGTAACTGAAAAGATAACTACCTCACCACTGGTGCACTTGAAAAGTCACGCAGACTCTAAATACACGCAGGGTTAGTGAGTAGTTACTGGACGTGGCCCGTAACTGTTGGACACATGGCATCAGTGCATGGGTCGTGTGCAAGTTACTGCGCACGCGAGAGAGAGAGATCGGTGGCATGGCTGCCACGTACTCCAGTTGAAATGAAATCCACGCTGACTTGCTGAAGGCAAAAATCCACGCAGATTCGTTGACGCAGACTCGTTGAAGGCGAAATCCACGCAAGCTTTGAAGAAGAATACTTCAGAATTCACGTAGGCTTTGAGAAGAATAACTCAAAAGTCACGCAATGTTTTGAGGAAGGAGAAGGTTCAGAATCTACGCAAACCGCCAGCTGTCTTGATTTGGCACGCTTCGTCTGACACAAAATCTCTGACATTGATTATATTGTCAGCCGCATTTAATGGAGACAAGACCCAAAGTCACGCCAACTTGGTGAAGAGTGAGTCTTGCTAAGGAAGATTTCGAAAATCACGCAAAAGATGGCTGTGATCTCTCGAGTTCTGTGCATACGTGGCATACGAGGAGACGTTTCTCGACTGTTGTGTTGTCAGTCATTATGATTCTGACGTATGGCTGAGCTGTCTCTGCGTGACTTCTAAAGGAGATGGCCAGGCAGAACTTAGCGTATCTTTTGTGCTGCTTCTTGGATCACTCTGCGTGACTTGTTCTGATCAACTCAGCGTGACTTCATTTTTGAGGCCTACACCCCCCCTCTATTCAAATATCTCTCTCATTCTTTCTCTCTTCCTCTTTCTATATACATATATATATAATTATATATCTCTCTCTCACTTTACATAACACCCTCCCCCTCACCTCCACCTCACAGACACCCCTCCCCTCTCTCTCATCCAGCACACAAGAATACCCCCCTAGCCGACCTCTCTCTCTCTCCCCCTCTCTCTAATATCTCCCTCTCTCTATCTCTCTCTCACTCTTTTTACACATACACTCACACACATGCAAAACCACCACCACCACAGCCGACTCCCTCCCCTGGCCGAACCCCCTCCACAGTCGAGCAACACCACCAACCTCCTCCTTCTCCTCCCTCCTCTCTCCATCAACTACACCATCACTACCATGCAATACCACCACCACCACCACCATAGCCTTCACCATCATCAACTCTCCACCTCCACTCAAACCACCACCACCACGTACCACCCCGGCGATGCACGACCGCGACCGCCGCCCGACATGGCCGGCCCCGTCCTGCAGCAGCGCTGCGAACAGCAGCAGCGGCAGCGAGCAGCAGCAGCGGCAGCGAGCAGCAGTGGCTGCCGCGCCACCCCGCACGCTGCGGCACGCCGCGCACCACCGCGGCCGACCGTCGTCGCCGGCGACCCCCCCACCGGTGCGTGACCCCCCCGGCGAACTTCCCTAGGCCACCGCCCGCTTCTCCGGTGTGACGCATGGGCTATTCGTGCGTTTTGAACGAAATCCCGTCGGCGCGCGCGAGTTTGGAACTCAGAATTTGCGCTCTGTCGCAGTGACTTCGCACACGTTTTCTGAGAGATCCGACCGTTGGATCAGCGAACTCTTCGCTCCGTCTCAATCTTGGTATATAGCACTTCATTCCTCTCAATTTTCGTCCGTTAATTTTGTCGTTTAGTACCTCAAAACTGGCCACCAAGTTGACCCTTTAAATTGAACTATTTTTGGACAGTTTCGTGGAGCCGACTTCGTCAGCTCGTAACTCCGCCGTCGTAGCTCTGTTTTGCGCGCCGTCAGTTCTGGTGCACAGCTGGTATAACCATCTTCCTGTCTCCTTTAGATTTCGTTTCATTTTAAGCATGTTCGGTTGGTCGAATTCGACGCCAAAGTTGGCCGTCCGAATTCTTTAATTTGCACTTGTAAAATTCCATTTTTGAACTCGGGACTCCGGATTCAATTTTTGATACCACCAGTAGACTCGTGGCGTCGTTCTGGCATGTTTTCGTATAAAATTTGCTTAATTTGGAGAACGTGGGCCCTGGCACGCATTTCGGTGCAAAACGGGTCCCACTTTTCGAGTCAACGGGTCACTTTGAGATCGGCTCATCGGAATCCAGTTTCGGATACACCGTTGAGTTCGTATCGTCATTCTGGACTCGTTGACATATAATTTGCTGAGTTTTGAAGACATTTGCTCTGGTACGCATTTCCATGCAAACCGGATACCAAGTGTCGCGTCAACGTATCATCTTGAGATCGGCACATCGGAATCCTATTTCGGATATACCGTTGGGTTCGTATCATCATTTTGGATTCGTGGACATATAATTTGCTAGGTTTTGTAGACTTCTATTCCGACACGTTTTTCGGTGCAAAGTGTGTCCAACGACGGACATCATTTTAACCCGAAATTACCGTTTTGCCCCTGTATCCAAATAGGACTTATGGATAGGCTATCCTAGCTGATTTGACCGTTCCGGACACGTTGGTGATATTTATTTTATCATCCGACAACATCTGTAGATTTTGATTATGTATTATCCTTAATTTATAATTAATTATTTTTCCGTAAATTGTTACTTTCTGGTTTTGAATTTTTATATATATTTTAATTGCTGTAAAAATCTGGGAAAAATTGTATTTAAATACTATGTTAATTTAGATAATTTATTATAACTTTTCTAGCATTTAATAAGTACTTTTGGTATTTTATAAAAATAGGAAAACAGAACTCATTTTCAGGATACATGTGTTTACTGATTTTTAATAAATATTTATGAAGGTTTATAAATCCCAGAAAAATTAGTATAAATTTATAATTAACAAGGATCATTTTGGTACTTTATTTTATATATATTTGAGCTTTTTGTCTATCTCAAAAATTATTGGAACATAGTGTACAGTAGATTTAATTATTGAATAATTACGACTTGCAACTTTTTATGTTGTTTTGTGTTTTAGTCGTATTGGACCTCACCCCGCACTAGTGTAAAGACCCTAGAAAATTAGTCTGGATATAGTGTCACTCCACATTAGACTTTTATGCTAGGTTCCCACTTAGTTAGTGTCCACTTAAGAGTCGTGTCACACCACTAGTGTATTATTGAACATAGCTTAGAACTGAGTTTGTATATCATTATTGACAGGACACCGGACATCTATATCTTCGTACTAGTATTCTTGCTTTGCTCGAGGCAAGTACATCTACACACTCATTTACTGTCCTTTAATGCTAGAACATGTATTAACCCTGTTAAAATACTGCTTTCTGAATAACTGTAAGTTAAATCTTCACATGTTACATTAAATTGGTCCCTACCATGCTTAGGACAGTTATCATATCTTCACATGTTCCTTACTGGTTCTCAGTACATATTTTACTATGCTTTATACTACTCGGAGTATTCACATGTTTCATATTGTTCCTAGTACCGGCTATGCTTATATTACTCCCAGTGTCTCTCACATGTTTTTACTGTTCTCGTATCTCTCACATGATAAAATATGGGTTATGGGAAAACTGACAGTTGAGTACGTGATCATGCCCCTATCTGCGACCTTGATGCCGTGTAAGGACGATATTATGCATGTAGACCTTGCCATAGGCCCAAAATCACGCGGACTTGTACGTGTGTACATTTAGGCATGTACGGAAGTACATATGGTTCTTACCGGTACCACAACACCATATTTCCTGTTTTATAGACTTATCACCATGTTTCTTGTTGTGCATCTCTTTCATTATATGTTCAGTACTTTAGTTGTAGAGGTTGTACTTGCTTCCGTCCTGACAGGATAACGTTGTAGGTATACTTTTCGAGAAGGAAATACTGTGTGTTACATATTATGGTACTGCATTCAGGACCTGGCCTTAGCTCCAGAAGAGGCCCCAGCAGGGAACCTTGCTTAGTTATCTTTCTTGTGTTTTGAGACTTAGACTTTGTCTGTACTTATATTTGGATACTGGACTTTGTCTCCAGTTAGATACTTGGAAGTGTATTATTAAGCCTGTGCTTGTTTACCTTCGCTTATAGATGCTGTGTTGTGATGAACTTTAAATATGATTTTAGAACTGTTAGCTACTTAGATCCTTTATTGTCTATTATTAGAACAGCTTACTACGCTTTAATCAAGCGTAGGCTGGACATGCCTCGGCCCGGCCCAACAATTTGGGTAACGGGTCGTGACATGTTTTTAGTGGTGGCCCATGCAGGTCTCGACTTAAGTTGTTTGATTACGTTATTGTACCAAATATGCCTGCAATTAGGATCTAAGACAACTTGTTAACACTAGGGATAAACATTTAGAACACCTAGAGGATTTCTAGGATTGCAACAGAGGAGAACTCATCACAGTATAGGACCGTTAGCTATAATTAGCCTCTTGTTTGTATTTCAGTGGGTCAATTTAGACCAAGTTTGTACCCTTGGGATGACCCCTGAGGATCTCACTCTAATCTTACCTAGAAATCTGTTTCCGCTTATTTCTATTTGCTTTTCCTTAAATTCGTTGTTGAATTTAATTTCTGATTTTCGTTGTTAACTTTGATCTTGTATCGTGATAAATTTTGTGGATTGAATTATGATATATCCTGATAAGGTAAACGTCTGCTTTATTTATGGAGTTTAGAATTTATCGCAGCCATATTAGCTGGTATGACAAAAACATAGAGCCTAATTTCGGATATATTATCCTATTCATAGAATTTAGATTTTCTCGCAGCCATACCGGTTGGCATGGCGAGGATTCTAGATAGTATGATTTTAGGGAGTATACCTTAGTTATGACTCTATCGTTTATTGCATCTAGGCTTACTGGTGTGGCGAAAATTCTGGCAACATGATTTCAGGAAGACGTATATGGTTATCAGATCATATCTCAGCTTGGTTCACTTCGTTATGATCGATTGAGCAAGAATAAATTCTTATTATCATTCTTCCCCGTCTTGATTAACTCTGTTCTATCTACATCTACAACTAGGATTATAGGCTCTCTAGGACTCTCCAACATGATTGCTTTCATGTTATCTTTTGGACATAATTATTTTTGTGTTCCATCTTTCCTATGACTTGACTAAACTTTTCTTCGTTAACCTCTTGGATAATTCTTCTCGTTATGCTTCTCGTTGTCTTTGTACCATTCTTGGAGATATTCCAATAAACTTTCCCGTCTTGCTTGACCCTTTAACTTGTTTGGACACTGTTATGGATTGCTTGACCCAGTCTTAGGCCTTGTCACCTTCTATTTGATAGACGACCGAAATAGCCAAACCTTGTTGACTGATCCTGTAGTATAACTATAAATGTATGGTGTGATTATGATAAGTACCTTTCCTAGGGATTGGTTAGATTAAGCTTATAGGACAAGTATAAGCGACTGACTGTAGTAGACTTGGAAACCATTAAGAACGATCATATTGATAGTATGACTTGATGATAGGGTATCTAAGATGGAGAAATGAGATTATATTATTGTGATTATAGAATGAGGATCCGAATCATGTATTTACAAATTGAGAATTAGAATCTTGTGCTTAGAATTTGAGGATTGAGCATTAAATGACTTTGATGACAAGTGATTATGGGTTATCTATAGCTAATTACATGTGATTAAAGGGTAGAACGATATGTGGATTGATATAGAATAAGTTAGAATGAGTTATCGTACTGCGTACGAGATCAGAAAGATATCAGTTAAAAAGACAATGAACGAGGCAGAGACATATGTACATTGGTAATTAATAAATCGGGAGTTTTGAAATTGAGGATTTATATTCGGAGGACTTGTTGAGTAAAAAAAGAAGGCTCTACGCCAAGAATAAATATTGAAAGTATGATTTCAAGGAGAAGCTGTAGGAAAGGATTGACGACAAATGATGCTAAGGAACTGTGGATTGATAGAATATGGATACTTAGAATACGATAAGGAAATCCAGTAATTATGATTGAGGTTGAAAATACGGTTGATGATTAAGCATTTTAGGCTTATAGGCATGTCCAGAGAATAACCTATATTTTAGGGAATACATAAATGTTCCATGCTAGTATGGAAGATTTTAAAGGATATATGACATAGTTTATGATAGAAGGACTTTGTTGAACCTGAATCAAAAAGATTGTAAGAAGAAACAGAAGAGATGATTATAAGGATAGCAGATTGAGTATCGTAGCCAGAGCAGCTACATGTTATAGTTTGACCGGTTGGATAATTTTTAATTTTGAGGCCAAAATTTTTTTAAGGTGGGTAGGATGTAAGCCCCCTGAATTTCAGGGCTGTTTTAAATTTTTCTAAATGAATTATTATCGATAAATAATTTATTTATTTAATTGTTTTTATCATTTATGTGCCTTTCCGTAACTTTGACTTCTGGAGCGTCAGGGATGCCAATATCTGTAAACTCTCTTCATGGATTTTGAAGTAGGCAAGATTATCTTCCTGTTGATATATCGTGTCCCACTTGAACTCGTTCCCTTGTGCTCTTTTTGTATCGTGCAAGTTCGGGTCAACTTAGACCGATTAATCGTTGAATAATTATTCCCACTTTTATCTTTGATCATCGTTTGCACGTTACCGTGACTTTTAATTTAGGAGCACCAGACCAGTCGTTTTCTCGGAACCAACTTCTCATGAATGATCTACTCGAGACGCTCTCCACCCATGACCTTCGTATCCCACTCAGACACTTTATTTTGTGCTTCATTTTCTTTGCACAACTTCCGGGTCAATTTAGGCCGATTTATTATCTACCGTAAAACCTGATTTAAATTCCAATTTAATTTCAGGACCCGACATCGATCCAGCCTGTCAACCCGAAGTATGGACGTGGCCCACATGAAGCCTACTACCCGCATAAAACTTGTGTCCCATTTATTGGAGTCCCTGTCATCCTCATTTCCTGTATTTCGTATTTATACTTGTATCTGGATTTTGGCATATATTTTTATTTTTCTCAGCTTGTGGAATTTTGGTATTTCTCGTATTTTGGGTTTTCTCATGGCTCGGTTTTATTGGGTTGGTTCGGTTTGGTTCGATTTTTTGTGTTGGATCACCCTAGCCCTATGCTCCACCCTCAACACACCACAACACCCTCTTTATAACTCTACCAACCTCTTCTCTCTCTTCATAACCACCATTAATTTCTTCTTCTTCTTCTTCTTCCTCCATACAACTCTCCTAACCCTAGGCAAGTGCATCTTGCCACTACTTGAGGACCCTCTTTTCTTTGTCCATTTGCTAGTTTAGGACATGGAGATCAACATTAGTTCTTGGGTTTTTATGATTTGGAGTCTCTGTTGATGTAGATCAAGTTATTTCTATTTTCGGATTTTGCATAGTTTGAGCTATTTATGTTGGTTTTCTATGAGTTTTGATGTTTCCATGTGGAAGAGCTTTCAGTTTCACCCAAGTTGGAACTTTGGAAATCCGGATTTGGCGTAAGGATGGCCAAGTTATGAACTTGTGAAGCTTTGGGTTCTTCCTTGGTGTTCTTGCTGTTTGGAGAAGACAGTGAGCAGTGTACAGAGCTATTTAGCTACGCACACTGAGCTACGCGCGCTCTTTAGCGCTGCGTACGCAGGCTTGAGTACGCTTCCTATTGGAAGCGTGTCTCCTTGAGCGTGCGCGACTTTCACACACTGCTCCCTTGAGCGTGCGTGACTTTCACACACTGCTCCCTTGAGCGTGTGTGACTTTTCACCTATGCTGCCCCTTGAGCGTGCGTGACTTTTCACATACGCTGCCCCTTGAGCGTGCGTGACTTTTCACATACGCTGCCCCTCGAGCGTGCGTGACTTTCACATACGCTGCCCCTCGAGCGTGCGTGACTTTTCACATACGCTGCCCTCCTGCGAGCGTGTTTTATTGCATATACATTCCCCCTGCGTACGTACTTTTGTGCGTATGCATCCCCTGACCCGTATTTTGATATTTTATTAGATATTTTATGCCCATTTTATATCCTTACGCCTTTTGTCATGAACTTGATTTTACTTAATATGTTTGGAATGACTATTGTACATGGCTTGGTATGGCAAGGAACTCATATAACCCGACAGTGACCCATAGTGGTGCACTCCTGACATGACCAACCTGACATGATAGTGGCCCGTCGTGGCGCACTCCTGACAAGTACCCTGACATGATTTATCTTGATAATTTAACTTGACTTGCCTTGACACCGTGGGTGGTTCTTCTTGCTTGCTTGTTAAATCTACTTGTCCTGTCTTGCATCATGTCTAGGATGGGACTCATGAGTACCACGGTCAGGAGTACCTACTAAAATGGATTAAGGTTAATAACTAGAATAACACAGTAGTCATGAAGAGATGACACAGCTACAGGCAATCCCGTTACCTGGGCGCTCTTGGGATCTGTAGCCTGCCGTCGAGTAGGGCACATTTCCAGCGCACCGTCGAGTGTTGCACCCTCTAAGTCACCTAAGGGTATATTTGTCTTCCGGGCGATGTACCCACCTGAATTCAACTCCTAATCTTTCGACCTGGGTAACCTGGATGGTCGGCAGGGCTTGTGGCTGTGGAACGATCTCACTGCATCTTGTTAGTAATTAGGCCTGTGATAACCCTAGTTAGTTAAAGTAGTAAGCCGTAGTATCTGCTTGGCCGTGATTGATTGAATGAGGTATAACCAGTTTAGCCATGTCTTGATCCAGTATAAGATTGCTCCCTGTCTTGATTTCTTGTATTATTATCTTGCCGATAAATGGTGGGAAACCAAGTTCTGTTTAGACGAAGGGTTACAACCCCGGTCCTTGTTTGGTTTACGGGTTGTAACCTGGCCATCGGAATAGTTCCATGGTTATCTCGTCGTATATCACCCTGCCATGTTTTCGTAAGTTTTAATTTTTAATATTAGATTTTCTTGTGCTGATTGCTGGCTTTTGTTCTTATTTCGTGGCCCCCTTGTGGCACTTGCTCTTTCTGGGGTTGACCCAGCTGGTTTTGTGTGGCCAGATTTCGGAGCAGCTTCCGAGGATCTACCAAGCTTCCAGCCGGATGGTGGCGACTAGAAGGAACCCGGGCTACGAGTGGGTTTTCTATTTTGTTTCGCTCACTCTATTTTAAAGTTATTCTTTTGAGGCATTTAGCCGACGAGCACCTGTTAGCTCGATGCACTTTACTTACTGTCTGCCTACGGGCTGTAAACATGATTAACAAATCCTAGGGTTGATCATGTACGACTAAACTCTTGCTAGTCCTAACATTTTGTAACGACTAGCTTCATGATCAGCTGATATGTAATATTTGGGACGCCTTTTATTGTATATTTGGTGGTCAAACATCTTGTAATTATATTACTTGCTTAAGATTGAGACAATAGGCTTGACCTTAAGAGACTGTTGGCTTGTAGTAAACCCTCATATCTAGACAGCCGTGACCGTATAGTTGAGATGTATTCTATTTCAATATACGTAGCTGGCTATGTCTGCCCCCGCTCTCCAGTATTCTGGTTCTGGGGCGTGACAGTCCCCGCATATTATTTATTTTTCCATGATTATAAATACCCTATTTAATTCAATTTTGCACCCGGTCCGATTTTGGCCCGACCCGGCTCGACCGAACCCGAACCCAAGCCCCATGTTATACTCTCATGAATGCCTAAATACCCCACATAATTTTCCTATTTTTTCTATTTTAAAAATATCTCTTCCTCTCTCTATTTTTTTTACAAATATCTCATTTTTATTTCTTGTATATATATACACATATATATATATAAATGAATCTCTCATTCTCTCTCTACCTAAAAACAAATATCCTACACTCTCTCTCTTCTCTCCCCAATGGCAGCCGACATACCCCCCATCTATTCAAATATCTCTCTCATTCTTTCTCTCTCCCTCTTTCTATATACATATATATATAATTATATCTCTCTCTCTCACTTTACATAACACCCTCCCCCTCACCTCCACCTCACAGATACCCCTCCCCTCTCTCTCATCCAGCACACAAGAATACCCCCCCTAGCCGACCTCTCTCTCTTCCCCTCTCTCTAATATCTCCCTCTCTCTATCTCTCTCTCACTCTTTTTACACATACACTCACACACATGCAAAACCACCACCACCATAGCCGACTCCCTCTCCTGGCCGAACCCCCTCCACAGCCGAGCAACACCACCAACCTCCTCCTCCTCCTTCTCCTTCCTCCTCTCTCCATCAACTACACCATCACTACCATGCAACACCACCACCATAGCCTTCACCATCATCAACTCCCCACCTCCACTCAAACCACCACCACCACGTACCTCCCCGGCGACGTACCACCACGACCGCCGCCCGACGTGGCCGGCCCCGCCCCATAGCAGCGCTGCGAACAGCAGCAGCGGCAGCGAGCAGCAGTGGCTGCTGCGCCACCCCGTACGCTGCCGCACGCCGTGCACCACCGCGGCCGACCGTCGCCGCCGGTGACCCCCCCACCGGCGCGCGACCCCCCCGGCGAACTCCCCTAGGCCACCGCCCGCTTCTCCGGTGCGACGCATGGGCTATTCGTACGTTTTGAACGAAATCCCGTCGGCGTGCGCGAGTTTGGAACTAAGAGTTCGCGCACGTTTTCTGAGAGATCCGACCGTTGGATCGTCGAACTCTTCGCTCCATCTCAATCTTGGTATATAGAACTTCATTCCTCTCAATTTCCGTCCGTTAATTTTGTCGTTTGATACCTCAAAACTGGCCACCAAGTTGACACTTTAAATTGAACTGTTTTTGGACAGTTTCGTGGAGCCGACTTCGTCAGCTCGTAACTCTACCGTCGCAGCTCCGTTTTGCGTGCCGTCAGTTCTGGTGTATAGCTGGTATAACCATCTTCCTGTCTCCTTTAGATTTCGTTTCATTTTAAGCACGTTCAGTTGGTCGAATTCGACGCCAAAGTTGGCCGTCCGAATTCTTTAATTTGCACTTGTAAAATTCTATTTTTGAACCCGGGACTTCGGATTCAATTTCTGACACCACCAGTAGACTCGTGGTGTCGTTTCGGCATGTTTTCATATAAAATTTGCTTAATTTGGAGAACGTGGGCCCTGGCACGTATTTCGGTGCAAAGCGGGTCCCACTTTTCGAGTCAACGGGTCACTTTGAGATCGGCTCATCGGAATCCAGTTTTGGATACACCGTTGAGTTCGTATCGTCATTTTGGACTCGTTGACATATAATTTGCTGAGTTTTGAAGACATTTGCTCCGGCACGTATTTCCGTGCAAACCGGATACCAAGTGTCGCGTCAACGTATCATCTTGAGATCGGCACATCGGAATCCTATTTCGGATATATCATTGGGTTCGTATCATCATTTTGGATTCGTGGACATATAATTTGCTAGGTTTTGTAGACTTCTATTCCGACACGTTTTTCGGTACAAAGTGTGTCCAACGGCGGACATCATTTTAACCCAAAATTACCGTTTTGCCCCTGTGTCCAAATTGGACTTATGGGTAGGCTATCCTAGCTGATTTGACCGTTCTGGACACGTTGGTGATATTTATTTTATCATCCGACAATATCTGTAGATTTTGATTATGTATTATCCTTAATTTATAATTAATTATTTTTTCATAAATTGTTACTTTCTGGTTTTGAATTTTTATATATATTTTAATTGCTGTAAAAATCTGGAAAAAATTGTATTTAAATACTATGTTAATTTAGATAATTTATTATAATTTTTCTAGCATTTAATAAGTACTTTTGGTATTTTATAAAAATAGGAAAATAGAACTCATTTTCAGGATACATGTGTTTACTGATTTTTAATAAATATTTATGAAGGTTTATAAATCCCAAAAAAATTAGTATAAATTTCTATAATTAACAAGGATCATTTTGGTACTTTATTTTATATATATTTGAGCTTTTTGTCTATCTCAAAAATTATTGGAACATAGTGTACAGTAGATTTAATTATTGAATAATTACGACTTGCAACTTTTTATGTTGTTTTGTGTTTTAGTCGTATTGGACCTCACCCCGCACTAGTGTAAAGACCCTAAAAAATTAGTCTGGATATAGTGTCACTCTACATTAGACTTTTATGCTAGGTTCCCACTTAGTTAGTGTCCACTTAGGAGTCGTGTCACACCACTAGTGTATTATTGAACATAGCTTAGAACTGAGTTTGTATATCATTATTGATAGGACACCGGACATCTATATCTTCGTACTAGTATTCTTGCTTTGCTCGAGGCAAGTACATCTACACACTCATTTACTGTCCTTTAATGCTAGAACATGTATTAACCCTGTTAAAATACTGCTTTCTGAATAACTGCAAGTTAAATCTTCACATGTTACATTAAATTTGTCCCTACCATGCTTAGGACAGTTATCATATCTTCACATGTTCCTTACTGGTTCTCAGTACATGTTTTACTATGCTTTATACTACTCGGAGTATTCACATGTTTCATATTGTTCCTAGTACCGGCTATGCTTATATTACTCCCAGTGTCTCTCACATGTTTTTACTGTTCTCATATCTCTTACATGATAGAATATGGGTTATGGGGAAACTGACAGTTGAGTACGTGATCATGCCCCTATCTGCGACCTTGATGCCGTGTAAGGACGACATTATGCATGTAGACCTTGTCATAGGCCCAAAATCACGCGGACTTGTACGTGTGTACATTTAGGCATGTACGGAAGTACATATGGTTCTTTCCGGTGCCACAGCACCATCACCTATTGACCGATCACGTACTTGCTCCAGTTTTAAATATTAGATATACATGTGTCATCTTGACAAATGTATTTTACCGTGATTCCAGTCATACCATGATTCCAGATATGCCATGTTCCCTGTGTTAATATGATATTGTGATCCCAGTTGTACCATGAGGCCATGTTTCTAGTATTTCCTGTTTTATAGACTTATCACCATGTTTCTTGTTGTGCATCTCTTTCATTATATGTTCAGTACTTTAGTTGTAGAGGTTGTACTTGCTCCCGTCCTGACAGGATAACGTTGTAGGTATACTTTTCGAGAAGGAAACGCTGTGTGTTACATATTATGGTACTGCATTCAGGACCTAGCCTTAGCTCCAGAAGAGGCCCCAGCGGGGAACCTTGCTTAGTTATCTTTCTTGTGTTTTGAGACTTAGACTTTGTCTGTACTTATATTTGGATACTGGACTTTGTCTCCAGTTAGATACTTGGAAGTGTATTATTAAGCCTGTGCTTGTTTACCTTCGCTTATAGATGCTGTGTTGTGATGAACTTTAAATATGATTTTAGAACTGTTAGCTACTTAGATCCTTTATTGTCTATTATTAGAACAGCTTACTACGCTTTAATCAAGTGTAGGCTGGACATGGCTCGGCCCGGCCTAACAATTTGGGTAACGGATCGTGACATTACCTAACAATAATATATATATATATATATTTATATTTATATTTATATATATATATATATATATATATATATATATATATATATATATATATATATATATATACTATATCATATATACTCGATAACCTATCATACCTATATTCATTTAATATCCATACTACATAGGCTCATAGGTTACACAAAATGTCTATATCGTATAGTCACTCTTCTACTTAAAATCAATACTGTACCAATTGAACATTCACTAAATTCTAGGATTATAGTATGTCGTAGCCCTTCGTGTTAGATTTTCAAAACTTCAAATGGATCGCATTTTCGTGTCCGAAAGCTCCCGGAAACGCGAAAACACCGAAACACGTTTGTCTTTCGGACAGCTGACACTCAAATAGTTTTACAGAAAGTTCCAGAATGATTTTGGCTTATTTAAGTATATATTTGGAAAGCTAACTTCGATACAGTTCTTCTAAAAAATGGAAGATTAATGGAAGTTCTGAGCTAAAAGTTATGACATTTCTAAGTTGCTATGGTTACTAAAAACGTAAATGAATATTATGACGAATTTGGGTTGTTTTGGACAAAATAAACACATGTAGGCCAAGATACTTAGATACCAACATAGGTATCCAAATAAAACTCATTCTAACCATCCTAACTAAGATTAATCCACTCTCTAACCATTCTAAAACTGAATTTAAAACACAATTAATCCTATTAGGCAATAAATTAAACACATGGGGTATCCCAATTTGGGATCTATCAAGTAGGACACAAAATACATATCTAAAATCCTCAAGAGAGCTCCAAATGGCATCAAACTTGAATCTAAAGGGTGTACATGCATGGAGGTGGATCCTATGGATTCAAAACAAACTAATATGCATAGAAAATCAATTTAGAGGGTTGGTTTTACCTATTGGGAGTGCAATTCCAATGTTACTCTCAAGGACACGGCTCCGACACAAAGATCTTCCAAAAATGATACTCCTCCTTATATTTAGCTCCAAATCTTTGCTAGCACCCTCCCTTTATAGTATGAAAAGGTTGGATGGAAGTTTTGGTGGAGGGATGTAAGGATTTGGAGATCAAATCAAAGAGGGAAGCTCTCTAATTTGGGGAAGAACACTTTGCGAAGGAAAAGAGACAAGATGGAATAAAATGAAAGGAAGGAAGGCTAACCTACCTATAGTGGCTGCCATTAAACCCTATTTGGGCCTTGGAGGAAAAGCCCAATAAGGCCTCAACTAGTCCTCTTGGTTAATTTTATGTTAGGTTCATGTTTGGGATCAAAAGGATTAAATTTAAGCCTCTAACTTAACCAATCTAACAAGTGTGATTAGTCTAAACTTACTAACTTAATTAGTGGAATTTGTGGGCCATGACTAACTAATCTTGGGGTCCCATCTAGAGTCTAAGCTACCCGGGTCACTAACACAAGTCGTAACGAAACGAAACTCAAACCCGACTAAACAAATCCCGTAAAATTAATATTAAAATATAAAAATTCCCAAAATATTAAAATATAAAAATGACCAAAATTATAATACATCAATTTAAATATTATTAAAATAATCTAAAATTCATCAATTAATCAAAATCCTAAATAATTCAAAAGTCACAAAATGATTAAAATACCTTTAGCCTAAAAAGTTTTAATTAGTCATTCTAATCACATGGTTCGGTCTCGATGGTCATGGTTAGTCTCTAGGTCAAGTAGTCTCTAGGGTTACACGAACAGAACATCAAAATTACAAAGCAATAATTTAAATAGTTTCAAATTAATTAAAAATTCACGAAAAATCATAAATCATATTATTAAATAACAAATTTTACAAAGGTTCAAAATTACCCTTATTTTAGAAAGTGTGGGTGTTACATAAACCCCATGATAAATATACTGAAGATGAAAAGAAAAAGGCCAGTCTAGACGTATGTGCTATTAACGCTTTATTTTGTACTTTAGACAGAACTGAGTTTAACAGGGTGTCGACTTACACAACATCAAATGAAGTGTGAAAACTTTTCGAAGTAACCCACAAAGGAACAACACAAGTCAAGGTGTCAAAGATCACCAGACTTACTCAAGAGTATGAGGCGTTCAAGATGAAGCCAAATGAATATGTCACTCAGATGTTTAGGAGATTCCTGGATATTGTAAATCCTTTGTCTTCATTAGGCAAGGAATACTGTAACCATGAGAAGATTTACAAACTTTTATAAGCTCTCACGAAGAACTGGATTCCAAAGGCTACGACAATCATTGAAGGAAACGACCTCTCAACAATGTCTCTGGAAACACTCATGGGTAAGCTACTCACTCACGAGTTGGAACTTTAAGACTTTGAAGATGCTACACCAAAGGAGAAGTCAGAGAAGCCGATCGCTTTCAAGGCTCAACATAGAAGAACTGTCGAAGATGATTCTGACGACAGCGACTCTGACTCTGAGATCAAGCTCTTCTGGTAAGAAAATTCAAAAAGTTCATGAGATTCAACAGAAAAACAAAAGACAGTAATAGCAACAACAACGAAAAAGATCCTATTTGCTACGGATGTAAGAAAAAGGACATATGAAGAAAGATTGTCCAACAGCATCATCATCAACAAAAAAAAGTAGTAAATATGACAAAAGCTACCTGAAGAGATCTACATCAAGGAAGTACACTAATACAAGCATGTGGCATGAGAGCGAAGCCGACGACTTAGAAGACGAACAATCAGATGCTGCTGCAAATGTATGCTTGATGGCTTGCGATCAGGTAACCACTAATCCTCTGTTTGATTCCTATGATGATTTCACCTTTGAGAAACTAGGAGAGGCTTTCAGTGACCTGTTAAATGACTACAGAAAACTGTATAGTAAATATGAAACCTCTAAGAAGGTACTTAAAGAGTACAAATATGAGATTGGAAAACTTACCGACCAACTAGCTGATGTTAAAAATAACGTTTCTTCTATTGAGTCTGGTGAGCTTTCTTCTATTAAGCTGTTGTTATACGAGACTACCAAGTTATCCGAAGAAAAAGACCAAACTATCATCCAGCTAAAGGAAGACCTATCTAAGGAGAGAAAGAATCTCCAGTATGCACAAGTCAGAATAGAAACACTTACATCTGACTATACTAGATTATATGACACCTCCAAAAAGTTGGAAATTAGTTTAGAAAAATGACCTGAAGTTGCTGCTTCCTATTCTAACACGTGTCAATTACGGAATCATCGAAACACACCCAAACCAAAAACTGTCAAACCAAACCATACCAAACCACTGCCTAAGAAGACTAATAGGCATGCATTTTTCTATACTAAAAAATCAAAACCTACCAATCATACACCTCACACTACTTTCAACACTCAAGATACAAAATGTCATTATTGTGGCCTCACTGGTCATATATCCTCTGTATGTAGAATCAGAAAGTTAGAAGATTTAAATGTTTATGCATGGATACCAAAGACTAACATGTCAGGTCCCTACAAGAAATGGGTACCAAGAGTTTCCTCTGCAAACTATTTTGTAGGTAGAATGCCCTTCATATGCTAGAAGCAAATGGATCCTCGACAGCGGTTGCTCACGGCACATGACTGGTGATGCATCATTATTCGCAACACTGTCGAAGAAGAATAAAAAAGGATACGTCTCCTTTGGTAATAATTTAAGCGGGTACATAATCGGTATCGATGACATTGGTAAGGCTTCCTATCCTGTGATTAAATATGTCTATCTAGTTACCGAGTTAAAATATAATCTGCTCAGCATAAGCATTTAGTTGATCACGGTTATGGCATTAACTTCGTCAAAAAAATGTACTATAGTTGATAGCTCAACTGGTAGTATTATCTTTGAAGGTATCAGGAAAGACAATATATATGTTTTCTATCTGTTAGAAGATGCTAACAAAGAAGGTAGATGCTTGATGGACAAGAGCATTGAGAGTCAACTATGGCATATGAGACTCGGTCATGCAAACATGGACACAATTTCAAAACTATCCACAAAGAAATTGGTACGCGACTTACCGGACATATCTTTCAAGAATAATACGGTATGTAGCAAATATGAAAAGAACAAAGCTACCCGATCCGCCTTTAAGTCCAAAAACGCTGTAAGTACCACTAGACCTCTACAATTGTTGCATATGGACTTATTTGGACCTAGTAGAATTGCTAGTCTAGGTGGTAAGTTATGTGCATTTGTCATTGTAGATGATTCCTCTAGATACACATGGGTATATTTTCTTGTACGCAAGAACGATGCTTTGTCAGAATTCGTCACCTTTTGCAAGAAAGTACAGAATGAAAAAGGTTTTATGATTACTCGCATTCATAGTGATCATGGTGATGAATTTGAGAATGCAGAATTCAAGCAATTCTGTGACACATACAGTTATTTACATGAGTTTTTCTGCCCTAGGACTCTACAACAAAATGGAGTAGTGGAACGTAAGAACATGACTCTATCTGAAATGGCTAGAGTAATGTTGAACCAGTTTAGTCTACATAAATACTTTTGGGCTGAAGCTGTCAATACAGCGTGCTATATTCTCAATAGGGTTCTAATTCGACCTATATCGAAGAAGACTCCCTATGAGTTATGGTTTGATAGAACACCCACTGTTTCATACTTCAAGATATTTGGTTGTAAATGCTTTATTCTTAATACTAAAGACAACCTGAGTAAATTTGATAAAAAGGACGATGAAGGTATCCTTTTAGGTTATGCGGCAAAGAGCAAAGGGTACAGAGTCTTCAATAAGAGAACCATAATCATCGAAGAATCAATTAATATCAAGTTTGATGAACTAAATCAACATTCAGACGATGACGATAATAAAAACGTGAGTACACCAAGTACAGCTACTACAAAACCTTCCCACAAAGATGCAGAACCTTCACACCAAGCACCAGCTGAGTCTTCAAGCAAAGAAGCCGGAACCAGCAATCCTGAGGATATGCCAAAAGAGATGAGATTTTTGGCAGATCATCCAAAGGACTTGGTAATAGGTGACATTACCAAGGGTGTAAGTACTCGTTCCTCTAATAAAGATATAGCTTCTTATGTTGCTTTTATCTCACAGCTTGAACCCAAAAATATTGAAGAAGCATGTAGTAATAATTTTTGGTTAGATACTATGCAAGAGGAATTAAACCAATTCGAACAGAATCAAGTTTGGGAATTTGTTCCCAAGCCCATTGATCATCCGGTCATTGGCACCCGTTGGGTATTCCGAAACAAACTGAACGAGAATGGTTTAATGACTCGTAATAAGGCTCGACTCGTAGCCCAAGAATACAATCAAGAAGAAGGTATCGACTACGATGAGACTTGTGCCCCAGTTGCGAGATTAGAATCCATTCGCTTGTTATGTGCATTTATTTGTTTTCATAATTTCAAATTATTTCAAATGGATGTTAAAGCGCATTTTTGAATGGTTTTATAAAAGAAGAAGTTTATGTAGCTCAACCTCCAGGTTTTACTGATGTTAAAAATCCTGATTATATTTTCAAGTTGAAGAAAGCCTTATACGGATTGAAACAAGCCCCTCGCGCTTGGTACGTTCGTCTAAGCTCTTTTATACTTGACAACGGTTTTTCAAAGGAAAAGGTTAATACTACACTATTTATAAAATCTTTGAATAATAATCTTCTTTTGATTCAAATCTATGCAGATGATATTATTTTTAGATCCACTAATGAATCTCTTTGTCAAGAATTTTTAAAGTGTATGCAGAATGAGTTTGAGATGAGCATGATGGGAGAGCTGAAATTCTTTTTCGGACTGCAAATCAAACAAACCAACAATGGGATGTTCATAAATCAAGTAAAGTACACAAAAGATTTATTAAAGAAGTTTGACTTGGAAGCAGTCAAACCACTTAGCACTCCAATGGCGACTTCAACCAAGCTTGATATTGATGAACAAAGCAAACCCATCGACATACGTAAGTATCGAGGTATGGTCGATAGCTTACTGTACTTAACTGCTAGTCGAACAGACATTATGTTTAGTGTTTGCTTGTGTGCACGTTTTCAAGCCAATCCTAAGGAATCACATATGTGCGTAGTTAAGCGTATCTTTCGATACCTTAAAGGCACTTCTTCTGTCGGCTTATGGTATCCTAAAATCACGTTATTTGACCTAACCGGTTATTCTGATACTGATTTTGCCGGATGTAAAGTGGATAGAAAAATTACCAGCGGCACATGTCATTTCCTAGGAAAAGCCCTAGTCTCTTAGTTTAGCAAGAAGCAAAATTCTGTCGCATTATCAACAACTGAGGCTGAGTATATCGTCGCAGGACGTTGTTGTGTACAAATTTTGTGGATGAAGCAAACTTTAGAAGACTTTGGATTATATTTCACACACATACCCATTTTCTGTGATAATACTAGTTCTATTAATTTGACTAAGAATACATTATGTCATTCTCATACTAAGCATATCGAGATTCGACATTATTTTCTTTGAGATCATCAACAAAATGGAGATATAGACCTTGTATACATAGACACACATAATCAATTGGCTGATATTTTCACAAAACCTCTAGCAGAAGATCGTTTCAATTATTTATGTCGAGAATTAAAAAATTTAGATGTCAATAATATTAATTAATTTTGTTTTATCAATTAATTTATTCAATACTCAATAACTGTTTTCGAGACAAGCCTACAAAGATTCTGTCTGTCACTACGACTACGGTCGAAACGAAGCGGTACTTAATTGTTCCCCGGTGAACTCCCGTTAGCTGGGACAGTACTCCTACAGGTAATCTGAAACAGATATTGAGTAACAAAAGTTAATTTATAAAATAATATTAATTATATTATTTGAAGTTTAAAATTACTAAACTTTGAATTAAATATTTGAAATGATTTGATGAAAAGGATGTGGCCCATAAAATTTTATTTTAAAAACCCAGGATAACCCTAGGCGAATTCGGCCCGAGTTCGGTCCGAATTCGACCAGAGTTCTGTTGGTGCTGTAATTTTTTAAGTCAGAACCCGAGGCTTTCTCCTTTTTATCTCTTCCAAATTATATCATCACAGCAGCAACAACAGCAGCCGAAGGTTCCCCCAAACCCTAGCTTCTCGACTCCTTTTTTTCAAATCTACGTGGAAAGATCCATCCAAAATTTGGATTCGTGCGGAGAATCGCATCCTCTACAACATACTTAATTCTCGGAAGGTATAACTCCTTTCCTCCACATTCAAATTCTTAGGGTTATCTAGTTTTGGGAAAGAATGCCTAAGGTATTCAATCCTTTCAAGAGAAAAAAGTCTAATGCCAGTGAAGAGACATCGTCTTCCGATCCGAACATAGATTTACTCTTTTTTCCAGTTCAATCGGGTGACGGCGTGTCGGATGAGTTTTACTTCAAAACTCATGACCAAGCTTTGCTATGGTATACCGACTTTGCTATGCGTATAATATGCATAGGTGCTCCGATCAAATGGACTGTATTTCCAGATCATCATTCTTTGTTTGAGGTATTAGGGTTATACCGTCTCGTTATCCAACAATTCCCTATAGCTACTAATGCCCTTAGACTATTCTATTATAATTTCGTGTTAGACACTTTTACCATAAAAACTCGTGTTGGCGGGGTCGATATCGAGTTCGATGATGTATTGCTAGCAGAAATCCTTGGTATTCCAAACGAAGGTGCCCCGTTCGATGATATCACCGACTTCGACTTTCCCGAGGGCATGACTCTTGTTAGTTTCAAGAATGAGCTTTGTGCGCCAGCACGTGCTCGTCCTGGAAATTTCAAAGTCAATAACTTGAACTTGTTTAACTATTAGTTACATTGCATCATCTATTCCACTATTCTTCTGAAATCTACTTTAAAAGATGATGTCACTGCACTAGAACTCGCTGCCCTCTATCATATTCTTAAGGGGATTCCTTTTTCTCTCCCTAAGACTATCATCCATATGATGGGAAGATGTCACGGAAGAGACCGCAATCTCTCTTATACGATGCTTATCCTTCGCATCTTTCATCATTTTGATATCGACTTATCCACTTGCGCTCTGGACCCTGAGCCTAAGTTTCTCAAGCTTTTTCTTCGTAGCATTGCTACTGCTCCTACACCTCATGCACCTGCTCCTACTGCACATGTTCCTCCTCAGACCTACCCTATGACTTTTGAGGGTATCCATTAGCAACTTTCGGATATGCATACTTTCTTTGTTGACACTTCCAGGGAACGTAAGTTTCGTGACGTGACTCGGTTCCAGGCTATTGCCAACTCGTTTGCTGATCTCCGATTTGCTCAGATGGGTCATTCTGCCAGTTCTTTTCCTAGAGACCCAACTATATCTGGTTACCGCATTGAGGATGAGGCAGTCCATTCTCTATTCCAACTAGGAAACGCTTATAATTGGTGCCATAGTTCCAGTACTACTCCACACACCTCTGGAGCTGGCACATCTGGAGCTGGTCCATCCGGACATGGTGGACATGCTAGCACTGCAGATGATGATGACGATGTAACCCCTCTTCCCGATTTTTTTTAAATTTTTTATTTATTTATATTTTCGAGATTTTGTTTAAGGAACGAGTTCTCTTTGAAACGTGTATCTATTATTTTTATATTTCTAAAAATCTATCATAGTTCAAGGATAATAAAATAGAGTTTTAAAAAATATTATTACTTGAAATTTATTACTGGAATTATTAGTTAGTAGCTTTCTGGGCATTCAAGTTATTGACTTCGAAAAAAATGATTTTCAAAAAATTATAGATATTTAATAAGAAATTTGGATTTATAAGATATGCTTTAACGAATATTAATTATAGTGATAATTGGTTATTATTTTGATTTAAAAAAATAGTATTTGACATCAAATATTATTTTGAATTATTATAATAAGGGTTAATTAGTTGTACCCCCTATAATTTGTACGTATTTTGGTAACTGTTCCTATTGTTTTAAAAATAAAGAACACCCCCCTGGTTTATAAAGTTAATTAGTTGTAACCCCCTGGTGCATAGAAGAAATGAGTGAAAAATTAAGCAGCCAGGGGGGTGTTCTTTATTTTTAAAACAACTGGGATAGTTACCAAAATACGTAAAAACCATAGGGGGGTACAACTAATTAACCCTTATAATAATCGATTAATTAATTTTTGATTTTGTACGATTGAAATTATTTCGATAATATTAAGTATTAATTTGAAATATTATCAAATACCATATTTAGACTTGATTAGATTAATTTGTAAATATTATTCTAGTTAAAGTTTAGGGAAAAAGGGGTTTCTTGAAAATTAATTAGTCAAGGGCCTTAAGGAAATCTTGTTTCAAATTCAAACTCAGCCTTCAACCGATCACTTGAAATTCAATTCGAACTCAATTCGATCTCTCCTAATCTCAATTCGATCTCTCCAAATCTCTAGAGGACTCATGCATATCCAAAGCTTGGATATATATAGAAGGGATGCAACCAATCCCTAATGATATATGCCACAGCCATAATGTCTTTACTGCCATCGACCTAGGCATCCCGAGCCCCTCGACCGCTGCTTCCCGCTATAGAGTGTTAGCCACTGGCCACCCCGATTCCGTCATCACCACCACGATGACTACCGCCCTGCCATCAGAACCCCGCCACACAAAGGCGCCATCACCCGCCTCCTCGCCAAATCTGCCCATGTTCCCCGACCGCCCCTCGACCAACCGAAGTCACCAACATCATCGACTCCACCTTTTTTTGACTCGACCTC
Organism: Iris pallida; assembly: GCA_029216955.1. Lineage (NCBI taxonomy): Eukaryota > Viridiplantae > Streptophyta > Magnoliopsida > Asparagales > Iridaceae > Iris > Iris pallida. The sequence continues at coordinate 2,403,192 of JANAVB010029417.1, read as the reverse complement.
CGCCAGCCACCCTTACAACCAACAACACCCCAGCCTGATCTCCTCCCTCCTCATAGAAACACTAGACCCTAACACCGCCACCACCAAGCAATAAAACCACCACCTACCTAGAACGAGTACCACCGCCCGAAGTCACCGCCGATCTATGTCTACGGGCCCCACAGTGCTACGTGTGCAGTTCCAGCGGTGTGCCTCTTCGTCGAGCCCTCTTCGACGGCGAGCCATGCCCGTCGCAACGATCTGCGAGCCGATTGAATTTACCGTGCCTCCCCGCAGATCCGCCCCATATGGTCTACAGCACCGCTCGCTGCGCCTCCTCCCCGCCGTGCGCCGTGGCCGTACGAGCTCCGGCAACTCTCTATCTCGGCCAGCGTCAGACCTGTGCCGGCAGTCACACGTGCACAATCACCGACGTGAACTCTCCGCTTGTCGCCGGTGGCGATTCTTCGCCTCTCCTCCGTGAGGTCGCTCCCCGTCGGCGGTCCGGTGCCCTCCAAAGGTGAGCGCCCTCTCCTCTCCTTCCCGTTCCCTTCCTCTAACCCTCTCTTCTTTCTCTCGATTTATCACCTCTCTGTTCTGACCCCTCTCTTTCTCTTTTTTTTTTGTTTTTGTTATATTTAATTTTGTTTTATTTTATTTTCTTATTTTATTTATTTTATTATTTTGTTAACTGGGCCAGTGAGCCCAATGGAATGGGTTATGGGCTTTCAAATTATTTGGGCTGGATATATATAAATCCATGATACAATGATTTTTAATATTGTATTAATATAATTATTAGTAATATTATTTTGTTATGAACTATTATTATTATTATTGTTATAATTATTATTATTATTATTATTATTATTATTATTATTATTATTATTATTATTATTTAGTTATTTTTGAAATATTTAATATATGGACTTAAGTGGGACTTTAGTAGGTTTAGGGACTTATCATACATTTGGGCTTGTTATTGGACTTTTAAGCATCTATGTAATTTAAAATACCTTGGACTATATTGGGCTTTTATACTAAAGTATATTAAAGACATTATCATAGTATTTCTATCAAATTAAACTATGTTTCATACTTGACAAAATTAGTTAATTATTTAGTTATTACGTTTTAGTGGTTTTTAGGGATCTTATTTGGGCTATAGATTCATTAGGTTTTCATCTTAAATGCTTTACGAAATATTTTTGGTATTTACTTTAACTATAAAAATATTATTTTTGTATTTTTTAAAATATAGTTTGACCAAAGTGATTTCTCCTTGATTTTCAAGTATTTATGGTATTTTCTTAAATATGGGTTACCATTTAAACGATTTTTCTTGGCTTCCAAGTATTAACCTAAAATATTTTGATTAGTAAATATGTAGTTTTCAAATCATATAGTAATTTCCAAAAATAATATAAATATTATTTTTGTAATTCTTTCGATTACAAATCCTACGATCGCGACTAATCATATTCCTTTTCTTGCGATACCGAACCTCTTCACATCGATCCTAGGCTAATGAGATAATCGTGGACCCAACGAGATGGTTGTTTCACCAGCTAAGGACCTCAGGCAAGTGCACTTTCTGATTGCTTTCGATTCATAGTAGTCTTTTCATTTCACGTTTATACATATGTCTTGCTGCTTGTTGGCACGCTCGTCACACGGAGATTAGTATCATGGATTTATTATCTGATTCCGTGCGTACTAGCTGGATAGGGAAATATCTTAGTAGACGTGTGAACTACCCCTTACCCATCCCAATATGTCTAATCTTGATTGATAGCAGCTGCACACGACACGTACTGGGGGCCGTATTTACCCCTTAGCCGTTCACTTGTCGAACTAGATATTTTAAATTACGTAGATAGTTGTATTTTATTTGATTCCTTGTTTTCTTCACCGCTTGCCATGATGTTAGTTACTTTCTAGTTTTCATCTCTTATATGTTATTTTCATGTCTTGTAAATTCTATTATATTTTTGTATTGCCGTCGGTTTGTGTACTTGTTCCATTTCTGACTGGAAACCAACATTTTTCAGGTTAGCTGTGGCTTCACTTAGCTTTGGAAGATACGGGTGTACTTGCAGACAGAAACCTAGAAATAGATAGCAGTTGTATCATTTTCATTAATTGTGAGAACTTTATATTTTTCTTTAAATGTAAATATTGTAATAACTTTAGAAATATGGATGAGCAATAAATGTTATTCTTTTGTGATCTTGAGCATCTTGGCCATGACAGCGTTCTACCGTCGACTCTGCGGCGTAGGCTGGCTTGGACACGTCTCGTATCCGAAAAAGCGGGTGCGGGTCGTGACAAGTTTTTGTGGTGGCCCATGCAGGTCAGTCTTCGTAAATTGTGCGAACTCGTGGTAGTACCATATTAGTCGTACTACTGCGAGCCTGCGACTAGAAAATGCTCATTCACAACTAGGAGTAAATCAATTTTAAGAGAATGGTTAGGACTAGAAGTCCCAAAATTAAATTAACATTTGGGTAGTTAAGGTTGCTACATAGGTCTCACTAGATGACTTTCATAGACGGATACACTATCGCATTTTTATTTGACAGTATTTCTCAGGACGGTAGATTCGTAACACCGAAAGTCTGAAAAATATCCTTTTATTTATTTGTTTGAATTAAAATATGATTTTTAGAATTTTATAAATATTCAGTATAGGAGGTCTTAGTCACGGTTAAGTTTTGGAGTGCAAGATAACCAAGAATTTTGGCATTGAGAGTGTTGTCGAGTGCTTTGACTAGTGTTCTAGCCATGGTAAAGAAGGCCTAGTCATAGGTGTGCACTAACTAGGAAAACCAGGCCAAATCATGACATAACCCTAGGAATAAATTAATTATTATTAAGATTATTTACTTTTAGAAGACCTGGTTGTTCCAAACCAGTCCGAATCCAACCCAAGTCTTAGTGGTCATGTAGTGCGAGCAACGTCGTCCATGTAGATATGTAAATGTGTATATATTGGTAGTCCATTTCTATCATTGTGAATAATTTCTATAAATTATATATTGAATATAATATATGTATTATTACTATTTAATTCATATTTTACTTGGAAATAGGATGACCTTCTCTTAGAATATTATTTTGGGATTATTGGGATTCACTTAGGCTATACATATATACTTTTGTATAAATATATTCATAATGGGTAGACATAGTGCTATTTACATATTTTCCCTTCGATCTTGAATATTAGAGAAATATAAATTCAAGTTTATATTTCTTTTGCCTTCGGTCGTTTTCTCCCTAATCATGATTATTTGTACAACTTTATCTTATGTCTTTTCTAAACATCGCCATATCATAAGTTCGTATTACCTATATTCTTTTCCTTTGACCTAAGAAATTATTTTTAATTACTTCTCACTCAATTGTCTATTAATTTCGAGTTAAGTTTTCGGATTCAAAAGTTCCCTCTCAAACATTGAATATTGAATATCCGTGAAATAAAGATTATAAGATTTTTACTTATTTTGACTTCGATCATTATCCTTCCTAATCAATTATTTTTCTTTTCAAGAAGATGACCATATACATGAAGAACGGGTACTTACACTTTTCTATCTTTATCAACTTGTATGATATTTTAAACTCCTTTGATATTCTTGGAGATATAGTTGGAATAATTTTGATGGCTTGCGATGACAAGACAGTAGCACACTGTCGTCACTTATTTGAATTATTGAGACTGCGGGTTCACTGCAGCTAGCAGCGTACTGGCGTGGCATGACCCCTAAGTTGAAATATTTTCAAGTAAATGTGAGTGATCGAACATTATTAAAATTATGCCTTGGTCGTCTTATTTCACCCTTGAGTTGTTATGTCAAGATTAGATGGAGTTGATAGGGTATTCGTTATCGCAACATAGCTTGAGTTGTGGAACCAAAGGTTTAATGCAGCTAGCTGTACACTGGCGAGGCATAAATTCTCGGTAAAATGACTTCGATTATGTTTACGAGTTTCGAATACCATAGAGACTACGTCTTATTGGCATATAACTATTGAGTTTTCAAATTGATTTGTGCTTATTCCTAGTCACAATCTTCTCAATAGACCGATAATTCTCCCTTCCTTTCTTATCTTTCTATTTTTTAGATTGTCATCTTTTAATATAATTCCGACTGGATTCCTAAACTTATCTAGATTTTGATTCTAAATTCGTGCCTAATTAATTGTGGATAAATATTTTAAGCATATCGAAACGATTTTGAATTTGATCATCCTTGAACAATTTTGATCATGACTAGACTCCTTTTATTTCAATCGAGTCAATTCATATCCTTTCCTAGGTTTGATCCTATAATCATGCCTAAACAGTTTTGCTTAACTAATTGATCGTTCCTAAACAAATTTGATCACGACTAAACTCTCTTGACTATAATCATAATCGTGCATACATTTCAAATCAATTATTGCTAATATTATATTTTTATTCCATTTTTACCTCGTTCATGCTCGTGCCAACTTTCTAATTTTATCTTGCACGGATGACCTCATGATAAATCTTTATCGTACTACATCTTAGTTGTATCTAGTGATATTAACCATGTTTAGACTTTGATTAAATTTTTATTCTTGACCATGCCTATATAATTCTAACAGTAGTTAATTGTGCCTAACGACTTTTTTTGTTTGATTAACCCTATTTCGATTATGTCCTTGACCATGACTATACTTTAATCGTGCCACATGGTATCTTTTCTTAAAAGTTCGATTCCATTCACGATCTAACTCTAATTTGATCATTGATCATATTATTTTTTGATTATGTTTTTAAAATTGTGCCTAACTACATCCTTTGAAACTTCGATGACCAATTTTTCTAAGGTGGGTAGAGCCTTGATTGATGAAGTGCCCTTGAGGTTATTTTTAACTTTTATCGAATTTCTGAAAACAATTAGAGCATATTTCAAGACCGTAGCCTAAGGTTCCAACATCAAACCATGCCTTTTACCCTTCCACTTCCACCCTAGTTGAGCAATGTTCGTATCAAAGAATCCTTCTTTTCCTTCCATCTATTTTACTCTCTGTTCGATTTACTTACCATTCCACAAATTAGCCAGGTCCGCCTATCCTAGCAGTCCTTAAATTTTGAGGACGAAATTTTTCTAAGGTGGATAGATTTGTAACTCCTCTTCCCGATTTTTTTAAATTTTTATTTATTTATATTTTTTAGATTCTGTTTAGGGAACGAGTTCTCTTTGAAACGTGTATCTATTATTTTATATTTCTAAAAGTCTATCATAGTTCAAGGATAATAAAATAGAGTTTTGAAAAATGTTATTACTTGAAATTTATTACTGGAATTATTAGTTAGTAGCTTTCTGGGCATTCAAGTTGTTGACTTCGAAAAAAATGATTTTCAAAAAATTATAGATATTTAATAAGATATTTGGATTTACAAGATATGTTTTATCGAATATTAATTATAGTGATAATTGGTTATTATTTTGATTTAAAAAAATAGTATTTGACATCAAATATTATTTTGAATTATTATAATAATCGATTAATTAATTTTTGATTTTGCACGATTGAAATTATTTCGATGATATTAAGTATTAATTTGAAATATTATCAAATACCATATTTAGACTTGATTAGATTAATTTGTAAATATTATTCTAGTTAAAGTTTAGGAAAAAGGGGTTTCTTAAAAATTAATTAGTCAAGGGCCTTAAGGAAATCTTGTTTCAAATTCAAACTCAGCCTTCAACCGATCACTTGAAATTCAATTCGAACTCAATTCGATCTCTCCTAATCTCAATTCGATCTCTCCTAATCCCTAGAGGACTCATGCATATCCAAAGCTTGGATATATATAGAAGGGATGCAACCAATCCCTAATGATATATGCCACAGCCATAATGTCTTCACTGCCATCGACCTCGGCACCCTGAGCCCTTCGACTGCCGCTTCCCGCTGTCGAGTGTTAGCCACTGGCCGCCCCGATTCCGTCATCACCAACACGATGACCACCGGCCTGCCATCAGAACCCCGCCACACAAGGGCGCCATCACCCGCCTCCTCGCCAAATCTGCCCATGTTCCCCGACCGCCCCTCGACCAACCGGAGTCGCCAACATCATCGACTCTACCTTTTTTTGACTCGACCTCCGCCAGCCACCCTTACAACCAACAACACCCCAGCCTGATCTCCTCCATCTTCATAGAAATACTAGACCCCAACACCGCCACCACCAAGCAATAAAACCACCACCAACCTAGAACGAGCTCCACCGCCCGAAGTCGTCGTCGATCTGCGTCCGCGGGCCCCGTAACGCCACGTGTGCAGTTCCGACGGTGTGCCTCTCCATCGAGCCCTCTCCGGCGACGAGCCATGCCCGTCGCACCGATCTGCGTGCCGATTGACTTTACCGTGCCTCCCCACGGATTTGCCCCGCGTGGTCGACAGCACCGCTCGCTGCGCCTCCACCCCGCCGTGCGCCGTGGCCGCACGAGCTCCGACAACTCCCCATCTCGGCTAGCGTCAGACCTGTGCCGGCAGTCACACGTGCACAATCACCGACGTGAGCTCTCCGCTTGCCGCCGGTGGCGAGTCTCCGCCTCTCCTCCGTGAGGCCGCTCCCCATCGACTGTCCGGATCCCTCCAGAGGTGAGCGCCCTCTCCTCTCCTTCTCGTTCCCTCTCTCTAACCCTCTCTTCTTTCTCTCGATTTATCACCTCTCTGTTCTGACCCCTCTCTCTTTCTTTTTGTTTTTTTGTTTTTGTTATATTTAATTTTGTTTTATTTTATTTTATTATTTTATTTGTTTTATTATTTTGTTAACTTGGCCAGTGAGCCTAATGGAATGGGTTATGGGCTTTCAAATTGTTTGGGCTGGATATATATAAATCCATGATACAATGATTTTTAATACTGTATTAATATAATTATTAGTAATATTATTTTGTTATAAACTATTATTATTATTATTATTATTATTATTATTATTATTATTATTTAGTTATTTTTGAAATATTTAATATATGGACATAAATGGGACTTTAGTAGGTTTAGGGACTTATCATACATTTGGGCTTGTTATTGGACTTTTAAGCATCTATGTAATTTAAAATACCTTGGACTATATTGGGCTTTTATACTAAAGTATATTAAAGACATTATCATAGTATTTCTATCAAAGTAAACTATGTTTCATATTTGACAAAATTAGTTAATTATTTAGTTATTATGTTTTAGTGGTTTTTAGGGATCTTATTTGGGCTATAGATTCATTAGGTTTTCCTCTTAAATGCTTTACGAAATATTTTTGGTATTTACTTTAACTATAAAAATATTATTGTTGTATTTTTTAAAATATAGTTTGACCAAAGTGATTTCTCCTTGATTTTCAAGTATTTATGGTATTATCTTAAATATGGGTTACCATATAAACTATTTTTCTTGGCTTCCAAGTATTAACCTAAAATGTTTTGATTAGTAAATATATAGTTTTCAAATCATATAGTAATTTCCAAAAATAATATAAATATTATTTTCATAATTCTTTCGATTACAAATCCCACGATCATGACTAATCATATTCCTTTTCTTGCGATACCGAACTTCTTCACATCGATCCTGTCACGCCCCAGAACCAGAATACTGGAGAGCGGAGGAATGACTCAGCCAGCTACGTATTACGGGTAGAAGAATACCGTATAATACGATCAATGCTGTCTAACCAGACGAGGGGGTGCATACTACATGAAAGTCTTACTATGGTCACTTCACATCTATTGTCTCAATCATTCGAACAAGAAGCAAAAATAGAGAACATGTAAGATAAAGCAGTAAGGCGTCCCAAACGCTTAGTCAAAATGTTCTTGAGATCTGGCTTTACAAAACATAGCCAGATGGTATAGTAACATATACACAATTGTTATCAGCTGCAGTCTGACTTTAGTTACAATTATGCAAAAGTAAGTGCAAGACAATCCGACTAACATGTCGGTGCCAAACGGCTAAGTATGAAGTAAATAACAAAACGAGCGGTGAAGTAAGGAACCCACTCGAGTCCTCCTGAGATCATTCCCCTAGTATTGACCATCTTGGAGGTAGAAGTAATCTGGATCCTCGAGGACTGGCTCTAAATCTGGCCATGCAAAACCAGAGAGGTTAGACCTCTAATAGCAAGTACCACAAGGGAGCACGATATGAAGGATTAAACCAGTAAGTAAGAGAATATAAATTAATAGATCTCTGCTCTCCACTAGGATTCACATAACATCACGACACTTCGAACCAACCTCCCAACCAAACAAGGACAGAAGTTGGCCCGTCACGTCCTGACATTCTGATCATCTCAGATAGGCAACAGAGTAGGAACAGTACACAAACAAATCATCTTGAACGGCCAATCAACTACTACGGCTTGCTATTGTGAGTCCCAAGTTATCCTGGAATTATGCAAATATGGATTCCTCAGTTCTTACTATGTGCGAGCAAGGCTAGTCTATCCAGTCAATCAATTGCGCCAATCATGTAATTAGACGAGTCCCAGCGGGACGCCCGCCGTTAATATAGCATGTACAATAATATAAGCAGATACCGTTCCCTGCCCGTGTGACAGATTTACAGTATCTGTGGGAACCAGCCGACCCGTCGGGCACTACTAGTCCCAAGGGGGCTGCCATGTAAGAACTCGGGAATACATTCTCTCCATGCAATCATTATTTTATTTAACTTAATAGTCTCTACGTTGAGTGAAGTCCCATGCCGTGGATCATGGTCATTCAAATGAGTACTTTTGTACGGGGTACGATATGCGCAACTCTACAATGATACCCGTACGGCTATGTTGTAGGTCTTACATAGCGTAATGCAATAATCAAATCTAACCACGAAGTAATCATGCCTTGACCATAAAGTACACATGCTATTTTTGTAAGATAAATAAATAACTAAATAAATAAATAAATAATTTGAAACCTGCATGTGCCTGTATGCCAATATTCGGGATCGGCTAATCGAGTACAATAGTTCATTACATGAACGTGTCTTATTCATTCAATTCAATAAGACGACTAGCCAGTCTCTTAGTTCCAACTAGGAACGCATGATCAATTATTAGTCAATGTCACAATCATTATCAATTGTGACAAGGCATGAAAGTCAATTAGTATTACATGGGGTCGAGCCTATAACTCCTCAGAGTTAAGTTCCAGTCATACTGGGTATCCATGGATCAATCAAGGCACATGACACATTCCACATAACAATCTGTATTAACAATATTAACATATCATGATTTTATCAAGTTCAGGCCAAAAGGCGTAAGGATATAATAGAAGAATTATCATGCCACCATTAAATGAATAAGTTATAGAGCAAATAGTAACACCCAGGTTAGAAAGTCACGCCAATAAGTCTATGCTAAGGCCAAAAGTCACGCCAACAAGTCTAGGCTAAGGCCAACAAGTCACGCCAAGTCTAGTAAGAGTGAGCGTGAAAAGTAATGCATGTTGGCACGCACAGTGTGAGCGTGAAGGGAAATTCATGCACGCACAGTGTGAGCATGAAAAAGTGAGCGTGGAAAATGAGCGTAGAAAATGGGCGTAAAAAGTAAGCATGGAAAAGTGATAAGAAATTCACGCACGCATGCAAAGATGGTGCGTAACTCAAAATTCACGCTGACATGTAAGGACGTGTGCGTGACTAAAAATACACGCTGACACGTAAAGACGTGTGCGTGACTGAAAATCCACGCACTCATGCAAAGATGTGTGCGTGACTGAAAATTCACGCACGCTCGTCAAGACGTGAGCGTGACTGAAAATACACGCACGCACGTAAGAACGTGAGCGTGACTAAAAATACACGCTGACACGTAAGAACGTGAGCGTGACTCAAAATACACGCAGACACGTAAAGACGTGTGCGTGACTGAAAATACACGCAGACACGTAATAACGTGTGCGTGACTAAAATACACGCAAACACGTAGAGACGTGTGCGTGACTGAAAATACACGTAATAACGTGTGCGTGACTTAGGAACCTTCATCCCAAGCCAGAAATAAAGTTCCCAGCCAGAAAGCACACTAAGTTGGGAGATCAAAACCCATGGACAACCGAATACAACAACTCAGATCTAGGGGAAACAAGCCACAGAAATCAAAAATGCTAAGTAGTAAACTCTCTCAGGATCATGAGAGGAAGAGAAATGAACCATAAAAATGGTTCTCCAAGTAAGAAGCAAGATTGTACTTGCCTGCTGCTACTGCTGGTAGGTGGAGAAGTGATGAGAGGAAGAAGAAGAAGTAATGGTGAAGAATAAAAGTTATGAGGAGAGAGAATGAGATGGAAGCTTTAAATAAGGAAGGGTGGTGGTAGGTGGGGTTATTGGGTCGGGTTTGAACGGATCCAACCAAGACCAACCCGAAAGCAAGCAGAGAGGTTAGAAGCAGAAAATAAAATGCAGAAATAAATTGCAGGAATAAAATGCAGACAATTAATTAACATAAAATTAAAGGAATTTAAATACAGGATAATACATGATAAATACTAAATAAATATACATGAGTTGCACATGTATAAAAATACGCATTCTTGTATAAAAATACGGATTCAGGGAACGGGGAGTGACAGATCCTAGGCTAATGAGATAATCGTAGACCCAACGAGATGGTTGTTTCAAAGATAAGGAACTCAGGCAAGTGCACTTTCTGATTGCTTTCGATTCATAGTAGTCTTTTCATTTTATGTTTATACATATGTCTTGCTGCTTGTTGACACGTTCGTCACACAGAGATTATGTAAAACCCCTAAATTTCTACTATTTCATTTTTAAATAAAATTTATACTGATTATTTTTTTTGTTTTGTACGTCGCGTAGTTGCATTATACGTCGCACGCAAATTTTCATTTTTTTTGTAGTTGCTCGACGAGTGCGAATATCTGCGAGCGTACATATTTTTAGAAAATATTTTTTATTTTATGGTTTCAAAATAATATATCTAATAATTATTTCTAGCTATCATTTTAAGTTTATGATCTTAATTATGAAAAGCCTTTCATTTATACAGTTATAATAATAAATAATTATTCCTATAAATTGGTATATTAGGAAAGTATATTTATGTAAATATTATTTGTACATACATATATACTTCATAATTATTTATTAGTTTATTTTAAATAATAATGTAATTTTCAAAATTATTATTATTAGTATTTTTGGAAAATATATTTTAAAATTATTGCGGCGATTTAAATCTTGATTTGAATTTATGGATTTATTTAAATAGTTAAATATTTGAAATTTAATTTATCCCATTTGATTTTAAACTAAAAAAAATTTTAATTAGATTTAAATTGGATTTGGATTTGGATTTGGATTTGATTGATTTTAAATTAAGTTGCGAATTATCTAATTGGGTTAAATAAATCCTAACCTTAACTTAATGGAAATTTCCACATCCTATAAATAGGCAGGTACTCCTCCATAAATTTTTATCATCCATAAATTCTTCCACAAAATTATTCCACAACCCCTAATTTCGTGCATCGTGTTCGTGCCCCTACCCCATCTACTATTTATTCCCTTGTACAAGTACATAAATTCCCCGCATCTGACAACCCCGGACGCCAACCCATCCTGTGTCTCGCAGGACACTTCTCCCAGCCCCTCCTCTGTTGTGTCGGACACTCCCGACCTAACCTAAAATCTAACCATGTCCCCGCCTACTGCTCGAAACTCGCTGCCCCGCCTCCGCCGCAACCTTTGGCACCACAACCGCCACCGCCGGACTCCGTTCCCTGCGACCACACCATCACCCTCCGAGTCCACAGCAACCCAATCCCGGCAAGCCCGACTCCATATACCCACCGCCAGAATGACCGAACTCCAGCGGCCACGCACCACCACCATCACCACCTGCCGTCACCACTGCCACCATCACCTACGCCCATGCTACTGCAGCCTACCATCGCCATCACCGACGAAGCCGGCCATAACCGCCATAAACGACCACAGCCACCCGAAAAACCACCGCCACCACGGCCATCGCCGGCCGGCGCCACCACCAAGGACCCAAAAAAAATTTTCCAAAAGAAAACCCAAGTAAAAACCCCAAACCACAGCCACCAATTACTCACCTCCGCTAAGCCCGACCAAGTCTGTCGACGTCCGCCGACCGGCGTACCCTAGCCGCCGCGCCAAACGTCGGCCACCGTCCCGACGAAGCCCCGACACGAGCCCTTGCGGCCGAAACCCGCCTCCTTCTCTTCATGTACGACGCCGTGCACCCCTCCGCTGGCGCCGCCCTTGCGGTCGAGACCTGCCCCCCTCCTTCCCTCTCCTCCTCCGCCGCGCCAAGCCGCCGACGTGGATCTCACCACCGCGTCCCCAATTCCTCCGTCGGACGACCGAAAACCCCCTCTGCCGCACATCTCCTCCGCCTCGCCTAGCGTGCCCCGCCGGCCGACTTCTTCTTCTCCGCTCTCTTCCCTCCGCCCGATCAAAACTGCCGTCTCCCGATCTTCCCTCTATCTCTCCCCCGAGTTCATTCCCCTCTCCTTTATTATTTTTTTTTTCTTTCTTTCTCTTTCTTTTAAAAGCTCTCCTCGAAAGAGGAGAGCAGCTGCTGACTAAGTGACTATACGTTATTAAATATATATATCATTTTTTTAGTTGAAATTGTACACTGTAAATACCTGTGTAAGTGTACTAAGGGATCACGATCAATAATATTAGTATATATATATAAGTATTTGCAAATAGATTATTATTATTATTATTATTATTATTATTATTATTATTTTATATTATATTTTTATCTAATAAGTTTATTGCTGTTAAAAGAATATTTTTAGAATTTCTATTATATATTATTTTAGTATATGTGTAAGTAGATACCTACAGTAGTAGTATAGGATTAAGAGTTTTGATATTTATTAAGTATAAGTATTTTTAAAATTTCATGTAACTATCTTTATAAAAAGGGACTAGGCTCTGAAAGCTATAAATATATTATTATGGTATTTATTAATACATATTTCTACCAAATTTTTAGTTAACCATATTGGATTTTAGTTTAAAAATATTTTCTAGCATTTATATGAAATATGTTTATTAACGTAAGTTACAATTTTGACCTAAAACAATTTTTACAACCTATAAATATTTCGGGATATTAAAATATAGTTTTAAAAAATCATAATATATTATTTATGCAATTTCCTTCGACTATCCTTCTGTCCGCGACCAATTCCATTCTCCCTATACCCTAGCCAACTCCGTACCTTCATTATGTCCACCCTAACTAAATTGACCGTCCTAGACTCGATGGAACCATCCGTACCACCAACAAAGGTCCCCTTGCATAGTTGTTGCACCAAAGTCGTAGTTCGTGCCACATTGATCATTGCAGTACACCGGGCGTCCTACCAGGCAAGACACCTTGCCATTTGCAGTTTATTTATTTTAGCTCATATTTTATGCATTATTCATTATTTTCTTTATGCAAAATAAACTGTAATACATGGCATAACCTGTTAGAACTTACTGTTCATTTATATTTCCTGCTATGTATTATTTCTCTTACACATTAAACCTAGATTTAAGGGACCACCTTGTGTATTGCATTCATTGGCCTTGACACGTTGTAACACGAAGTGGTGTGTTGTATATAGAATACGGACATGCGTGACTGGCTGGCCACCGGTACGTATAAGCCGTACGATAGGAATAACCGCTAATAGAGGTTGCATGCTAGTTTGACTTAGCGGTTATAGAGGTTTTCTGTTGTGGATACAACATAGTAGACATTGGGCAGGGAGGACAATTCCTTAGCATATGGGCTTCGATGTACTTTACCTTGTGACCCAGAAGCTCCGCTGGAGATACGGGGTTGATGACTCATGATTACTGACGGCCACTGACATTCTGCGGAACGTCATGCTCTTATTGATGGGGCCTCTGGTGTCCCAAGGGGGACCATGTCGATCCTATTTAGCCAGGGCCCATGTGTAGGAAGGATTGTTTTTAACTACATTTCACTTAGAACGGTTAGGCACCTTTATTCGTTAGGTACGAGTACTTTTGGTTTGAGTACTTGTATCTGACCGTGGCTTGGAACAATAACTTGTCGCGGATTAGTTCGTCACATCTTGTCCTTGTTTGGTTGTAGGTGTGACTTACTACTTCGATGAGAAGGTATTGAACCTTGTTGGGGTCCGGATACCATATTGGATTCATAGCATGGAAAGATATGTCACCGTGAATTAGTTTACCATCTCCTGTCCATGTTTGGTTGGGGGGATGGTACGCTAGTTCAATAGGTGTGTATTGGACCATGTTATAATTCAATTGACTTATTTATTTGAGCAATATTTATTCAGTTTATATGGCATGATATTATGTGTCTTGTTACGTCCCTCTGAGGACCTGGTTATCTCGCCAGGTGTGTGCTATTGTCTTTCGCAGGTGTTCTAGCTCTAGCCGTAATCATCACTATTACTTCGAGGATGATTGCACTTGGATCGTCTTCGCTTCGCTCGCCAAAAATTATTTCATTTCCCATGTATTTTTCTTATTTGTTGGTAGTAGATTTGTCTCCGCCCAACATATTGTATCAAGACAATTCATTATCATTTTATGGTATCTTTTATTCTTTTATTTTGTGTGGATGAGATTAGTTATGTTTCTACTGTATTTTACAGCTTACGTATATTTATTATACGGCTGGCATGTCTACGTTCCTAGTCCTACGTATTTTGGGGCTGGGCGTTACATGTTTTTGTGGTAGCCCATACAGGTCAAGATAAATTGTTTGGTTACTTTACCATACAAGCAAGCCTGCGAATAGGATTAGAAGTCTAGGATCTCATCCACGTACGTGACCCCTTTCCTCGATTCTATATTCGACCGACTCCTCGATTGCATCTTGCTTGATTCCTTCTATCATTATTCTTATCTTCCCTTCAAGCTTGCAAGAGATTGACCCTACTAGCTAGATGTCCCAAACACCATTAGTTTAATTCTTTTAAGTTGGGTAGAATGCCTTATGACCTAGCAACCCCTTTGTCCTTGCGACCTATCTTAGCAAGTCTACTTAGATTCTAGAATTTAGAGGACCCTAACCCATCTAGCCAACCAAGGACTTGGACAAGAAGACTATAGGACGACTGTATAGAGACCAACACAGGATATGACTTAGAATCATTCTGCTTTCTTTCAATCTTAATCTCTCGTGCCCATGTTTTACCATCTTGACTAATGATGCTATTGTAGCCTAGTTTTTGCAAGCTTATTCTTTTATCAAGCTTGTTTCAAAACATATGTTATTTGGGCATGTCCACTAACATATGGTCTAATCAGAACCGGTGCATGATGGTCTGATCAACCAAGTGCACTTTGGTTCGCTTATATCTATCGTTCTACGTTGATGGGGACATAGCTAAACTTGTCCTTTAGAGTCCCATCCGCGACTGCCTTGACAACTCCTTTTGAAATTTTTCGGTCGTCCTTGAACCACGTATTCGTACTCGATGATATCACCTTTTGAACTCCTTATTGCTTTTGCCTTCACCTATTTTAGAAGGATGAAGGCATTATACTAGAACTTCCTCTAGCCTTCCTATCGATTATGACCATACCACATTATTTTTCTATGATCTAGATCGCAATTTCTTACGACATGATTTTGTTATTGATTGTTCCCCATCGATACCCCTTGTGTCTTCTTACCCCCCTACAAATTCTTAATTTCGAGGACGAAATTCTTTTAAGTTGGGTAGGATGTAAAATCCCTAAATTTCTACTATTTTTTTAAATAAAATTTATACTGATTATTTTTTTTTGTACGTCGCGTAGTTGCATTATACGTCGCACGCAAATTTTTGTTTTTTTTGTAGTTGCTCGACGAGTGCGAATATGTGCGAGCGTACATATTTTTAGAAAATATTTTTTATTTTATGGTTTCAAAATAATATATCTAATAATTATTTCTAGCTATCATTTCAAGTTTATGATCTTAATTATGAAAAGCCTTTCATTTATACAGTTATAATAATAAATAATTTTTCCTATAAATTGGTATATTAGAAAAGTATATTTATGTAAATATTATCTGTACATACATATATACTTCATAATTATTTATTAGTTTATTTTAAATAATAATGTAATTTTCAAAATTATTATTATTAGTATTTTTGGAAAATATAAATTATTGTGGCAATTTAAATCTTGATTTGAATTTATGGATTTATTTAAATAGTTAAATATTTGAAATTTAATTTATCCCATTTGATTTTAAACTAAAAAAAATTAATTAGATTTAAATTAGATTTGTATTTAGATTTGGATTTGATTGATTTTAAATTAAGTTGCAAATTATCTAATTGGGTTAAATAAATTCTAATCCTTATCTTAATGGGAATTTTTACATCCTATAAATAGGCAGGTACTCCTCCATTAATTTTTATCATCCACAAATTCTTTCACAAAATTATTCCATAACCCCCAATTTCGTGCATCGTGTCCGTGCCCCCTACCCCATCCACTATTTATTCCTTTGTACAAGTACATAAATTCCTCGCATCCGACAACCCTGGACGCCAACCCATCCCGTGTCTCACAGGACACTTCTCCCAGCCCCTCCTCTGTTGTGTCGGACACTCCCGACCCAACCTAAAATCTAACCATGTCCCCGTCTACTGCTCGAAACCCGTTGCCCCGCCTCCGTCGCAACCTTCGGCACTACAACCGCCATCGCCCGACTCCATTCCCTGCGAGCCCACCATCACCCTCCGAGTCCACAGCAACCCAATCCCGGCAAGCCCGACTCCATATACCCACCGCTAGTATAACCGAACTCCCGTGGCCACACACCACCACCATCACCACCTGCCGTCACCACTGCCACCATCACCTACGCCCCTGCTACTGCAGCCTACCAATGCCATCACCGGTGAAGCCGGCCATAACCGCCATAAACGACCACAGCCACCCAAAACACCACGGCCATCGTCGGCCGGCGCCACCACCAAGGACCCAAAAAAAGAATTTCCAAAAGAAAACCCAAGTAAAAACCCTAAACCACAGCCACCAATTACAAACCTCCGCCAAGCCCGACCAAGTCTGTCGACGTCCGTCGACCGGCGTGCCCTAGCCGCCGCGTCTAGCGTCGGCCACCGCCCCGACGAAGCCCCGACACGAGCCCTTGCTGCCGAAACCCGCCTCCTCCTCTTCATGCACGACGTCGCGCACCCCTCCGCCGGCGCCGCCCTTGCGGTCGCGACCTGCCCCCCTCCTTTCCTCTTCTCCTCCGCCGCGCCAAGCCGTCGGCGTGGATCTCACCATCGCGTCCCCAATTCCTCCGCCGGACGACCGAAAACCCCCTCTGCCGCACATCTCCTCCGCCTCGCCTAACGCGCCCCGTCGGCCGACTTCTTCTTCTCTGCTCTCTTCCCTCCGCCCGATCAAAACTGCCGCCGCTCGATCTTCCCTCTCTCTCTCCCCCGAGTTCATTCCCCTCTCCTTTTTTATTATTATTATTATTATTATTATTATTATTATTATTTTATTATTTTTTTTCTCTTTCTTTTAAAAGCTCTCCTCGAAAGAGGAGAGTAGCTGCTGACTAAGTGACTATATGTTATTAAATATATATATCATTTTTTTAGTTGAAATTGTACACTGTAAATACCTGTGTAAGTGTACTAAGGGATCACGATCAATAATATTAGTATATATATATATAAGTATTTGCAAATAGATTATTATTATTATTATTATTTTATATTATATTTTTATCTAATAAGTTCATTGCTGTTAAAAGAATATTTTTAGAATTTCTATTATATATTATTTTAGTATATGTGTAAGTAGATACCTACAGTAGTAGTATAGGATTAAGAGTTTTGATATTTATTAAGTATAAGTATTTTTAAAATTTTATGTAACTATCTTTATAAAAAAAGGGACTAGGCTCTGAAAGCTATAAATATATTATCATGGTATTTATTAATACATATTTTTACCAAATTTTTAGTTAACCATATTGGATTTTAGTTTAAAAATATTTTCTAGCATTTATATGAAATATGTTTATTAAAGTAAGTTACAGTTTTGACCTAAAACAATTTTTACTACCTATAAATATTTCGGGATATTAAAATATAGTTTAAAAAAATCATAATATATTATTTATCCAATTTCCTTCGACTATCCTTCTGTCCGCGACCAATTCCATTCTCCCTATATCCTAGCCAACTCCGTACCTTCATTATGTCCACCCTAACTAAATTGACCGTCCTAGACTCGATGGAACCATCCGTACCACCAACAGAGGTCCCCTTGCATAGTTGTTGCACCGAAGTCGCAGTTCGTGCCACATTGATCATTGCAGTACACCGGGCGTTCTACCAGGCAAGACACCTTGCTATTTGCTATTTATTTATTTTAGCTCATATTTCATACATTATTCATTATTTTCTTTATGCAAAATAAATTGTGATACATGGCATAACCTGTTAGAACTTACTGTTTATTTATATTTCCTGCTATGTATTATTTCTCTTACATATTAAACCTAGATTTAAGGGACCACCTTGTGTGTTGCATTCATTGGCCTTGACACGTTGTAACACGAAGTGGTGTGTCGCATGTAGAATTCTATACGGACATACGTGACTGGCTGGCCACCGGTGCGTATAAGCCGTGCGATAGGAATAACCGCTAATAGAGGTTGTATGCTAGTTTGACTTAGCGGTTATAGAAGTTTTCTGTTGTGGATACAACATAGTAGGCATTGGGCGGGAAGGACAATTCCTTAGCGTATGGGCTTCGATGCACTTTTCCTTGTGACCCGGAAGCTCCGCTGGAGATACGGGGTTGATGACCCATGATTACTGACGGCCACTGACGTTCTGCGGAACGTCATGCTCTTATTGATGGGGCCTCTGGTGCCCCAAGGGGGGACCATGCCGATCCTATTTAGCCAGGGCCCATGCGTAGGAAGGATTGTTCTTAACTATATTTTACTTAGAACGGTTAGGCATCTTTATCCATTAGGTATGAGTACTTTTGGTTTGAGTACTTGTATCTGACCGTGGCTTGGAACAATAACTTGTCGCGGATTAGTTCGTCACATCTTGTCTTTGTTTGGTTGTAGGTGTAACTTACTACTTCGATGAGAAGGTATTGAACCTTGTTGGGGTCCGGATACCATATTGGATTCATAGCATGGAAAGATACGTCACCGTGAATTAGTTTACCATCTCCTGTCCTTGTTTAGTTGGGGGGATGGTACGCTAGTTCAATAGGTGTGTATTGGACCATGTTATAATTCAATTGACTTATTTATTTGAGCAATATTTATTCAGTTGATATGGCATGATATTATGTGTCTTGTTACGTCCCTTTGAGGACCTGGTTATCTCGCCAGGTGTGTGCTATTGTCTTTCGCAGGTGTTCTAGCTCTAGCCGTGATCATCGCTATTACTTCGAGGATGATTGCACTTGGATCGTCTTCGCTTCGCTCGCCAAGAATCATTTCATTTCCCATGTATTTTTCTTATTTGTTGGTAGTGGATTTGTTTCCGCCCAACATATTGTATTAAGACAATTCATTATCATTTTATGATATCTTTTATTCCTTTATTTTGTGTGGATGAGATTAGTTATGGTTCTACTGCATTTTACAGCTTACGTATATTTATTATACGGCTGGCATGTCTACGTTCCTAGTCCTACGTATTTTGGGACTAGGGCATTACAGATTAGTACCATGGATTTATTATATATTCTTGACTGTCATTCTCATGATTACCATACTTGTGACCTGATTCCATGAGTACTAGCTGGACGGGGAAATATCTTAGTAGACGTGTGAACTACCCCTTACCCATCCCAATATGTCTAATCTTGACTGATAGCAGCTGCACACGACACGTACAGGGTGCCGTATTTATCCCTTAGCCGTTCACATGTCGAACTAGATATTTCAAATCACGTAGATAGTTATTTTATTTGATTCCTTATTTTCTTCATCGCTTACCATGATGTTAGTTACTTTCTAGTTTTCATCTCTCATATGTTATTTTCATGTCTTGTAAATTCTATTGTATTTTTGCATTGTCGTCGGTTTGTGTACTTGTTCCATTTTTGACTGGAAACCAATATTTTTTAGGTTAGCTGTGGCTTCACTTAGCTTTGGGAGATACGGGTGTACTTGCAGACAGAAACCTAGAAATAGATAGCAGTTGTACTATTTTCATTAATTGTGAGAACTTTGTATTTTTCTTTAAATGTAAATGTTGTAATAACTTTAGAAATGTGGATGAGCAATAAATTTTATTCTTTTGTGATCTTGAGCGTCTTGGTCGTGACAGCGTTCTACCGCCGACTCTGCGGTGTAGGCTGGCTTGGACACGTCTCGTATCCGAAAGAGTGGGTACGGGTCGTGACAGACGATGAGGATGATATGTGATTTTAGATATTCTTGTCTAGTTGTCGTACTATTGAGACTGATTTTATTGTCTTTGTTTACTTGGAAATGCTTCGACATTCCAAGCTAGTATCAGTACTCTTATTTGGTTGTGGTTTCTTTTGTTACTTTTGTCTAATTAACTTGTTATATGCTTTCTTCAGCATACTTTTATTCAGTTTAGCATTTTTCTCATAGCATTATCTTTTATTATGCTTCCATTTAAACTGCCTGTGATATATTTTCTGCTTATCACATTTTTTTACTGTCTGTGACATTTATACCATGCCTGTGATAAAAAATTATATCTATATTTTGTGTTTTTTCACTGATTGTTACTTATGCATATATTGCAGGGGAGCTTTCTCTTTTGTAATTATTTTGCTAAGTGACAACGGGAGAGAAATAAGATCTAACATCTTCGATCTGTAAGAATACTGGATATGAACAATTTACAGGAACTATTTTTTTGGTACATTATATCGGTATAATTTATTTTGTAAAGACCAAAGATGTTATATCGGTCAAGGTTTATCAATTATCAAAATGGGGGAGATTGTTGGCCCATTAGTCATGGTCAAACCTGATTTTAATAATTGATCAAACTCTATCTCGATATACGAAGCTACACAGATGTTTACTCAAGACATTTTGGACAATTGGACAATGATCAAAGATTGGATATCTACTCAGTTCAAGAATGAAGCTTTGTTTGCCACTCGAGAATGTATTTCTTTATGTAATGTAATTTTTACTTTTATTGAGTCTAGGAATACATTGTACACCAAGTCGTAATGGCAAATAGGCTATCCAAAATCGTTTTCAAAAATGACTTATATTTTGAAAAAATATCTCTTATTTACAAAAGCTTCTGAAGGATTACAAAAGGCCCAAAAATATTTTCTTAAAATATTACTGACCAACCCTGACAGAACTCGGCCAGAGTTCGGCCAGAGTTCGTTTAGTGAACTTTATGTGAACATTGGATTTTTCAACTTGGTCTCCCTTCAGTTGCGGATTGTTACATAGAGTTCTGTCCGAATTCTGCCCGAATTCTGCCAGAGTTCTGCCTTTGGAAAAATCATAAATAAAAAAGAATTCTGATCATTTCAAATCACTCATTCACTTTCATCTCTTTTCTTCTAAGCTTACGTTTCTTTCCAAAGAGTTTTCTAAAAAACTTTTATTTTCAAATCCCAAGCCAGTTACAATTCTCTAGTCAATTTGTCGGTACGGTACGGTCTAGAAGATTTCAGAGAAATTGTAATCAGAGGCTTGATTGAAGAAAGACTCTTCAAAATTGAAGTTGGTCGAGTTCTTCGTATCAAAGCTCGTGTCTGTAGAAGTTGCAAGGACTTCGTATGAAAACTTACAGGATTTTCCAATAGTGGATTCAACTGGAAGCTAGAGTTCTTCCGACTGGACTAGTCCTCACAAGAGGGAAACCAGTATAAATTGCTGTGTTTGCATTTACCTTCTGATCTCTTTTCTTTTATAGTTATTACTTTGTGTTTATTGATATTATTTCTATGATCTATCTGCTAACAAGTTTTTAATTAGTAATATTCCCCTGCCTACTCTATTCACCCTCCCTCTAGGGTATTCTGCTTTACGACTTCGTTCCTACATGGTATGCCATCGGTATACACTGGTATACTGGCGATATATCGTTCAAGGAGAAAATCTATAAGTTGAAAAAAATTAAAGCGTTCTGAAAACCAAAAAAATATGAAATACAGTACAAAAATATCTGTATATAAATACCGATGCTGTGAGACGAGTCTCATACTGGTGCTGGGTGGGTCCATATCATGCAGTACTGCCTCTTAACACATCGGATCAGTCTACTGCTCCCCAAGTCTCAGGAGATCCCCTTGAAGCGATGAAGCTTCTGCGTAACCAGTTCGAAGCCTTCAAACAGAAGGATGGTTTGTAGAAGTTGGGAATCAAACAACCTTACCCTATAGAGTGGAAGGAAGTTTCATTTCCACCTAAGTATAAGCCACCAACCATCATGCTATTTGACGGCAGCTCATCCCCGAGTTAGTATCTCAACCATTTCGAGGTAATGACTTATCAGCTCCAACCGAACAATGCTCTACTCACTAGAGTATCTGTCAGGTGATTGGCAAGTACAGCCTATGACTGGTATCGTAGCTTGTCAGATGGTTGCATAAAATATTTTGTAGGATTCAAGCAAATGTCCCTGGAACGATTCTATGATAGAACAAACGACATGACTATGTCGGCCCTCATTAAAATCAAACAACGGCCTAATAAAACTGCTGAAAGTTTCATCGAGCGCTTCCGTCGTGAGGCACTCAAAATGTCTCTAGGTACTCCAGATGCATTAACTATAGATACATGCAAATCAAACTTGTTATCTATAGTTAGCATGTGGACCGGTCCAATACAATTCGAAGATTGGGCCTCCTTCATAGTTAGTGACATGGTAGCTGAGGACAATGCTGATAAATTCAAACAGTTAGGCATCCAGATGCCTAATCTTGATAAAGACGAATATTCTGCAACCAACAGTGGCGGTCGTCAGAACAACTACAAAGGAAAAGAAGCTTTAGCCATCAACGTAAAAGGCAAAAAAGCTTTAGCCATCAATGTGGGTCAGTCAACATCTACCACGATGGCACCCCGACAGAGAGCACCGCGTCCTAAAGAGGAATATTCCTTTGACGAGGACGAAATCATGAGCATATTTAATTGTCTGATCAAGAGCATCAAACTTCAACTACTCGAACCAAAACGGTCGGATGAAGTACGTATGACTGACAATCCCAAATACTGCGTATATCACATGTTCTTGGGACATCCAACCAGGACGTGTTATGTACTCAAAGGAAAGATCTAAGAACTGATCAACACCAAGGCAATTACTATTCAGTAAGATGAGAAGACCGTGAATGCCAATATCATCTCTCTACAATTTAGCGAGTTTTTTGCTTAACTTGTGCAGGACGGAGTCGTCCCCATTCCAAAAGCTACTCTAGAGATTGTCAACCTTCCGCCAGCACGAAGTGACGGTCTTGTTTTACCCCGATTTAGTGGATGACTTTGAATCAAAGACACTTGCTTCCTCTACAAAGTCAAGAAAGGCAACCAAGTACAATTCATGTCATACGACATCACTGGTGGTCATCTACCACCTTTGGATGCTATCTTCTTTCCAGTAACGACTTCACTTCCTTCTGCCGAAACGGTAGTATCGAAGCCAGAAATCAATTACCGGCCAGAATTTCATCTATACAGTCAACAGTCCCGTGAACTAATGACAAAGATGGGATATGATCTACAAAAAGCCTATGGCTTGAATGACGGGAAAGGGTCTCCTATACTTCCTTTCCTACGTCTTCAACACAATCAGTCTCGTGTTGGTCTGGGATTCTAGACAGATCCTTCATCTCTCCAAAAGAAGTCTTCTAGAAGCAAGACACGGATGAAGAACTGTAACATGATTTCCTTCGTACCAGTTCCAGAAGAAGAATCTATGACTGGTAATCGATCTGGGAAGCTCTATCTTAGAGACTATCTAGAGGGATAAAAGAATGCAGTCACTCCTCCTCCAGTCTCTGATGCCCCTCCAGCATCTTCTTTTGTCGTCAATGTTCCTTCAGCATCATCGCCTCAAGCGAAACCAGTTCCTCCCAAACCAACAGCGACTGACAAAGGCAAATAGCCAGTTCGCTTGGATAAAATATAGAAAAAAACTCTACTTTTTGGACCTGAAAAGCCGTATAACTGACATATTGGCTCAACTAGCCAATACTCAGGCAAGGTTATCGATTTTTGAACTCTTATATCTCTAGAGGGAAACCCAAAAGACGTTAAGTAAAGCTTTAACGCAAGCGAAAGCTTGTCTGGCCTATCTTAAGAGACCGGATGAAGAACCAGTAGCATGTTCCCACTGTCAGTGATGGAGCTGATCCCTAATATCACCTTTACTCAAGATAATATGCTTTTGGAGGACAATCGACATGACCGACCTCTCTACTATACGAGATATGCCAATACCATGAAGGTCGATTGCATTCTAGTCGACCCAAGATCTGCACTCAGCATTATGCCAAAGACACTATTGGATGTGCTAAAGATCCCAGTTCATAATCTCTCTACAAAAATTACGACTATTCTTGGGTTCAATTCTGGGAGAAGCAAACTATTGCGAAAGATTCGCCAAAAAGTCCAAATTGGTAATCTTCGTACGAAGGTCACCTTCTATGTGATTGACAATCATGTCTTCTACAATGTCTTGTTGGGAAGACCGTAGTTGCATGAACATAACATCGTGTCATCTACTCTCCATCAATGCTTCAAGTATGACAATGACAACGGAGAAGTTCGGAAAGAAGTGGCTGATCTTAATCCCTTCCGAGGCATCGAGACATATTTTACTGACTCCAAAATGTACAAATAGGAGTTCATGAAAGTTATATTGGCCATGGATACTAAACAAGGCCGAAAAAAAAGTCTGGATGACGTCCTAGTGGTTTTGGTCAAAGGACGCACTTTTCGTCCTTCGTCTTCTTAGACGTTGACCATCAATCTCTCTCCTTCTATCAAGCATCTTCTTGCTGAAAAGATGGAGCATAGGGAGCTCACCTCTTCTGATCCTCTTGTTATCGACCTTCGTCGTAACAAGTCTTCTCTTTCTCTTATTATCAATCTTAGTAAGCCACCGGCTAAGGTCAAGCACTGTTGTAAACGATGATGTAAATATCAATAAAGTAGCATCTCCTTTGCAGTATATTGACGTCAATTATTACACTCGATGTTATCTAGAAATCCTAGATAACTTTGAACCCCTTACATTGGGAGCACTACTAAAATAAGGCAAATTAGCGACGTCATAATATGTCGCTAATAATGGAAAATACGTCGCTAATCATAATTAGCGACGACTTTGGCGACAGAAAATGAAGGTCGCTTTTAAGCTAGTCGCATATGTCACATTCGTCGCCCTACGTCGCTGTTTGTGATGTCACTGCCGTGTCGCTGGGTCGTCGCAAAGTTAGCGACGGAGAGCGACGAAAACATTACATCGCAGAATTGGCAACGTGCGACTACTTAGCGATGGTTAGTTCTATTTACATGATGACGTGGCATGCCTGCCACGTCAGCAAGGTAGCGACGTACAGCAACGTAACGCCGCTAATTAGCGACGTCACGCTTCCGTCGCTATACGTCGCTATCCGTCGCTATCCGTCGCAGAATACTGAAAAAATTAAAAAAATATAATGTGTATTTTTCTTATACTGTGTGTTTGTGTTTACAGTGTGTGTGAAGTACAGTATTCGAACCATCGATAGTTTCGCTTACTGTTCTATGTTTTATCTTGGATAGAAAGAGCAACAGTTTAGGGTACACTTTTCAGAGCTTTCTCTTCACGTCCTTCACCTTCTCGGGATCCTGTACGACGTCCCGAGAGAGTGAAGGATGTGAAAATAAAGCTCTCAGAAGTACACCCTGAACAGTTGCTCTTTCTGTCCAAGATAAAATATACAACAGTAATCGAAACTATCGATGGTTCAGAACACTGCATTTCACATACACTGTAAACACAGACACACATCATTACAAAAATATACATTATATTTTTCTAAAATTTGGACAGCACCTCTTTTGTATATCAGATCATCGCTTATAATCCAGCGTAGGTATATTTGTCATCCACGTCGCAGATATCATCATAATTAACAGTCTTCTATCATAACAGTCTACAACTAATAGACGAATAACAGTCTCCCATTATAACAGTCTACAACTAAATATCATATATGTACTCAATAAAAATACCAATAAATTAAATATCACAAACATACATGTCCAACAAATATACATGTCCAACAGAGTCAAATAATAATAAAAATCAGCGTACAGAACGGTCAATGGGCCCATAGGGCCAATAAATACAAAGATGATAAAAAAAATCTACTGGATCACTGAGGACCCCTGCCGCACATCTGGGATAGCATGTACTCATACTGCTCCTGTGTGAGCTGCACCGTAGGGGCCGTAGAAGAAAGTGCAATGTCAGGAGTCGGCACCATCGATGGACCGGGAGGACGTATCTGCTCCAGCTCTTGCAGTCGCTCACCATGCGCAGCAAGGGTACTCACCATCCTCTGAGTACTCTCCTCAATCGAAGTCAATACCTGAGTGAGTGAGGCAGACATGGTCCTCTGCGATCCCTCCAGCTCGACCTGTCTACGCTTTGTGCGCTACGTAGACTCGGTAAGCGTGTGCAAGCTGGCAGTTGTAGCCTGCTGCAGACTCATCAGCTCCTGTATACTGCGCTCGACCGCATCAAATCGTCTGGTGATCATCGGAGGGTCGGATTATCGCTCTGCGGTAAGGTGATCAGAAATCTGCTGCTGCAACTCGCGACGTAGCTCGTCGATCTGACGACGAATATCCTGAGCTCGTGACGATGCCTGCGAAGCCGGAGACTGTGCACTGACAAAGGGGGCCCGGGATGATTTCGAAGACAAATATGCGCCGTAGGATCCCGTACCGTAGTACGTACCCTTCTGAAGACCGCCAACAGTGGTCATCCAGAGGTCGTCCGGCGATGGAGCTGTAGGCAGCTGGAAGAAAGTACCAGCCCCTCCTTCTGCTGGCACACTAGCAGCAGCAGCCGCCTCCTCTTGTAGCCGAACAAACTCGGCCTAGAACAATGTTTGCTAACGTGTAAGTGTTTGCTATAGTCTATATTGATATCTATTTTCCTGTTTTCTAAATTATAGTAAATTAATATAAAGAATAGAACGTACATATGCCTGCGTCGTCCTCTCGTCAATGAACTCCCCAGCCCTCCGATGGGTGACCAGGAAGACGGTCACCATGTTCGGGTCCTCACCCTTTTTTACCTGTTAAAATATATTATCTATTATTAGTATTAAACATTCTATCCAACTATATATAAAATGATGTCCGTCATAGGAAACGTACCAGACGACAAAAATGCTCCATCATCGGAATGGAGCCACCACACCACTTACTAGCGCTTGACCGCGCCACCTTGGCCTTGTCAGATCGCTCCTGGTACCTGGCCTCGGCGAATCTAGCCTTCATCGCAGTCCAATGCTCTGGCGTGATCCAACCATGGATCGGCTTTCCGAAGCGATCACGAGACTTCTGGTCGTGGATCGCATCACGGATGAGCTTGCCTGTGACGGCAGAAAATTGGGCCTCGATCTTCGTCGCCCGATGTGGTAGATAGAAATAGGTCCTTTACAAGAAGTAAAATAAAAAAGTTATATAATATACACAAATGATTATTAAAATTTAAAAATAAACAAATTTTTTACCTTGAAGTGGGCCAACCAAAAGGCCTTCCTATCTGCGGGAGCATCTGAGTAGTTAATCCAAGGCCCACCATAGTTCTGCCTCAGAAATAACCCCAGCTGTCTCTGTACTGCAGGAGGTCGATATCTATACAATAATAAATTTTATGAATATATATATACATATAATCATTTGAGAAATATATATTAACTAATTAACTTACTTCGTAGGCCCGTCTGTCCAAATCTCCATACACGTCTCGTCCGGGGGAGCGCATGGAGGGTCGCTCTCACCTCCTGGCTGGGCAGGATCAGTCTGATCGCCGTCCTCCATTTGCTCGGCGTCGGCTCTCCCCATGGAGCCGTCGGCAGGAAGAATGCTGGACGCGGGAGGAATGCTGGACGCGGGATCAGGAATGCTGGACGACGAGGAAGGAGTCACAAACCTGCTGGAACTTCCCTGTCCCGGTAATGGACCGGGAACAGAATGGTACACTGGCATACTCGGAGATGAGGATGAGGGTACAGAATCTGTATCCCCAGCCCGAGGCAGACGGGACTGCCTAACATAATATCCTTCACGTTGTCCGGGTCTAGTCATACCTGATAATAACATATGACAATAAAATAAATATACATATTTATATGATAGACATCACAAATTTTTCAAAAATCTCACAGTCACAGATAAAAGTGTCACTAAAGTGTCACAGATTTATATGATAAAAGTGTCACTAAAGTATCAAATATGATGATAAAACAAACATACATATTTAATCCTCTTCTGAAAATTCATCTAGTTCGTTTAGCTCATCTTCTTCTTCTTCTTCTTCTTCTTCTTCTTCTTCTTCTTCTTCTTCTTCCTCCTCTACATCTTCACTTTCATCTGCATCTTCCTCTTCAGATAATTCTACTTCTTCTACACAATTAGATGTGTAATGAGGAACTTCCGTCGTGTCCACTTCTATAATATTTGTTACAAGAGGTAGTTCATCCTCCTGATAAGCTATATCGTCAACCTCAAAGGTATTTCTAGCTTTGGTCTTACATACTGTCCACCAGTCCGACCTTGTGTTCCTCGTTTAGGATAACTTGTGAAGTACACGAGCTGAGCCTGACTTGAAAGGACAAATGGTTCATAGGCTTGATATCGACGTCGATAGTTTATATCCACAAGATCGTACTTGTCTACTTTCTACCCTTGACCTTCAATCGGATCGAACCAATCACACCTGAATAACACAATCTTAGCAGGCTCTATTCCATAACTATATGTCAGCGCCACAATCTCCCGTAGGATGCCATAGAAATCGTTGCCCGTATCAACATCTTTGTAGTTCGAAGATCTGATACACAAACAACTGTTTTTGGTGGAATCAAGATCCACAAAGTTGTCTCTGATCGGGCAAGTTGTTGACTTGAACCTAAACCCATTAACACAGTAGCTTGGCCATATTTTTGTAGCATAAATTGATCCCTTGGCTAGCGTTCTAATAGACTCATTCTCAAGTCTTACGTATGGACGATCGACCTAAATACCACGAAAAAATAAATTAAGCTCATTCTCAAGTGCATATACATAAAGGTAATTACAGAGTTCTCAAGTCTTACATATGCACTCAACCATGATGGAAAATAATGCCTCATTTCTTGTTCTATTTCTTCTTCTGTTATGTGTGGCCTACCTGACCTCACATCATCATTAAATATGCTGAAAACAATATCGTTCAATTAATTTAATAGTATAATAATCAACACTATTAAAATAATGTAAACGTATTAATTACTTATCCCTCCAGCTTCTCTACTTCATCATCATCGCAGTTGAGTAATACATACACCTGAGCAGCCCTTAGCTCATTATCGTTCAGATCTCTTCTTTATTTTACCCGATGGCTTTCCTGGGGCATTGAATACCTTCAGTATTGTATCATTAAATTCATGATCTTCGTCGTCGTTTCTGGAAGCTCTCGTTCTATTAGTTGCAACATGAGGCTTAAAATACATCGAACAAAAGTTTGTGATCTCCTCGAGAATATAGGCTTCACAAATAGAACCCTCGACCCGTGTCTTATTTTTCACCTTTCTTTTTAGGTGATTCAAATATTGCTCGAACGGGTACATCCATCGATATTCGACGGGTCCACCAATACGTGCCTCATAGGATAGATGAATCGGCAAATGCTCCATAGAGTCGAAGAATCCATGAGGAAACACCCTCTCTAGCTTGCACAGTGTTACCGCAATGTCCTTCTCTTGCTTTTCTAGACGATCAACGAGCAATTTCTTATAACAAAGATCCCTGAAGAATATGCTAAGCTCCATCAATGGATCCCAAACTGCCTGCGGTAAGAATTTTCGAAATGCAATTAGAATTAACCTCTCCATGAATACGTGACAATCGTGGCTCTTCATACCCGTCAATTTGTTTTCCTTCGGATCGACACATCTTCTCAGATTTGACACATATCCGTCTGGAAATTTTAGGCCCTGGATCCACCGACAAAGTCTCACTTTATCCTCCTTGTCCAGTGAGAAAATTGACTTCGGCAGGAACTGTTTTCCATTCTCCTCTATCAAATACAACGTAGGGCGTTTGCATATTTCTTCTAAGTCCAACCTGGCCTTGGAATTGTCTTTCGTTTTTCCCTTTACGTCCATCACAGTATTAATTATGTTATCAAACACATTCTTCTCAATATGCATGACATCAAGATTATGTCTGATCAGATTGGTACTCCAATATGGCAGATCCCAGAATATGCTCCTCTTTGTCCAGTTATGATCTCTACCAAATCTATCGTACTTGTACCCAGTTGTAGGATCTTCGATAGCACTTGGAAAATCTCTAACCTCCTCCCATATCGTGGCTCCGTACCACCTTGGCGGTGGATCACCCTTCTCTACAATGCCGACACGAAATACATTCATGTTCCTTCTGAACAGATGATCTTTTGACAGGAATTGCCGATGACAATCAAAGAAGCACGGTTTTCCTCCGTGTTTCAAACAGAAAGCCTTAGTATGGTCCATGCAATACGGATATGAGAAACGGCCATGAGTGCTCCATCCAGATAACATTCCATAGGCCGGAAAGTCGTTGATGGTCCACATAAGGGTTGCCTTCATCTGAAAATTCTGCTTCCTGGAAACATCGTACGTGTTAGCGCCTACTTCTCATAACTGATTCAACTCATCTATCAAAGGCTGTAAGTACACATCAATGTTCCTCTTGGGATCGTTCGGACCAGGAATTATAACGGTTAAAAAAATGTACTGAGTTTTCATGCACATCCAAGGCGGTAAGTTATACGGAGTGACAATCACAGGCCAGCACGAATACTGGGATCCCGAAAGACTAAAAGGAGTAAAACCGTCAGAAGATAGCCCCAACCTGACATTACACGGATCTGAAGCAAAATCAGGATACACTCGATCAAAGTGCTTCCACGCTTCTCCATCGGATGGGTGATCCAACACTCCTTCAATCTGTTCTCGCATGTGCCAACTCATATTTTCGACCGTCTCTTTCACCATAAATAATCTTTGCAACCGCGGCATTAAAGACAAGTAGTGCATTGAATCGGTCGGTCTTCTTGTACCGGTAGACCTTCCTGTACTAGTGGTCTTATAGCGATCTGCACCACAAAATCTGCACACATCTGTGTCCTTGTCGTCTTTGTAGTACAGCATGCACCCATTGCGACAAGAATCAATTTTCTTGTATCCCATCCAGAGCGATCTGACCATCCTCTTAGACCGATAGAAGTCTTTAAGTAACTTAGCACCCGCCGGCAAGATCTCTATAATCAACTCCAACACTCGATTGTAGCATTCTTACGACATGTTAAAATCTGACTTAATACTCAACAGTCTTGTAACCACCTCCAATGGTGAATAATCCTCACAACCAGGATACAATGGAGTCCTTGCATTCTCCAGCAACTCCATGAACTTTGCAGCATCGACATTCGGGGCCTCCTCATCTGCATCATAAACGAAACTAGGCCCCGCAGCGTCGAAAACCATGTTCACGCATCCGTCGTCGTATGCATGATTATCTGAAACAAAATTAGGTCTCGTATGCATATACGGCTCAACATAAGGCTCCGACTCTGATGCTAAAGACAAAAGTTCTCCGTGTGCGGTCCACTGATAGTAATTAGGCGTGAAACCCCTCGAGTACAAATGATATGTCACTTCCACTTCTGGATAATATTTCACGTTATGACATTTCACACACGGACAATTAATTTTGGTGCCGTCCATGTACTGAGGGAACGCCTTAGCAAACTGCAGAAACTGCTCTACTCCCGCTATGTATTCATCCCGCACACCACACATATCATCAGGACGACGATTGTACATCCATGAACGATTCTGCAAGTAGTAATTCATATCCATTTGGAAATAATTCTGCAAAGATGGACACACATGTTCAGCGCAGTAACTAGTCAAACTGGGTGAAGTTGACTAAGTCTAGGCAATTATCCTTCACTAGACATAGACATGGAAGAAATATCGATATTTGCAGTGTCCAAACTTTCTAGTGTATATTACAGTAGAAAGACATGGTAACCGTGTGTAGGGGTACAACTCGGGCGGGGCATGGCTCTGCCTACCTGAGCTCACTGCCTACAGGGTAGTTACCCTAGCCTGCCTTACACTTGACCCTTTCTTTCCCTTCATCACTTGCACATCAGTGCATATCAGTGCACATGAGTAGTGTACATGACCTATTAGCCTATGCCCCAAGCCAATTCCTCTACTCGACTTGATATCATATCCTCTTCATATCAGATATTTGATTCCAAGATAGGAAAGGTTGACTGATACTTGATTCTAAAATTCCCTCCCCCCCTTTACCTATCAACTGATACCAACTAATATCAGTTCTTCCTAACACTCACATAGGGGCTGATCCACTTCATCAAAGACATCCTATCAAAAGACTGATACTATAAACCTTTTTTTACTTCATATAGCTGATACTAATATAACAAGTAATGGACTGAACTTTAAAGGGAATGGGATTGAATCAATAATGTAACAAACTGAACATTTAGGTCTGACCATTAACAAATGGGACTGAAACTCAAAGGCATTAGACTGAAAAAGATTGGAATATTAGACTGAACTAATTATCCTAAACTGATACCATACTCCAATGGGTATGAACTGGATGTAAGGGGGACTGAAACTGATACATACAACTATACAACTGAAGACTAATAATCTATCTATTTAACTAATATATGACACCTACTCTATATTTACATCTCTGTATTGGGCTACCCTCCCAATCCTTGCTTAAGTGCAGGCAACCTACTGCTGCCAAGTATAGTTCCAGCACTTTCCTTCCAAACTTGCTCTCTGTAGGAGCTCCCCGAGCCTCCTGTAATGAAACTAAGTCCCTTTGATGCCTGCACTCGAGTGGGCATCACTCTACTGTCCCAAAACCTGTGTATAGGCTCCAAAGCCAGCCTTGGCTATGCAAGGTCAAGCTATACTGCCAAGGCCAATTGTTGCTAAGCAAGTAACCTTGCTACTTCTACTAATTTACTGGGCCAAACCCGAGCCTTTTCTAGACTATCATTGCCCATCTATTTTGATCCCCCACAACCCGAGCTCTATCTAATATCAGTTAACCGATATGTATAGATGGGGTTATACACAGGGACTTGGACATGCTAAGTCCCCTTAGCAAGCTTTACAGCAGTTTTCACTGCTTACAAGGGTTCAAATACTTTAACCCAAATCCGAGCCCGAACCCGAGTATCTTCAACCCTGAGCCAACCCATTAACGGGTTTATCCATTTGGGTTCGGCCCGTGTGTGTGTGTGTCCGTGTGTGTGTGTCTATGTGTGTCTGTGTGTGTGTGTGTGTGTGTCCGTGTGTCCGTGTGTGTGTGTGTCTGTGTGTGTGTGTGTGTGTGTGTGTGTGTGTGTGTGTGTGTGTCCGTGGGAGAGGAGGAGGAGGAAGAGGGAGAGGAGTTAGGTAAGGGTTTACCTGAGGAAGAGGAGGAGTAGCTCGGATTGGGGGAAGAGGAGCTCGAGGAGGAGAAGCTCGAGGAGGATGAGCTCGACGGGGGGATAGGGGTCGACGGGGGGGAAGGGAGTCGTCGGAAGGGGGAAGGGGTCTTCGGGGGGGGGGGGGGGGAAGAGCTCGATCGAGGGAAATTTTTAATTTTTGAGTGAGAAGGAAAAAGGAAACAGCGTGCCCTAAGTAAAAAAGTTAGCGACATCAACATTCTACGTCGCTAAACGTCATAAATATTTTAATATATGGCGACATATTTTAATAATATGTCACTGAACATCGCTATTCAGCGACGTAATCTATCTAATGTCGCTGAACGTCGCTATTCAGCGACGTTTTGCGATGTCTTTAGAAAGGAGTCGCTATATTACATATCTAGCGACATAATTTTATTCCGTCGCTAAATTACGTCGCTAATATGGCATATTTTAGTAGTGGAGCAGTTCAATCCCTTCAAGATAAAGTATCACTTGAATCAGTACAAGATTCATTTTTTCTGGTTCCCTCCCGCAAGACGGACGAACATCCTATTCTCCTCAGCAAATGATTGAATCAAAAGGCTACATCCAATAGCGATGCTGAAAATGACGATAATAGACGACTTCAACTACGTCGTTACAGTCAACAATCAAAGAATATCATCCAAAAGATGGGCTCTCAATGATGGTAGGGGAAGGCGAACTCCTATTCGTATACCTGCTCCAAAAGGAAAGTCTCTACAATATAATAAAAAAATAAAGCATGATTTAGGCTATACTTTGCCAATCGTGACCCCAGATTTCACGACCCGTACCCGTATTTCGGATACGAAGCGTGTCCCAGCCCAGCCTACGCCGCAGTGTCGGCGGTAGAACGCTGTCTATAACTCCAAGTTACTGAACTATAATCACTTGGAAATCTATATCTCATCCACAGAAAAATTAAGACACAACCAAGATCAATGATATCCATGAAACTGAATAACAAAGAATATAAACTGAATGTTTCCAAGAATCTAGGTCACGTTCGGTGGACACAAATCCACTACCAATAGACGGAATAAAACAAATACATGAAATAACTGACTGAGTCTAAACTACAAACCAAATAACGACCTCAACTGCAAAGGCAACACGGTCTGACGCTGGTTCACAACTGCTTGTCTGCTCCTGGCTCAAACTCGGCTAAACCTGAAGAGATCATCAGGTTCTCAGAGGACTAGCAAGATACATAAAAACGAGTCTTTCTAACAGTTTATCATGCATAGAGAAAATCCAGAATAAAATAGAACTAATGAAACAAAGGTACACGAACCAGTGATCTGACTACGCATAAATGAACTGCTGGACGAAGATAAGAGAACTCATGTCAAGATGTCAATGGATAACCAAATCGAATACTCAAACCCTCGCCCCTAGTATGGACTCGCAAGTTTGATCAACTACTAACCCTCGCCCCTAGTGTGGACTCGCAGGTGCGGACAGTAACTACTAACCCTTGCCCCTAGCGTGGACTCGCAGGTTAGCTTTGAGATTTCGAGACAAGAAGGTATAGCAGTTCAGTATATGACTTACTTGTCCTATGACATGACACAATCAAGTACAAGTACGAACACGTCCAATAAACCACAAGGCTAACGGTGAACAAGGGCTATATATCAATGAAGTAAACTACTATAAAAATCACATATCAGCAATAAATGAAAGAGACTGGATAATGAAAAGCAGTGCATGTAAATAAAGCTGTAAAGAAAGGCAAGGTATACTTGCCTGTGGTCTTGAGCTGCGAATATGGGTCAAGTGCTGAGTCACCGTCTCCAATACCTATATTATGAATTTTTTCTAATTAATGCATGAAATTAACCAAAATAATTCTATATCTAATTATTGCTAATTACCCTATGTTTCTAGTAGCTTTAAACAGGCTTGAGTGGTTTCTACTTCTAATCTCTTTTAGAATTAACCCTTAGACTCATGTACTTAATGTTTTATACCTTAGTCATGTACCTACTTGCCTACATTTAATTTTTAGTTACTCTTCCATGGTTACTTCCTGTAACCCATAGCCTACATATATCCTTGCTACTGTTATGTAGACTTAGCCAAATCACTATTGAGTCTCCTACTGTTACCATTATCTGTACGCATTCCTATAGAGACTTTGTTGTAGAACATTCTTCCTCGACCATCATGTACCATTGTGCCTACCATTAACTTGGAACATTACATACTTGGTACAACTTCACAGGTGTCATGGGTTAAGCTACTGATACCTTACCATGTTCTGACATACTCAACACCCCCAACTGTATACATCCTGGGCATTACAATTTTCTTATATTCCAACCTTTGCTACAACCTTTCTAGTGTCCATGTATTCTACAATGGACACTACAGTTTGCCATAGTATTTGCTGTCCTTAAATCATATAGGTGAGTATCTATGTCTCTGAAACTTACCTACGACCTCTGAACTTGATACTTGAGTGCCCCATTATTCTGGTACACAAATCTTTGTAGGATTTTCCTATAACTAGGCCACCATTCTTCTATAACTCGTTATGTAATTGGACTTCTTCCCTGATACTTTGTTATCCACACGTTACTCTTACCTCACGTGGACCTAGTCCCTTCTAAAAGTCAACTGATATTAGGTTTTTCACTTCAACTTGACACCAGGTACATACCCCATGACACCCTGTCCTTAGTGTATCAAGGTACCCCTATATTCCATATACTCTATTCGTATGAGTACATAATGACCCCCCCTTTAACTGATGTCTTGACCTGTGTCATGTTCCCTATACAAAGCTACTCCTACATAACTGTAACCAACATTGCATCTATCCTCCTTTCCTATTTTGTTAGTACACTTCCTTCACACACCTGTAGGAGCCAAACCTCTGTTAAGTGGGTACAGGAGCTTGAGCCCCAACTCTATGGGTCTATTTCTCTATATTTGCAAAACTTGGATGTCAAACTATCTCTATTGTTCTAGATGTGGCCAAATATCCCACCTGGACTTATATGGTCACATAATATACAACAAGTGTCAATGAGTAAACTAGTGCTAAGGCTGGCACAAATATGTTGTATCAGTGATGTCCTTGCCCCTCTATACTTGTCTGCTACCTAGGTTGCACACATATAGATAAAGGTATGCAGGTCTATGGTACCACCCTATACTTTGTACATATCCTTTTATGAGACAGGGACTACTACTCCCTATACTCTAACCTCTGTTAGAACCTGTCTAGTACCCATGTGGGTTTTCCTACTGATACTTGTAGGGCACACCCTCCCCTAAACATTACTTGTCCATGTTAATCTTTGGCACACAGAAAAAAGGACTGTAATGCCTACTGAACATAGATACCATACATGTATGTATCATAGCTCCAGAACAGTACAACCTACTACTGTGGTATCTCTGA
Source organism: Iris pallida (assembly GCA_029216955.1). Taxonomy (NCBI): domain Eukaryota; kingdom Viridiplantae; phylum Streptophyta; class Magnoliopsida; order Asparagales; family Iridaceae; genus Iris; species Iris pallida. The sequence goes on along the minus strand of JANAVB010029417.1, from coordinate 2,365,995 downwards.
ATGTACTGCCACACTATAACATCTATGTGCATCACAGGTACCTAATCTATGTATATACAATACTATCATTAATTGCGTTTACCCACAGATGAACCACATCCTGATTCACTTAACCCTCGAGTCAACTAAATCTCTAACTAGTTTCTCATAGAAATTAATACAAATACCTTATTCTTATTCAAACATGATTGAGTTAACTAGGTTATAAGGAATCGATAGCCATGGTGGGTGGAGATTACCTGTTGGAAATCGAATGTTTTTTTCTCAAAAATCACCCCCTTCGAACGTGCTGGTCTTCTCGAACTTGAGGGCGCAGGACAATTAGGGTTTGGAAGGAGGGGTTTGATCGATTATATATATATACAAGCATTACTTAGATAGGATCGAATTTTGATATGGATTAAGCTGAGGGTGGAAGCAAATCTTGAGTTTAATCTGGGGGTTGCATCACAGGGAATTTGATCCTAAGGGTCGGCCTTTTGAAATTTGGATTTGAAAATTTTGTGCTAAGGTCCCTAGGCATTATTCAATTTACAAAAGTCCTCTAATGCTCTATATAGCTTAACTCCTATAGTAATTATATTTAAATATAATTACCAAGATAACAATAGTAATAAAAAATAGTAGCAAATAAATAAATAAAAATTAGTTCAAGGGCTCACACCAGATGCCTCTGAGTCTGACAAAGAGGAGAGATCTAACTCTTCTGACTCTGCCTCATGGGATTCGAATACCAGCATAGGACACGTCCATCGAGTGACCCTATCTTCCAATATGGTGACCACTGAGTTCTCAGAAGATGACGACGACTTCTCTAAAGCCCTTAAATCTGATCCTTGGGAACAAAGGATGGATACCCAATGGTAACTTCGCTTCGAGCAACGTGAACCACCTACTGAAGATCAATTAGTCCAGGTCGATATCGGAGACGAAACTTCTCTAAGGCCAATCTTCATCATTAAAAGTCTTCCTGAAGCAGATAAACAAGAACTAATCTAGCTCATACGGGAATACATTGACGTATTCACCTGGAGCTATAAAGATATGTCAGGATTCACTACAACAAAAAGCCCTATTAATGACGCTTGATAAGTGGTTTTCATGACGGCTGATGTGAAAGCGTCATCAAAGTTTAGCAAGACTAGAATCTATGACGGTTTACATTAAAAATGTTATTGATAGTGCTCCAGTGATACGAGCGTTATAAAAAAAGCACGAAAATTTAAGTCGAAACCACGACTCCTCCGCAATTCTCCCGCACTTAAAAAAAATTCTAAACCCTCTCTCTTTCTCCTTTTCCTTCTCCTCCCGCTCCCCAACTCCCCTCAGCCCACTCCCTGCTCTCCAACTCCCCTCAGTCCGCTCCCCGCTACCCAACTTCCCTCAGCCCGTTCCTCGTCTCCCTCGGTTACAGACTCCACCGCAGAGGGAAGGTTGTCACCGGCGTAGTCTTCACCACCGGTTTGTCCTAAAAACTCGATCATTGCTTATTTTATGCCCTAAATTCTGCCTCGACATGATTTTAGTAAAATCTCCTAATTTTTGACAACCATACATGCATCCATCTCTCCAAAATTAGGGTTCTTTTAGGATTTCCCGACGTCTTCGTCTACGTCGACGATGATCCGAAAAGGGCTGCATCATCGTTGACTTCTCTTGATTAAGTGAGTGATTTTGATTTAGATTTTTTCCCTAAAAAAAGATTTTGTTGGGAATTGTTCTATGTGCGCTTCATGTTCGATGAAATAATTGTAAGTACCAAATGCTTGTGTTCTTTGATTTTTTTTTTCTGTTTGTTCTTGTTTAAGGGAGTGTAATTGTATTTGGGAGCCGAGTCCGAAGCCTCTCCACAGTCACAGCCGCGACCCGGCGAGGTGCTGTGCGTGCCTGCGAGCCGAGTTCGAAGCCTCCCTTCGGATTCTGACCCTAAATTCTGGGGTATAAATTCTAAACTCTTGATTGATTTCAGTTTTTGGGTTTATTTTGTTTGCCGATGATGTTGTTGGATCTCGATCCCTACATAAAAAGGGTTTCGATCGACTGATACGTGTTGGGTTTGTTTTTGGCTTGACGATCCTACGATTGTCTTTGTTTGTGAAGCGGGAATGATCTTTAGATCATGTTCGGTTCTTTACTTGCTGTTGGATCATTTTCGGTTTCATGTTACCTAGCTGTTGTTGGAATTATTTGTGATGCATGCACTGTTAGTTTGGGTTTCTTGTATAAATTGTTACTTGGGTTCTCCTTCCTATACTTGTCATGGGATGTTGGTTTAGGTTTTCCTTATTATATATGTTGGTTTGGGAAAGATTTTTTTACTGTAGGAGATGTTTTGCTATTTGGATTAAAATTGTTGGTTGGGTATCTATTATGCATGATGGGTTTAACTTGGTACTATGGGTGTTTTTGTTGGAAGCTTTTCGATATAAATCACATGCGGGTATATATTAGTTGGAAGTATTTCTATTTCGGGTTTGACATCTCCATTAGCATGCAAGCGTCGTTGATTTTGGGACTACGTCGACTATGCCATGCCTGGATGTTTTACTTTATTTGTCGGTTTTGGTTTTTATTAGAGTACTCTGATACTCTTGGTGATGATCGTTCGACCAAATGAACCAAAGCGTTGCAGATCGTATCGGATACACTGGCTCCATGTCGGGACATGTCCTATACGTGTTATGGCACGCTAGTACAGCAGATGATGATTGATCCTTATCTGAGACATCTTATATATCTCATTTCATTTCTTGTCGTTGGTCGTAGTTTGTATGTTGGTACTGTTGGGTTGTTCATTCTGGGTGCAGATACGCTCGTGTTTGTACGGGTCGATACTGGATACGGATGTGAGGATACCTTCGTGTCGATGATGTAGCCTCTCTACTGTTACAGCCGCGACCCGACGAGGCGCTGTGCGTGCCTGCGAGCCGAGTCCGAAGGGTCCTTTCGGATTTCGACACCAAATTCTGGGGTATAAATTCTAAATTCTTGATTAATTTCAGTTTTTGGGTTTATTTTGTTTGTCGATGATGTTGTTGGATCTCGATCCCTACATAAAAAGTGTTTCGATCGACTGATACGTGTTGGGTTCGATTTTGGCTTGACGATCCTACGATTGTCTTTGTTTGTGAAACGGGAATGATCTTTAGATCATGTTCGGTTCTTTACTTGTTGTTGGATCATTTTCGATTTCGGGTTACCTAGCTGTTATTGGAATTATTTGTGAGGCATACATTATTGGTTTGGATTTCTTGTATAAATTGTTGCTTGGGTTCTCCTTCCTATACTTGCTGTGGGATGTTGGTTTAGGTTTTCCTTATTATACATGTTGGGTTGGGAAAGATTTCTTTGCTGTAGGAGATATTTTGCTATTTGGATTAAAATTGTTGGTTGGGTATCTATTATGCATGATGGGTTTAACTTGGTACTGTGGGTGTTTTTGTTGGGAGCTTTTCGATATAAATCACATGCGGGTATATATTAGTTGGGAGTATTTCTATTTCGGGATTGACATCTCCATTAGCATGCATGCGTCGTTGATTTTGTGACTACGTCCACTATGCCATGCCTGGATGTTTTACTTTATTTGTCGATTTCGGTTTTTATTAGAGTACTCTGATACTCTTGGTGATGGTCGTTCGACCAAATAAACCAAAGCATTGCAGATCGTATCGGATACACTGGCTCCGTGTAGGGACGTGTCCTGTACGTGTTATGGCACGCTAGTACAGCAGATGATGATTGATCCTTATCTGAGACATCTTATATATCTCATTTCGTTTCTTGTCGTTGGTCGTAGTTTGTATGTTGGTACTGTTGGATTGTTCATTCTGGGTGCAGATACGCTCGTGTTTGTACAAGTCGATACTGGACACGGATGTGAGGATACCTTCGTGTCGATGGCGTAGCCTCTCCACAGTTGCAGCCGCGACCCGGCAAGGCGTTGTGCGTGCCTGCGAGCCGAGTCCGAAGGCTCCCTTCGGATTCCGACACCAAATTTTGGGGTATAAATTCTAAACTCTTGATTGATTTCAGTTTTTGGGTTTATTTTATTTGTCGATGATGTTGTTGGATCTCGATCCCTACATAAAAAGGGTTTCGATCGACTGATACGTGTTGGGTTCGATTTTGGCTTGACGATCCTACGATTGTCTTTGTTTGTGAAGCGGGAATGATCTTTAGATCATGTTCGGTTCTTTACTTGCTGTTGGATCATTTTCGGTTTCGGGTTACCTAGCTGCTGTTGGAATTATTTATGATGCATGCATTGTTGGTTTGGGTTTCTTGTATAAATTGTTGCTTGGGTTCTCCTTCCTATACTTGTTGTGGGATATTGGTTTAGGTTTTTCCTATTATACATGTTGGGTTGGGAAAGATTTCTTTGCTGTAGGAGACGTTTTGCTATTTGGATTAAAATTGTTGGTTGGGTATCTATTATGCATGATGGGTTTAACTTGGTACTGTGGGTGTTTTTGTTGGGAGCTTTTCGATATAAATCACATGCAGGTATATATTAGTTGGGAGTATTTCTATTTCGGGAATGACATCTCCATTAGCATGCCTGCATCGTTGATTTTGGGACTACGTCCACTATGCCATGCCTAGATGTTTTACTTTATTTGTCGGTTTTGATTTTTATTAGTACTCTGATACTCTCGGTTTTTCGATATAAATCACAGACTCTAAATTTGACAGACTCTAAAAGTGAGGGTTTTGCTTTTTTTTTTCAGGGTTTTGCTATACGTACATGTGCTATGGACAGTCTTCATGTGACCAAGTTGAAGCGTTATAAGTGTGCTTCTTCGCTACAGTATTTGTAAGATTTTTGATGTCGATAGTTTTGATGTAGCTAAAGTGTACTCTATATTGGATACTCTATATATTTTGAGAAGATGTATATAATGAAATGGAGAAATGTAGAATGGTAGCTAAAATACTCTATTTTGAGACAGTAAAATGGAGAATGGTACTTTATATTACATTTTAATGCTTTGTTGTGAATATGGTTCAAAGTGGTTGTTTTCGAAATAAATTGAGCAGCATTTGGAATGTCATGCAGTATAGAGTGTTATAAATGTGATACAACGACCATATACAGCGGTTTTTCATAATTATCCATAACGCTTTGAAAATAAAACGTAGCAGAAATTCAACCTATTAATGAAGGTTTTGGATGAATTATCTATAACGCTTTTAAAAACATTTATAACACCCGATTTCATAACGCTTGGACTGAGAAAAAAAGCATCATGGTTTGCAATTAATGACGCTTTTTAGCCGTCATTAAAAGGTATTTTTGTTGTAGTGATTAGATCCTTAGATCGCTACCCACGAGCTTAATATTCTGCCAAATGCTAGGCCAGTCAAACAACAACAGCGACGATTCCTACCTGATATAATAGATGCTATAGAAGCTGAAGTCAAGAAGCTCTTCGCTTGTGGCTTTGTCAGAGAAGAGTAACATCCGGACTGGGTGGCTAACATTGTCCCAGTTATGAAGAAAACATGGAAGGTCCGAGTCTGCATCGACTTTAGAGATCTTAATAAAGTTTGTCCCAAGGATGAGTTTTCTCTTCCGATCACTAATTTCATGATCAATAACACTTGCGGATTCGAGTGGATGTCTTTCATGGACGGATTCTCCGGATACAATCAAATTAGGATGAACCTTGAAGATGAAAAATATACATTTTTGTACTCCTCTGGGAGTCTATTGTTACACAGTCATGCAGTTCGGTCTCAAGAATGCCGGTGCAACTTATCAGCGAGCCATGAGCACCATCTTTCGTGAATATTTGCTGAAGAAAGTCGAATGCTATGTTGACAGAACGATATTACTGTCAAAAGTCGTCTAAAGGAAGATCACATTCAAGACTTAAGAACTATCTTCAATCTAATGCACCAACATCAACTTAAGATGAATTCCAACAAGTCATTTCTAGGAGTCTCTAGTGGTAAATTTCTCGGATTCGTTATTACCTCTAAGGGTATACACATTGACCCCGAGAAAGTCAAAGACATTCAAGAGATGCGTCCTCCGCGCAACCTAAAAGAGCTACGAGGATTTCAGGAATGGCTTGCGTACATCAGGAGATTCATCTCAAATCTCTCTGGATGCTGTAGACTATTCACTCAATTAATAAAAAAAGGTGTGTCTTTCGTTTGGACCAAAGAATGTCAGCAAGTATTTGAAGACATAAAGTGGTACTTGATGAACCCTTCAGTCCTAGTGCCTCTAGTCATAGGAATACCCTTCCTGGTGTATATTCGAGCAATGGATCATTCTCTGGGTGCCTTACTAGCCCAAAAGAATAAGGAAGGTCATGGGCAATCCATCCATTATCTCAGTTGCACAATAATTAGTACTGAACATCGATACAGCCTAGTAGAAAAAGAATGTTTAGCCTGATATTCGTTGTCCAGAAAACATGATATCATATCACGGGCCAGACCATTCATGTCATCTCTAAAGTCAACCCTCTCCGAGTCTTGATGAAAAAATCCAGTACACTCAATTCCAGACTCACTACATGGGCTATATTGCTAGCACAGTATGGTATGGTCTATGTTCTATAAAAGTCTGTTAAGGGTCAAGCCCTAGCTGACTTTCTGGCTGCTCACCCAATTCCTGAGACTTCTACACTCTATGATGAAATTTCTGATGAAACTCTGGAATCTAACATGATTTTAGAAGGAATTCCTGCTTGACGTCTATTCTTCGATGGTGTATCCAGAATCGGACCCAAAGGTACTATCATCGCTAGAGTTGGAATTATTCTTGTATCTTTCGAAGGACTAGCCGTTCAAAGAGCCTATTCACTAGACGAGCCATGTTCTAACAAAGTCGTTGAATACAATGCTCTACTCATCTGTCTCCAATTGGCTAAATTGTTGGATATCGAATACCTGGAAGTATACGGAGACTCGAAACTGATTGTCAATCAGGTTAGAGGCACGTACGAAGTTTGGCATCAAGATCTTGTTCCATACCATGAAGCAGCAGTCAAACTGGCTACATCATTCAAAGGCTTCTTCATTGAACATGTATGTCGATCTTGCAATACAGAAGCTGATGCACTTGCTAATCTAGCAGCAGTATTAGCGATCCCTGTGAAAAGACAACAGATGATCGTCATCACTAACAGGAAATTATTCTGTATCGAAAATAATTTACACCTTGAATATAGCAATTTAGTCGAGATTTGCACTACTAGCGAAGACTGGAGAGCTCCTTTCATTGACTTTGTGGTACATAACAGCTTACCTGAAGATCCCAAAGAAGCCACAATAATCTGTCGGCGATCACTCAGATTCTACTACAATCATACCTCCAAAATACTATATAGGCGATCATTTGACGGTATGCTCTTATGTTGTCTTGAGGGAGGTGAAGCAAAACAGATACTACGTGAAGCTCATGATGGTATCTGTGGTATACATCAGCCTGGTCCTAAGCTACAAGATCGGATCCGACGCATGGGATATTATTGGCCAACCATGGTGTCTGATGCCATTGAATATTCAAGAAAATATCGAGCATGCCAAATCCTTGCGGATTTCATTCATCAACCATCAGAATTCTTGCATCCAATTGCAGCATCATAGCCCTTCGAAGCTTGGGACATGGATGTCATTTGTCCCGTTAATCCGCCTTCATCCCGAGGACATCGGTTTATCATAACTATAAACAATTACTTCTGAAAGTGGGCCGAAGCTATACCCTTGGCTGAAGTCAAGACAAGCAGTGTCATCAACTTTATTAAACATCATGTGATCTACAGATTCGACGTTCCTCGGCGAATCATCCATGATAATGGACCTCAATTCATTAGTCAGAAGTTTACTCGATTCTGTGATGACAATCGGATCAACAATGTTGCTTCTACAGTCTATAGTCCCGCTGCTAACGTTTAGCTGAAGCATTCAACAAAACGATCATCAAGCTTCTCAAGAAGTTCATTTGCACTAATAAACATAACTGGAGCGAAAAGCTTTGAGAATGTCTATGGGCCTACCGTACTACCGTACGCACTCTGACAGGTTGCACACCTTTCTTTTTGGTGTATGGATACGAAGTTGTCCTGCCATTGGAGATTCAAATCCCTTTTCTAAGGATTGCCATTGCCAACGAGCTCACAACAGAAAATAATAATTGTCTTCGACTTCAGGAGCTTGAAGCACTTGACGAGAAGCGGCTACTAGCCCAACAACACATCGAGCTATATCAAGCCCGTATCTTAAAAGCCTTCAACCGTAAGTCAAAGAATGAGCATTTCAAAAAGGCGAGCTAGTCCTTACCGTCAGACGTCCTAAGACTATGACACACAAGAGTAAGGGCAAGTTCGAACCAAAGTGGGAAGGTCCCTACATTATAAGCAAAGTTTTTTCTAACGGAGCTTATCAACTATCAGGGATGGATAGCTGAATCGTTATGATGGCTATCAACGGCAAATTCCTGAAGAAGTACCATGTTTGAAAGTGTGTACTATATTTTTTGACAAATATTATACATACTTCATAATCTTTGAAATTTCCAGTAGAGTCTATCCAGATCTTATGACCCACAAATCTGCTATATTATCATAAACATCATCTTTTGAAACCCAGCTGTTTTAGAGATATCTTATCCTTGAGTCCCAGTTGACCCATGGATAAACAACAGATATACGAATTCACGTCCACATTACCTCTAAATTCTACTATCTACATCAACGACTCATCATATCACCTCTAAAAATTATATTGTCTGTATTAAACGACCCATCATTGACAAAGGTTGTTTCAAAAAGGATAACATCACAACAAATGAGCAAACGGAAGGGTTATTTATTTCTTTCTCCATAAGAAGGAGTAAAGGACTACATTTACAAGGAAATGAAAGCAAGCTACATCTTAGAACATATCAAAGAAGGAAACATTAAAGACAAGAAAGATGTCCTATTCATTTGCCCGAGGATGGCCATGCTTGGGCAGGTACCATTCCCTCAACCATTGTGTATAGGAAGGCCCTAACTGGTCAAGGTCATCCATAGGAGCTGAGTGATTGGAGCTCCCGGTACCAGTGCCTTCTGAAGCCGTTTCTTCCTTTATTGGAATTTCGACTTTAGGAATTAGTTCCTCTTTAATAGTCACATAGTTCCTTTTTGATAAAATGAGATGTCACTTCCTCTTTGACAGCGACCTCAGCTTTTGGCATCACCATGGATGCTACAGAAAGACAAATGGAAACAAAAGTTAGAATCATGAAAAATCACTCTTATAAAAGATAAAGTGACTTTAACTCTCGCAATGACAGAGTACTAGTCTTTAAATGGCGCACAAAGTCAGTTCTTGACTTGCACATAACATTTGGCAGTTGATAATTATGCATGCATCCTGAATAATGTAATTCGTGCAGCATGACAATATGCGCATCATGGCACATGGTGCATGATATACTGAGGCAACGCGTTTGGAGAATGGCACAAACGCCGACTAGCAATCTGAAAGAGGCAGTCGACGTTGGCCTTGATTGCGTTACACGCGGATGGCGTGAACTCTGACGTTCGTCTTCCTCAATTGTTTATTTTCCTTCAAGATTGGAGTGAGCCTCCTCGGTTTTCACCGACGACGACGTGTGCTGTGGTGCTCTCTATGGCATCGCTCGTGATGGAGTTTCGGCGGCACCTTTGCCCTTCGTGGCGGTGGATCTCTTCGGTGCCATGGCCGACAGTGAGGAAAGTTTCGTGAACTTGGACGAAAGAGTTTGGAGAAGATTTATAAATAAAGAACTCTCTCTCTCCCCTCTCAGTGGGCTATTTATAGCCTAAGACACAAACGTTTCTTATTCATAGTATTTCAAATTTTGAAACTTTTCAAATTTAAAAACTTTAAAGGGGGTCTTGTAGAAGCCTAAAAAGTATAATTATTATCATGTTCTACTCATAAATGGCGCCAGAGTACAAATCATCAAATGGTGCTGGCCATCAGATGGCGTACGGCATCAGTTGGCGCTAGACGTAGGTGGCGCTGGCTGACACATGACAAGTTTTTTTGAGAAGCTGAAATAGTTGTCATAATTACTGACAACACGTTAGTTGGGAAAAATATGTTTGAATACCGAACGCGCAGCCTCGAGAAGATTATGTTAGATTTGTCATAATTACTGACAGCTGCCTCGCGCCATTAGCAGTTGGCACGAGATAATCAAATATCATTATACTAAGCAGGGTGCATTAAACAGCAAATAGCGTCTGACGTCATTCAATATTCGACGCCATCTGATCAAATCATCCAGAAGTAGTTAGATGACGTGGCGCATATACCACTTATCTCGAAGAACGTGTACGTGATACTACCCATGACAAGCGCATCTCTCTCACAGAATGCCACGCATCCAAGTAGTTAAACCAACCGTTCACACGATTGGGTGAATGGTGCACCAAATGCAGTGTACGCCAATCAGGATAACTACTTAACAATTATCTCTAAACTCTATAAATAGAGTTTCAAATCACTTCAAAAGAATCACTAATGATCATAATCTCCTGAGCACTTGTTGCAGCACTCTCCAAAGCCTTTCTTCTTCGACATCGCATCGTCCAAGGAATGAAGTGATCATTTTCTGATCAGATTCCTACAGTCGTACTTCCCAAGAAATTAAATTATACTCTTGTACCTTTTTCAGTTTGTAACCAAACTTTTGTTTTTACAAACATGTGCGGCCATACGTGCATGCGACCTCACGGATGTGCGGTCTCCGTGCACGTAGTTTCGCGCTCAGTCGATCGCTAGCAGCGACGCAGGGGGCTTGACCCAGGGGCAGTGTGCGACACAACTTGGCTAGTGATGGAGGAGAAGATGAAGTAGAAGATGGAGGAGGAGATCAAATCATAAAGGAAGAAAGGAGAGGAGGTTGAACAGTTGTTCGAAAGTACAAGCGTGCCTGGTACGTCTGAGCTCCTACAGCGGTCTCGCAGAGCAATCTACTCGCGTGGAAGGTGAGTGAACAGTGTGCTTTTTTTGAATTATTAGTACGGGTTGGGTTTGGGTTGTCCTGATTTGTTTATTACCCGAACGGACACGTTTGGCTTAAATAGGGGATGTGGGCTCTTATGTTGGGCCAGAGAATAGGGATTTGGGCTGGGCTTCTTGTATAAAAGAAAAATATGTGTGTGTGTGTGTGTGTGTGTGTGTGTTGTTTGCAAAAACAAAAAGTTGTTCTATTACAAACTTTTGAAAAGAGTACAAGAGTACAATTTGAATTCTGGGAAAGTACAACTGTAGGAATCTGATCAGAGGACGATCACTTTATCCCTTGGACTATGTGAACTTGAAGACTAGAGCCTCTGGAGAATGCAGCAACAATTTCGTAAGAGTTCTTGATCTCTCTCTGTCCTTTAATAATGATTGAAAACTCAATTTATAGAGTTCTGGAAATAACTGTTTTGGCAGTTATTCTGATGTGCACGAGGCTGGGTTGAGCCACATTAGGCTGCGCCAACCTCATGTTGTGCCAACTTTCATTCAGTTATCAGTCGTATACTAACTGTATTTAGACACGTGGCATCATGTGATTGAGATGCGCGTGGTCGTGTACAGGATAGTAGACACGTCTTGAGAGATTAGTGGCATGTGCGCCACGTCATCCTGCTTTGGAAATGAAAATTTTCTCAACTTTATCAGGTTGTGTGAGCTTCAGTCAACAAGTTAAACTGCGCCTGATTAGACTGCGCCTGGACATATGGCAGTTTTAAGAAATAGTTGTTCAGATTGTGCCTAGGCGTAACTAAGGATTTTGTTTTAGATTGCGCCTAGGCGCAACTCATAAGATGTGCAGGACAGCTGTCAACCAACTCTCCTCGAGCGGCACAATTCGAGAGATTCGAAGAGATTTTCCTCGTTTATTGTGTTGTCAGTTGTCAGTATTGTCAGGTAATGATGGCTATTAAATGTCAGACGCCACGTAGACTTTGGCACAATATGACTGGGCATAGTCTGATATATAGTGCAACCTGATCAATGGCGCAGTTTGATTTCTGAACTCCATATTAGTGGCACAGCTTGATCTTTGGGGCGCAACTTGGTTTCTGAGTAGTAAATATATGGCGCAACTTGATTTTTAGGCCCTACAAGACCCCCTTCAAAGTTTTCAAAACTTAAAAATATTTCAAAGTTTTGAAATACTTTGAATTTATAAAAGTTTTGATTGAGTCAAGTTGTGCCAGTCAACGCCCGGTCAACACAATTAAATCTCTTTCTCGAAAACACTCAATCTTCTCTTCATCTTCCTGAGTTTCATTGATGATTTTCAGTTTACCATGAGGAATATGAAGAGTCAGTTTGGTGATATATATGTAGGGGTTGATCTTTGTACTTTATTCTTCATTTCTGTAATTTTGATGGCATCTAAGAAGAAGGAGATGGAGACCAATGTTGTCACTGAAATCGAGTCTCCTGAAGCGAAACCTGACGTCACGCCTTCGACTTATTTATTGGAGACAGACCCAACATTGAGGGTGGTGAACTTTTTAGACTGTTTCGGTTTAAACCCAACAGTCTTCAATCGCTCGAGTGATGGACCGTCCTCTGAAGAACGTGGCGATTCGGAAGGATTCCTTAATCTGATGCGTCGCTTGGGGATTCGCAATATGCAAGAATTGGAAGTCGCCCTTCGTCAGACCGATGAAGACAAGAAAAATGAATAATGTTTAAGCGTATTAACTTTTTATTCTCTTTTCTTGTGTCCTTGTCTGTAGGGGTCCACCCATCTTTATGCAATAAAATCTATAATTTCTGATATATTATGTGGCTGTGATTTCAAATGGCGCACGTAGATGTGTTCCTTTGGCTAATTCAATGCTTATTGTTTCATTTGGGAGACACATGGCAGCCATCACATGGTTTCACGCACCTATTATTTAGTTCTTTCCCGAAATAGACTCCTAGAATGACGCGCCTGTTTCATCTTCAACACTTTTAAAAGGATAACCAGAAACGAAAGAGACATTCATACTTTCTCAAAACAAATGGTTTCTCACAAGGTTTCACTATCCATAAGTTCACTTGCACCACTTCGTCCTGATGCTATTCGTTTGCATGTTGCGCCTTCAAAAGTTGGTAAGTTTCAACAAAGAACCAATGGTATGAGCATTTTTCTTTTGCGCCACTTTTAAAGATAAGTACTGATTTACGCATTATAGACGTTGTTAATATGTGCTAACTATTTCTGAGAATAGGCGCGCACTGTGATCCAGTGTTTAGCTTCGATCAGAGGCGCACACAGCTGATAGGCGCCTGTTTGATCGACGCATACTGTTGGCAAATACGCATGTTGATCGGCATACAGTTTTGATATGTGCCTGTTTGATCGACGCATACTATTGAGATGCGCCTGTTGATCGGCGTGCAGTTTTGATATGTGCCGGTTTGATCAGCGCACAATGTTGAGATGCACCTGTTGATCGGCGTGCGTTTTGATATGCACCTTTTGATCAGCGCACACTGTTGAGATGCGCCTGTTGATCGGTGCGCAGTTTTGATATATTTTACTAACTTTTCTTTCTTTACTCATATTTGCAGAAGTTTGGTTGACAAGCTTCTTCAAAACAGGCATCGGCAACCTAGATGCTGTAAAGAGCATTTTTCTGACACCCACATTAGACAGCTCATGTGATTCTGACACTCAAATCAGACAGCTCAGGACTCTTCATGTTCAAGAAGGGTCTTCCTCAGATGGTAGGAAGAGCCTTTATACATGAGAGTTGGATGGTGGGGAGACAGAATTAGGAATCATATCACAAGGGTGATCTCATTCCTAGTTCTCCTGGCTGGCCGTCTTCTCTCCACCAGTTGTATTGACAGTAGCTTATTTTTGAGCTGCTATACTCTGTGGTTCCCCTCTAGTCTTTCTGAGAGAGAAGACCAGAGTGATTCTATTGTCTGGCTCGTTGCTTCAGGTCGAGACGACAAGGAACTGGTACCAACAAATAAGAAGATCCAAAGATGTAATAGACCTTCATTGTTATATTTAGAATGAAAATCCGAGATGTAGTAGATTTCCATCAAGAAGTATCTATGTTTTTAAAGAAGGAATAAAGAATAATTTTTCTCTCCTTTATGATTTGATTTTGATGTGATGATATGGAAAACAGAATCTAAGAGAAATGTGAATGTGATAAGTTGCTGATGTGAATAACCAGAATTCAGAAGTATGGAAAATGCGAACTCTCGTTATGAAAAGTCAATGGTCACTTCAATTTTCGAGGAAGAAACAATAAATGAATAGTCATTTCGAATCTCGAAAAAAAAAATGAACAATCACGTCGATTTTTGAAGAACGGTCAATGAATGATCAGTTATAAATGAACGAACAGTTATAAATGAACGAACAGTTATAAATGAAATAAACAGTTGAGCTTCTTTCAAAAGGTTGCATCAGTTCTCGAGGTTGACTGTCTAGTTATTCTGTCTATAAATAAAACAAAACCTTCATAGATATCATCAATTTCTTTCCTTTCTGTATAAAATGTCTTCCAAAGATTTGCTCACTCTGAAGATTGAAGGAAAGACCGAAACACCTCCTGCTGAGCCTCCGATGCCTCTTTAGAAAGAAAGGGGTGAAGGCTCAACCGCTCCTACACCAGGACAAGACTTGATTGCGAAGCTGGTGGAGCCTGGGAAGACTGCCGAAGAAGAGGCATTAAGGATGGATGCTTGTAAGTTTTTTGTGAGTTCAAACAATGAGATGTTTGAACTGTTGGCAAACTATGTATTTAATCATGAAGGATCGGGGCCTCCTCCTCGTCCTTAATATTATGTAACTCCATCCTGCTTTTGAATAAAATGGACTTTTATTTACATCATGTCTCTAAAATAAAGTATATTTTGCTTTTATACATAATATTTCTTGAGAAATTTGCCATTGATAGGCATCATAGCCACTCTTCCATCCATATCTATTAATTGATAGGCTCCATTTGAAAAAAATTTATTTACCATATACGGCCCTTCCCGTTTTGCCTCGAACTTGCCTTTGCTCATATGTGTCATAGTCATAGGACGTCTGACTGTAAGAACTAACTCGCCTTTCTGAAATGTTCGTACTCTGACTTTGCGATTGAAAACCTTTAAAATCTGGGCTTGATAAAGTTCAATGTGTTGTTGAGGTAGTAGCCTTTTCTCGTCGAGCGCCTCCAATTCTTGAAGTCGAAGACGATCATTATTTTCTGTAGTAAGCTCATTAGCAATGGCGATTCTCAATGATGGAATTTGAATCTCCAGAGGTAAGACAGCTTTACATCCATATACTAGAGAAAAAGGTGTGCAACATATGGGGTTACAGACAGTAGTGCGATATGCCCATAGACATTCTCCAAGTTTATCACTCCAATTACGTTTGTTAATAGAGATAAACTTTTTAAGGAGTTTGATAATGGACTTGTTGAATACTTCAGCTAACCTGTTAGCCACAGGATTATAGGCCGTAGAAGCGACATTATTGATTCTGTTGTCATCACAGAATCTATTAAACTTCTGGCTGATAAATTGTGGCCCATTATCATGGATGATTCGGCGAGGGACCCCAAATCTGTATATCACATGATGTTTGATGAAGTTGATGACACTACTAGTCTTTACTTCAGCCAAAGATATAGCTTCTGCCTATTTGGAAAAATAATCGGTTATAGCTAAGATGAACCGATGTCCTTTAGATGAAAGAGGATTGATAGGGCCAATTATATCTATGTTCCAAGCTTCGAAGGGCCATAAGGCAGCAGTCGGATGAAGAAATTTTGATGGTTGATGAATGAAGTCTGCATGAATTTGACATGCACGGCATTTCCTTGCATAGTCAATAGCATCTGATACCATAAAGGGCCAGTAGTAGCCCATACGTCGAATACGATCCTGTAGTTTAGGACCAGGCTGGTGTGCTCCACAAACGCCATCATGAGCTTCGCGTAATATCTGTTTTGCTTCATCACCAGTAAGACATCTCAAGAGTAACCCATCAAAAGTTCTTCGATAAAGAGTTTTAGTACTATAATTATAATAGAATCGAAGCGATCGGCGACGAATACTTGTAGCTTCCTTAGGATCTTCTGGCAATATGTCATGTACTACAAAATCAATGAAAGGTGTTCTCCAGTCCTCACTAATGACATTGACTTCAATTAGATTGCCGAATTTAATGTTGTGGTTGTTTTCAACACAAAATAGTTCTCTATTAGAGATAACAACCATTTATTGTCTTTTGACTGCCACTGCCAATACCGCAGCTAGGTTAGCTAAGGCATCGGCTTCTGTATTGCATGTACGATGTACATGTTCGATAAAGAACCCTTTGAACGAAGAAGCTATTCTGGTTGCTGCTTTATGGTATGGTACCAAATTTTGATGTCGGACTTCATATATGCCTCTAACCTGATTAACAATCAGCTTAGAGTCACCATATACTTCGAGATATTCAATATTCAATTGTTTGGCTAATTGGAGTCCAATGAGTAAGGCATTGTATTCTGCTATATTGTTAGAGCATGATTCGTTGTAACCCCACCTTCCATATTTTTTTAAATATATAATATTTTTAGAGTTTATTAATTATCTATAATTATTTAAGTGTTAAATAAATTTTTAAGCTTTCAATACTATTATTATGTTCTAAACTAATAAAGCCTTGGGCCGCCTTCTTGGGCTTTCCTTTAATACTGATTTCAATATTAATCATGATACTGTAGTTCATTTCCTATTATTTTTGAACTCTAAACGAATTCTTCAAAACCATTTCTTCTTCTTCCTTTTCAAGCAGAAGGTTGCGTGAGGAGTAAGAGAGAGAGATTCAAATCTCTAACAAATTTTCCAGTCTGGAGTTTTTATTTTTCCCGCCATTCCTAACCAACTATAAACCCTATTTAATTGCCACAAATCTCCCATTCTTTATTTCTTATCGATTGATTCTCCAGATCTTCAAATTAAAATTTAAAAAGGAAGAGCAGATCCCCTACTCTTCTTTCCTTCATTTAATTTCGGTGGTGAGCAGCCATCAAAACAGCATCGATGACGACGAGGAGTTCTTCATCACGACGAGGGAGGCGTAGCCACTAGTTCGAGCAAACAACGGCGAGTGGATCTTCGACGATTCGGCAAGCTGCATTCGTGTGAGTTTTAAAATCTGGACTCAATCTATTCTTTGATTGTTCTTCCTTGGATCTAACTTCGAGCATATTTTTTATGGTGATTCGAGAGTAGACAAATTTGTTTTGAGTTCTCCCTTCAAATTCTTGGCCGGTTCAACTCAGTTTCTGGACGATCATTGAAGAGGTAAAGATTGCTCGTGATCTCGTATTTGTGTTATACACTCTGTTAATTAATATTCTTCATCTTTATATCAATTTTGTAGATCGGTTTGAAGATTAAGAATTGGTTTAATTCGATCCAGTGAGTATTCTTTCGATTTTCCCTCATACCTAAATTGAATGATAGTTGCTGAGCATGATTCCTTTTGAACGAGTCGATTATGATCATTATTTGTAGTAGAAGTTTTAATCTAAGAAGAGCGTGTCCAGTTCGTGAATTGTGTCAGCAGTGTGTTAGATCAGACACTCTCAGGTAATTCTAAGATCTTTCCTATAGAACTGAAGTTGATGAATAATTAGGTTACTCTATTTCAACATATTTTAGAAATTTTTAAGTTGTTTACATGCCTATAATTCATAACTCAGTTATTGATTGATCACTTAAAGAACCGGTTTAGTAGTTCTCCCATTCCTGATTCTGTTTAGATAGAGTTCTCCCATGTTTAGGTTTGACCTGACTTTACCTAGGATCGAGATATCCTTGCCTTTACTCATTTTGAACGAGCTTCATTGCAGTTTGTAACATGTACAGTGTTGTTAGATACTTGATAATGCAGGTGGCCTGATGAAGTTGAACAACTAGATTTGAGTAATATAAATCGACCTTCCTTATGTTGTTCATGTGATTGCAGTAGAAGTTAGATTGCCATGGGTTGGGATTTATAACCTGGTACTGAGAGGAAATGGAGAATTAGGAAGAGTGTTAGAATGGATGGTTTGTGATATAGAAGCTCAGTAACCTGACCTATGCAACCAGTCTCACATGTTATTGGGTAACACAAAACCTTAGAATCTGTCCTGTTTAGGACTGAACTATTTTGATGACTGATAAGTTTCTTTGACTATGTAACAGTGAATCCATAACTTGAGATGTGTCTGTGTTAAGTATAGGCTAAACCCTATGATTTTAACCTGAGCACTGACATCATTAGTGTCAAGAGGAAATTGAGGGTTATGATACTTAACTTGGAACTTACTGTGATGACAGGAAGTAACAATAGCTTATCTCTTTGGTCTCAGTCAAGATCAGTAAACAGTGACATTACAGAATTAGAGGTAGGATGAAACATCTTAAATCCTTCTATCATTGTTAGATTCTTGCTCTGTTTTAGAATGAATGAGTGTTGTAGCATTCCTCAATTGAATGCTTGAGTAAGTTAAATAGGTTAGATTATAGATGGGGGGTTTTGGTTCAATATAATGTTTAGAATAGATTGGTAACCCTGTCAGCCAAATAGATATCAGGATTTATGTTAATCTGAGATTTTAGTGTGTCACCATGATGATTCTGGTAACCTGAGCATTGAATGTACAACCTGGGCTCAACCAATTATGGTCTATAATTCATTTTGTAGAGAATTATTTTAAGTAGGAAGATGGGAAGTTTTCATTATATAAGGAGATGGTTAAGATAGTTAGAGAAGGCTGGTAGTACAGTATTTTGATGACTGATTAGTATCAGTCATGATGGAAGACTGATTGCATCAGTCGGAATTCAGACTGAATAGTATTAGTCTGAAATCTAGTCTGGTTCATATCAGCTTTTAGTCACACAGGATTATAGATTAGATAGGCTATGCCTGTGTAGGTTTACTGAGAGAATTTGCAGTTTGGCTAAACTGAATTCCTGTGGCACTAGGAGCAAATTTATGGGTTATCCTGCAGAATAGAGTTGAGAACTGATGTACTGACATTGGACTGAATGCTACCTGAAGTGAAGGATCATTCAGGATACACTTTTAGGCAATTGGATTTAATCTAAACAAAGCTGATATCTGAATGTATTTTGAATGGGACATTGAACTGATTCCTGAATACACATATAAGACTGATTACCAGAGCAATGTTGAGACTGGTTAAACCAGCCTAGAGAAGACTAATTCAAATCAGCCTTAGCTAGACTAATTTTATCAATACTCATATTAAGTTGTTTTCACATCAAGTTGAAATGCAAGGTTGGATGTTACTCATATTAGTAGTCTATTCAAGCAGTTTCTTATTGAGATATTGTTGGGTTTAGCTTATAGTTTCATGTGATTGCAAATGGGTGTAGTGAGGTTACCTTAGATTATAAGAAGTTAATCTAGGAAATGTGAATTATTGGAAGACTTAAGTTTTGGTGATACCAACACCTAGAAGCCCTATTAGTTATAGGTTAAGCTTGGTATTGAGTCAAGTTAGTAGGGTGATCTATAGAGATTATAATCTTTAACTAGACATAGACATTTTTGTTCTTCTCTAGTGGGTTTAGTAGAAATACCTTGGTTGGGAAAGGGTATTCATAGAAATAAGATTTTGTTTATAAGTATAGTTAGTTGATAATTTGTTCATGGTCTAATCAAGTGTAATCATTAAACAGGAGGATTTCCAGCTTTACCACCCTTTCTCGATCACCCGGAGCCAGGCAAGTATACTCCTCAAATTTGTTTATTTCTCATGTCTTGCATATTCATTCTTGAGTCTCCTTGATTGACACGGTGTATCACGATATTGTCTGGTTTCATGTTTCATGTATTACTTGCGTCTGGGAGGGGAAATACTATAGATATGTGATCAAATCCTGTTACTACTCATGTGAATAGCTTGGGTCCCACACCGTGCACACGGGACCAAAGCCGTACCATTTCATGTTCATTGCATCTACCCAAGCCGATCACACAATCTAGATGTATTTTATTATTGCATATGTCAGGATTCAGGTTGTATTTCAGGATTCATGGTTGTATTTCATGTTCAGGTTGTATTTCATGATTCAGGTTGTACTTCATGTTCAGGTTGTATTTCATGTTTTAGGACTCATATCATGATTCCCTGTTTTACTTTCAGTATTTCCTGCTCAGTTTCATGTCTTGTCTCATTTCATGTACTTTACATATATTCCTGTTTCTTGATTCATACCATGATGTACATGTTCATTTCCTTGGATATACTTAGCTCCGCTCCTGACTAGGATATGTTGCAGGTGCTTGCAGGATATTGTTCTACTCTATGGGCCAGAGCCCAGGATATTAGCTGAACAGGATGAGACTTAGCTTTAGGCTTCAGGTTTAGACTACTTAGCTTTACTTTTAGATATTGACTTTAGAGTTCATAGCACTTTTCATTCCTGTTGATTATGCTATATTATGATATCTGGATTTGTGGATTATGGTGATCTTTCTGGGATACGTTATAGATGCTGTGATTTTTACTTGTCTTGATTATCTGGTTAGATTTCCCTAGCTTTTGGTACAGCTTACTTCATTGTGTCCGACTCGTGTCCGGTTATTCGGGAGCGGGTCGTGACATTCGTCCAAAGAATAAGCCCTTTGAATAGCTAATCCATCGGGTGAAACGAGAACAGTTTCCACTCCAGCAACAAGAGTACCTCCAGGTCCAATTCTAGAAGCTCCATCGAAGAACAACCGCCAAGTAGGAAATTCTTCTGAGATCATATTTGATTTCAATGTTTCTTCTGGAATCTCGTCATAGAGTTTAGATGTTTCAGGAACAGGATGAGCTGCTAAAAAGTCAGCAAGTGCCTGACCTTTCACAGACTTTTAAGGAACATAAACCATATCATATTGTACTAATAATATGGCCCATGTGGCAAGCCTGGAATTGAGTGTACTTGGCTTTTTCATTAAGACTCGAAGAGGATTGACTCAGGATATGACATGAATAGTTTGGCCTATGATATAATGTCTTGTCTTCTGAACAGCAAACATTAAGGCTAAATATTCCTTCTCTATCGGACTATAACGGTGTTCAGCTCCAATCATCGTTCGGCTAAGATAGTAGATGGCTTGTTCATGACCTTCCTTGTTCTTCTGAGCTAGCAAAGCTCTAAATGAATGATCCATTGCCTGGACATACATTAAGAAAGGTATTCCTAAGATTGGTGGAACAAGAACTGGTGGACTCATTAAATATTGCTTTATGTCATCAAATGCTCGTTGACATTCTTCCGTCCAAACGAAAGATACACTTTTCTTCATTAATTAAGTAAATGGTCTGCAATGTCCAGATAAATTCAAAATGAACCGCCTGATACAAGTCGACCTTGGAATCCCCGTAGATCTTTTAGGTTGCGTGGAGGACACATCTCTTGAATGGCTTTGATCTTCTCGGGATCAACATGTATAACCTTATAGGTAATGACGAAGACGAGAAATTTGCCACTAGAGACACCCAAGAAGGGCTTGGTGGAGTTCATTTTGAGTTGATGCTGGCGCATTAGATTGAAAATAGTTCTTCAATCCTGAATGTGATCTTTCTTTAGCGACTTTTGACAGCAATATCGTCAACATAGCATTCGACAGTCTTTCGCAGATGATCTCGAAAGATAGTACTCATAGCCCGATGGTAGGTTGCACCTGCATTCTTAAAACCAAACGGCATGACTGTATAACAGTATACTCCTCGAGAAGTACGAAATGAAGTATGTTTTTCATCTTCAGGATTCATCCGGATTTGATTATATCCAGAAAATCTATCTATTAAAGAAATTCGTTTGAATCCACATGTGTTGTCGATCATGACATCAGTAATTGGGAGAGGGAATTCATCTTTAGGGCAAGCATCATTGAGATCCCGAAAGTCTATGCAAACTCGAACCTTTTCGGTCTTCTTCAGAACTGGTATAACATTGGCTACCCAGTCAGGATGTTGTTCTTCTCTGATAAAACCGCAAGCTATAAGCTTTTTGACTTCATCATCAATTGCATCCATCATTTCAGGCTTGAATCGTCGTTGTTGTTGTTTGACCGGCTTGGCATTCGACAAGATATTAAGTTTGTGAGTTGCAACTTGAGGATCTAATCCCGGCATATCTTCATAACTCCAGGCAAAGACATCAATGTATTCACGAATAAGGTGAATAATTCTTGTTTATCATCTTCTGAGAGATTTCTGCTAATGAAGATTGGTCGTGATACACCCTTCTCTCTAATATCAACCTGGACTAGTTGATCCTCAGTAGGTGGTTCTCGTTGTTCAAAACGAAGTTTCCACTAATTATCCATTCTTTGTGCCCGAGGGTCCACTTCAGGAGCTTCTTCAATATCATCTTCATCTTCTGAGAATTTGGCAGACACCATGTTAGAAGATACTATCACCCTATGAACATGACCAATGCTGGTATCAGAGTCCCATGAAATAGAATCAGAAGAGTTAGATCGTTCTTCTTCATCAGATTCAGAAGGTTCTGGAGTTGGAAGTGGTGAAGTATAACCTAGTCCCCGTTTCGTTTTACTATGGTATTGTTATGATTTTTCTTTTCGAAAAGAAATACGAATAGTAGTTCGCCTTCCTTTACCGTTGTTGAGGCCTGTTCTGAAATCATAGCCCATTTTATAGACGATTGCTTTGGATTGTGGACTATAGCGACGTAATTGTAGCCTTTATGTATCATCTCTATTATCATTATAGAGCATGACTTTTTGTTCTTCTCTTTTGTTGAAGAATATAGGCCTTTCATCTTTCTTTCGAGACGATATTAAGAAGTATGACTCTTGTATTGAATCCAATGATACCACGTTTCGTAGAGATGATACAACTTCTATTGTAAGTGGTTTAAAGCTATCTAGCATATCCAAATAACATTGAGTATAGTAAGAGACATCAGTATACTGCATAGGAGATACTTTATTGATTTTTACACCATCATTTACAACAGGAACTTTAGCCTCAGCAGGCTTAGTCAGATTGATGACAAGAGGGGGAAAAGAAGAACGAGGAGGAGGAGGGGGCTTCTTACGACGAAGGTCGATTACAAGCGGCTCAGAAGAGGTGAGCTCCTTTTGTTCCTGACTATCACCAGGAAGCTGCTTCTCATGGGAAGGAAGATAGATAGTTAGTGGTTTGGACGACTAAGGACAGAAAGTACGTCCTTTGACAGGGATCACCAAAGTATCATTTGGTATACACTTCTGTTCTTCATCTATGTCCATTGCCAGAACCACCTTTATGAATTCCTCCTTGTACATGCGAGAATCGTTGTAGTATGCTTCAACTCCTTTGAAAGAATTCATATCTGCAACCTCTTTTTGGACTTCTCCATTACCATCCACATATTTGAAACATTGGTGGAGAGTAGAAGGTACCATATTGTGTTCATGGAGGAATGGTCTTCCTAACAAAGCATTGTATGAGCCATGATTATCAATTACATAGAAAGTCACCTTTGTACGAAGATTGCCAATTTGAAGTTTTAGGCATATCTTTCCCAAAGGTTCACTTCTTCCTTGATTGAACCCCAAGATGGTAGTGATAGTTGTAGATAGGTTATGCACTGGGATCTTCAAAACATGTAGCAAAGACTTTGGCATGATACTAATAGCAGACCCTGGGTCAATCAGAATACGATCGACTTTCATGGTGTCCACATACCCTATAAAATAGAGAGGACGATCATGACGATTGTCTTCTAACAACATATCATCTTGTGTAAAAGTAATATTGGGCATTAACTCAAACACACTATGACAATGTGTACAGCTGACTGGTTCCTTTTCAGGCTTCTTAAGAAGAGTAAGACAAGCATCAGCATGCATCAAAGCTTCACTTAACGTCTCTCGAGTTTCTTTTGAGAGACGTAAGAGTTCGAAGATTGACAATCTTGCTGGAGTATTGGCTAATTGAGCCAATATGTCAAAGTTATATGGCTTTTCAAGTCCAAAAGACGAGGACTTCTTCAATGCTTTGTCAAAATGGACAGGTTGTTTTCCCTTGTCTGCTGATGTCGGTTTGAGAGGAGTTGGTTCCACTACCGGCAGGAATGTAGATGGTATATTCTCAGCAGGAGAAGATGATGTAGGAGAAGCATCAAGAGATGGGGCAGAATCTTCCTGAGTTTCGGGATATTCTCGAAGATAAGGTTTCCCTGATCTAGTACCAATTAGAATTTCTTCTTCCGCTAGTGGTTCAAAGGATACCATATTGCAGCTCTTGGATTTAGTTTTGGAGTGCTTCTTTTGCTTGGAAGAGGAAGGTGCTTCGAAATCGGCTACCAGATCTGGATGAATCCACATGATCTTCCCTCTGTCAGTGGATAGCGGAACAAGACCCTCATTTTGGGGAGGTAAAAGATTCACGATCTCGAGAGTAGTTCTTGGAATAGGGACAACACCATCTTGCACAAGTTGTGGTAGAAAGTCACAAACTGTACAGAGACGACATTAGCTGTCACCGTCTTCTCGTCCTGTTGCAGAGTAATTGCTCCAGAGTTTGACCAATTCCTGGATTTTTCCTTTGAGCACGTAGCACGCTCTAGTTGGATGCCCTATAAATCTGTGATAAACACAATATTTAGGGTGATCAGTTTTACCCACTTCTTCTTGCCGTTTTGCCTCTGACAGTTGAAGCTTATTGCTTTTGATCAAGCAATCGAAGCTACTTAAAGTATCAACTTTATCAAAAGAATACACTTTTTTTCGGACAGGTTGTTTTCGGCGGTGGTGCTGATGGAGTGGGTGCTGTCTGAGTAACATTGACAGCCAAAGACTCTTTGCCCTTGAGATTGATGACCAGTATTTCTTTACCCTTGCAATTATTCTGGCGATTACCCCCAGGTGTAGAATGTTCGTCTTGGTTAGGATGAGTCATCTGAACTCCTAACTATTTGAACTTTTCGGCACTGACTTCTGCTGCCTTGGCATTCACAATGAAAGAAGGCCAATCTTGA
Source organism: Iris pallida (assembly GCA_029216955.1). Lineage (NCBI taxonomy): Eukaryota > Viridiplantae > Streptophyta > Magnoliopsida > Asparagales > Iridaceae > Iris > Iris pallida. The sequence goes on along the minus strand of JANAVB010029417.1, from coordinate 2,340,996 downwards.
AATTATGTAGATCCCGTCCACATACTGATAATAGGCAATAAGTTTGATTTGCAGGTGTCTATTGTTACAACACATAGAGTTCCTAAAGGCATTTTAAGTGCCTCTCGACGGAATCTTTTAATGAAACTCTCCGTGGATTCATTGTGCCTTTGTTTAATCTTAATGAGGGCAGACATTATCATGTCATTGACTCCCTCATAAAACCGTTCCAAAAATATTTGCTTGAAACCAGCAAAAGAAGTTATGCAGCCATCGGGCAAACTACGATACCAATCGTATGCTGCCCCAGCTAAACAACCGACGAACACTCTGGTAAAGAGAGCATCATTTGGCTGTAATTGGTCAGTCATCACTTTGAAGTGATTAACATACTGACTTGGAGAAGTGCTGCCATCAAACTGCATAATGGTTAGGAGCATGTATTTAGGAGGGAATGGAACCTCCTTCCACTATGTTGGATATGGCTGCTTTATGTCCAGTCTTTGTAGGCCATCCTTCTGCTTGAAGGCCTCAAATTGAGTGAGTAGAAGTTTTACGGCCTCATTAGCATCCCCTGATGTTTGGGAATTGATAGACTGGTTAGAATTGTTGGGAGGAGGAACAGCGTGGTAATTACCACCCTCGGCCTTAGACTGACTGGGATCAGCTTGAACTGGTATAGAAGCAACCTGAGGAGGTGGTACCCCCAGACTAACAGGTACAGAAGATGCTATAAGCTCAGGATTTGTAGCAGGGTTTATAACCGGTGGTACTGTATGTTGAGCCACGATTATAGTATGTATACTTGTGACCATCTCAGCCATGGTCTTCAGTTTGTCCTCTAATGCAATAATTCGTTGCTCCTGACTGGTTGAAGCAGAAGCATCTTGATCTTCTGTAATGGTATATGCCGTCACTTCTCTTGCTGCTATTGACGAGATAGTTTGTTCAGAACTTTCACTATCTGCATCAAACTCCGAAAAAGAGTCTTCTCCTAGATGAGCGATGGAGAGATTTTCTTGATTAAAGACACCTTGGTTCAAGTTTCGACTTCTTGATCTGGTGTATTAAAAGACCCCTTCACTGGATGCATGAATCCGATCTACGTATTGCTGACTGGGATTACAGGACGCATTACGTCTTGGATGTTTTCCACCTCAGTGCCTTGAGAAGTCATGTTAACAGAAGCATATAATAGCTCGTCTTCATCTTCTATTATAGGTTCAGAAGTTGAAGCATAGTTCAAACGATCAAAGACAGATCTTCTAGCTGATTGGCAACAATACTTGATGACGACTTCGTGAAGGCAATGGCGGTCTGAAGAGTGATTTAGAGGTGAAGGAGACATCTCTGCAATCTCCCGTCTTTGTGTAAGACGTTCTCGGAGATCAGTCACCACTACAGGATGGGAAGAAGTAGGAGGAACATATTTCTTAATGATGTTAGGAACATGCCTCCTATTCTTTAGATGTTTAGTTCCCTAAGTGTACAAAGATGTACTCAACTCATTAGCATAAGTGATTGGGTCTTTCTTTACAAACTTTGGCTTCTGGTACAGATTGAGCTTTAGAATAGGGTTTTTTTCATTTCACCAAAGTTGATACTGGTTGACGCCTGTTGAGATAAGCGCGTAAATTAGAAAATTCTGCTCCAGGTGCCTCTGTTTGTGACACCATCAATTTTTCTTGCTTAGATCTTAAAATTTGCAAGGTTGGAAGATCTTGACCAGACCCCATAGGGGTAGGCAAGATGCCTCTTTGATCAGTATTCTTTCCGATGTCAGAGATCCGAAGACCTCTGTTTAAAGGAATAGAATCTGATATATCTTCCTCTGAGTCATAGACCAGGGAAGTTTTAGAAAAGACCAAAAGGTACTTTTTTTTTATTTTGTAGAGAGTTAGCTAAGAAGTGTTTCCCTCTGTTTTGTTGTAGGATCACTTTAGGCACAGGTTGCGCCACTTGAGAAAATGTTAAAGGACCCTTCCCTTTGTTCTGTCTAGTTTTGGCACTAGAACATTGTTTCTCCAAGTTCAAAACTGGAGAATTGGAAGAGGGAATAGCCAAAAGACTAGTTCCCTTGGGTTGTGCCAGAGCAGTAGACTGTGCCTGAACAACTGATTGCTTGGGTTGCGCCACAGTGCTATGGGCTACTGGTTGCGCTTTGGCAACAAGATGAGAAAATTTTGCATGGCCCACGATGGTAGCAGATGCGATAGACTATGCAAGAAAGTGCAAAGCCTGCCAAGTCTACGCGGACTTCATCCACCAGCCATCCGAATTTCTACATCCGACAATGGCGTCCTGGCCATTCGAAGCATGGGGAATGGACATCATCGGTCTGATCGCTCCACCTTCTTTCCGAGGACATCGCTTCATACTCGTAATCATGAATTACTTCTCCAAATGGGCGGAAGCTGTTCCGCTTGCAGAAGTAAAGACTTCAAACGTGATCAGCTTCCTCAAGCGTCATGTCATCTATCGCTTTGGACTGCCCCGAAGGATCATCCACGATAATGGTCCGCAGTTTGTAAGCCACGCCTTCTATCGGTTTTGTGACAAGCACAGAATTCAGAATATTGCTTCAACGCCATACAATCTGGCAGCAAATGGGTTGGCAGAAACATTCAACAAAACCATCATCAAGTTACTCAAGAAGTTCGTGTCCTCCAACAAACGCGACTGGAACGAGAAGCTTGGTGAATGCTTATGGGCGTATCGTACTACAGTACGAACAGCCACCGGGAATACACCATTCTCCCTGGTGTACGGGAGTGAGGCAGTTCTCCCATTGGAGACTCAAATCCCCTCGCTCCGCGTCGCTCTCACTTACCAATTGACGACGGACGATAACTACCGTCGCCGGCTACAAGAGTTGGAGGCCTTAGATGAAAAATGCCTACTGGCTCAGCAACGGATCGAGCTATACCAAGCACGCATCTCCGGAGCCTTCAATAAGAAGGTTAAAATCAGAACATTCCAAGTGGGCGATCTCGTTCTGGCAGTTCGGAGGCCGATGGTTATGACTCACAACACCACCGGCAAGTTCCAACCAAAGTAGGAAGGCCCATTTATCATTGAGGCTGTATTCTCCAACGGTGCTTACCGTCCCGCAAAACAAAACGGAGACTTGCTCATGCTGCCCGTCAACGGCAAGTTCCTAAAGAAATATTATGTCTAAACGATATTTTCTAGATTATTGAGTTACGTACCCGCTGGTACCGCTGAACTCATATTACATTTTCCAGATTATTGAGTTACGTACCCGCTGGTACCGCTGAACTCATATTACATTTTCCAGATTATTAAGTTACGTACCTGCTGGTACCGCTGAACTCATATTCCAAATTTCAGATTATTGAGTTATGTACCCGCTGGTACCGCTGAACTCATATTCAAAATTCCAGATTATTGAGTTATGTACCCGCGGGTACCGCTGAACTCATATTCACCAAATTCCAGATTATTGAGTCATGTACCCGCTGGTACCGCTGAACTCATATTCATAAAATCCCAGATGATTGAGTTATGTACCCTCCGGTACCGCTGAACTCACATTCTCCAAAACCCAGATGATTGAGTTATGTACCGTCCGGTACCACTGAACTCACATTCTTCCTCCATAAAAAGTCCCACATTATTGAGTTATGTACCCTCTGTACCTCTGAACTTACACTTTGATTCCAAAATTCCTGGATTGTCGAGTTATGTACCCGCTGGTACCCCTGAACTTACATCCCGGTCACTCTTTTAGAAAAAAAAGTCATGTATAACCATACCTCTGAACTTTCTTCCTGAAAGAGCTCCTTCCTCATGATCCACTACCCGCACTCCCAGTGCACAAAAAAGGTAATAGATCCACAAATTTCCAAAACGACCACGTCGATGTTACCTCTGAGTCGTTTCACTTCCGCTAAAAACAAATCACCCCTCTACATAGAACTTCCATGTCCTCACTACCTCTGAGTCATCCTATGTACCCCTTTATGGAGCCCACTCCTGCCATGTCCTCATTACCTCTGAGTGGGAAGGCTCCGTCGAAGAAACCCTCATGCTTGCCATGTCCTCATTACCTCTCAGTAAGCATGTTGATTCTCTTTCGACTTATTATCTGTTCCCACGACCGGAGTACGCCAAGGATAGTAGGTCCACAAATATCCTCCGTTGAGTCCACTCCTGCCATGTTCTCATTACCTCTGAGTAGGAAGACTCTGCGGTAAAACCCTCATGCTTGCCATGTCCTCATTACCTCTGAGTAAGTATGTTGGTTCCCTTTCATCCTATTATCCGTATCCTAAGCCAGGGTACGCCAAGGATAATAGGCCCACAAATGTCCTTTGCTAAGTCTTTTAGTACAGGCCCATCATTTCTCATCATGTCCCGGGAGCCCAGCTGCTCCATGGCATTTTTTTTCCTCCATCCCCAATCAAACTTGTTATCCGTACCTAAGACCAAGGTATGCCAAGGGTAACAGGTCCACAAACAAGTCCCCCATGCGGGACAAACACCACCATAACACCACAAGCACAATAAGCAGTACAGGTAAAGGGTAGAATAAAGCATACTCTTTTATTTGGAAGGCGAAAGTACTACATGTTCTAGGGACAATGTCCCACTTAAAGAAAGGAAAAGAACAGAAACAAAAGATGAAGAACGAAGGCTTGTGCATAAAATATACAACAGAGCCATAGTTTTTTAGGGTTCAAAGCGTTCAATGTTCCATCCAATCCTTACCCTTAAAAGCAGGGTGGACGTCAGGGTGCACGTTAGGCGTTGTGGCCGACGAAGAAGCCGCTTTCTTGCCCCTCGCAGAGGCAGCTTTGGAAGACTTGGGGGCCATGGTCGTCCGACGGTCGGAGAAGAAAGACAGAGACAGAAAATTAGGGCAGCAAGAGTTGAAGACGATAAAGAGTAAAGAAGTCTCTCCGACTGAACATGTTCCTATTTATAGGCAAAAGAAGGGCGCTTCGATCCGTGTGCAGCATGAAAACCGACTCTTCGGTTATCGAGACGAACCGACTAAATAAAGGCCAAACTCCTGGGATCTTGCCCCGAAAAGCAGCTTCAAAATCTGACGGAAAATCAAAGGCAATTAATGCAAAAGATTTACATATATGGCAGGATTATGTGGCAAGGAGCCCATGCGGCCAGACAGCCTATGCGGCGAGACAGTCCATGCGGCTGGTTGGTCAATGCGGCTCAGATAGACAGGCGGCTGAGGAGGCCATGCGGCTGGGACGTCCATGCGTCCAGAACACCCTATGCGGCCAGAGGAGTTTATACATAGCCATGCTTCTTATTCAAAGTATTTCAATTTTGTAAATTGAAAACTTTGAAGGGGGTCTTGTAGAAGCATGGAAAAGAATAAAGAAAGGTCTATGCGGCCAAGGATCTCCATGCGGCTCAGAGAGCCCATACGGCTCAGGGGTCCATGCGGCTCAAGCGTCTATGCGGCTCGGATAGGCCCAGAGCCACGTGGCCTTCAACAGCGTCTTCCTTCATCTTTGGCTGTATTTAATGCCCTGACGGCTGACAGCTCTGACAAATGGCAGTCCTGACATAAAGGCACAATAATGACTGACATAAAGGCGTGTTCCTAGGGAAGAGAAGAAAATATTTTCACAGCTGGCAGAATCTACCGAGTCCCGAGGCATGCGGCCGCTATATTTATACGGCCGCCTACTTTATGCGGCCGCCCACTTCATGCGGCCACCCATCTTCATGCGGCTGCATCCTTTATGCGGCCACCCATCAGCATGCGGCTGCCTATCCTCATGCGGCCGCCCACTTCATGCGGCCATCCATCTTCATGCGGCTGCATCCTCTATGTGGCTGCCCATCTTCATGCGGCTGTTCATCCCCATGCGGCTGCCCATCTTCATGCGGCCGTTCATCCTCATGCGGCCCACTCTTATGCGGCTCTGCCAAGATGACCCAGTGAAGACACGTGGCATTTTTTATGACGATTGAGACACGTGGCAGTCTTATCTTCCTGGAATTATGGGTCCTAACAAATCCTAACAAAATCAGATTTGTTGCAATCACCATAATTGTCCAGATCAAGTCAAAATCAAGCAAATTAGACACGTGGCAATCCCTCACAAGTCGCAAATATTCATGGCAATCAACATTTATTGCCCACAGAGATTTGATGCAATCTACATTAATTACTTAGATTTGCTACAATCAAAATGAAGGGCCCAGATTAATTGAGCCTTAACCGCCGACTTATCAAGAAGGCAATCATTGCAGACCCTAATGATTGCATCCCATTCCTATAAATAGCAATGTGTCATTCCCTTGCAGAGAGAACTTTTTCGAAGAGTACCAGAGCACTTGGAGAGACTTGAAGAGAGAGAGGAAGGAGAGCATTTCTTCGTTAACGCCAAGCAGATCTTCCCCGGAGCCAAGGCTACATCCGATCGTCCAAGGAGTAAGGCAGGGCTGCCGTCACTTTCCCGAGCCTCTACCGTCACCCTCCAGAATCTAAAATAAACAATTATACTTAGATTGTTGTAACTAGGTTTTCGTCCCTAGGCTTTCTTTGTACAAGCGAGTTTGTATTGTGAAGTAAAAGTCCAGTCCTCCGATAATTGTTCTGTTCTTTTATATTTCATGGCAAACACGATCGCGACTCTACTGGGGACAAACTTCTCTACGGCTGAGGAGTTGTTGACGCAATCCGATGCAGCCAAACTTGGCTCTACACAACAGAAGATGGTCGTCCGCTTCGACCAATAGGCGTTCGAAGAAATGCTCTCCGAAGGAAGCGCTGGCCCGGTCCAGAAGCGAACCAGCACAAAGAAGGCTCGCAGGGAGTGCAGGCCAAAATCATTTGCTCCTCCCCAAGCTCTGGACGAAGCACTCTCTGCTGCCCAAGACGGCGAAGGCAACTCTCATGCGGCCCCACTTCAAGCCCTAAAAAACTTTGCTGTCCCCAAGTCTGGCAGAGAAAAATACTACGATGCTGGACTTGCAGGGGCAAAGAGTAATTCTATGTGCTCCAGGAAGAAGCCGAACAAAGGCACTAGCCGTAAGACCAAGACTCATGCGGATAAACTTGCCAGCCGCATGAATAATCTCCATGCGGCCGAAACTGCCAGCCAAATGCATAACACTCATGCGGCCAGGATTTCCAGCCGCATGGAGAAGACCTATGCGGCTGAGACTTCCAGCCGCATGAAGAAAGCCCATGCGGCTACGATTGCCAGCCGCATGAAAACTGTTGATTCCAGCCGCATGCCGCCTGCTCCACGCGGCTCAGTCTTCGACCGCCTCTCCTATGGTCCTGATCTCTCGTGCTCCCGAGAAGATATGTCTGACTCTCTCCAGAACCACTTAGACTCTTCCTATTATGTGCCCTCACACACTGGACTGAAGAAGTCTATGGCAGCACAAGCTTGGCGAGCTCAGTCCGCTGTCCCGACCTCTGACCATCCGAGCGTTCCACATATTGTTATGCGGGCCTCAGATGGGAAGTTGTACAGAACTACTCGAGTCCAACCCCCGGCGGCAAACGGACAGAGTGGTTCCCAAAAGTCTCCCGAAACCCAGGGAGCAAACATGGTCGTCCCCGACCCATCTGACTTGCGTGAGGCTATCCGCCACAAATGCAAGGAAAGAGAGGGGGCCTCGGGGTGCAAAGAGTCCTCCCACGGACGTCACTGCCCCCAAGTCATCGTCAACTGCTGCTGCAATAACACGACGGTACGAGGAGACCGACAGTCCGTCTTCCAAAGACTGCAACAACCATGTTCAGAAGATGAGGCACTTTCCATCGTCTCCTGCAACTTTACTCAGAAAATCCTTGCCGATGGGAGAGGGAAGAAGACAAATGTTCCCTGCCCGAAGATTTTAACCACTATGACTAAGAAACTATCGTCTAAACGGGTGCCCACCACCGGAGTTTTCCAAGGTACCCGTTCAAAGACGAAATCTGCTACAGTAGGAGATTCATCATCCACACTACTGGGGGTTACTGAAACTGGAGGTAGCACTCCTCAGAGCATCCACGATCATCCGATGTTCCAAGAAGATGAGCCCGGGGAAACAACTCTCCCATCAGATACAGCAGGTGCCGATGTCCCCAAGGACGTCCACGACTCTCAAGATGAAGCAAGCTCTGAAGCTGGGGGTACTATTCCTTCTGAGTCTGAACCAGAGGAGAACATTCCCACATACCCCGATGACTTCTCATTACAGGGGTATGATCTGGAGACTACGCTAGGCTTGAACTACGGCACTGGTCGACGATTACCTTTAAAGCCGCCAGTCCCGGTTGGCAAACCACAGGACTACTACAGTAAGACCCGATGTGGATTAGGGTATGTTACGCCCGCAATGACCCCTGAAAGTTTAGATAAGGAATGCGACTGCCATTCACATTCAACCGGGTCACCAACTTCTGATTCGGATGCCAGCATCGAAGACGTATTCAGACAAGTCTTGTCAGTCAATATGGCATTCGCCGACGCTTACGAAGAAGATAAAGACATTCCTGAAATCCTCGAGTTGGAGCCGTGGGCCCAACAGCTAGATACGTAATAGAAAAAATGGTTCGAACAGAGTGAACCTCCTACTGAAGATGAGGTTATACAGGTCGACCTCGGTAGCGAATCTTCTCCAAAACCAATCTTCGTCAGTAAAGGCTTGACAGACGAAGAGCGAGAATTGCTATTGAAACTTGTCAAAGAATACATTGATGTGTTCGCCTGGAGCTATGAAGACATGCCAGGGTTAAATCTCGATATTGCTCTTCATAAACTCAACATTCGGCCAGATGCAAAGCCAGTCAAGCAACAACAATGATGCTTCCGCCCAGGCATCATGGATGCAATCGAAGCCGAAGTCAACAAACTCATAGCCAGCAGCTTCATACGTGAGGAGCAACATCCAGACTGGGTCGCCAACATAGTACCGGTCCTCAAGAAGAGTGAAAAGATTCGAATCTGCATCGACTTCCGCAATCTGAACGAGGCATGTCCCAAAGATGAATTCCCTTCCCTATCACAGACATCATGATCGACAACACATGCGGCTTCAAACGTATATCATTCATGGATGGCTTCTCGGGGTATAACCAAATCAAGATGTCCCCCGACGACGAAAAGCATACATCATTCCGAACACCAATCGGCACATACTGCTACACAGTCATGCCTTTCGGTTTAAAGAATGTTAGTGCCACATATCAAAGAGCCATGAGTATCATCTTCAGAGACCACTTACGTAAGACTGTGGAGTGCTATGTTGATGACATCGCCGTCAAGAGTCGCCATAAGGGAGACCATTTGCAGGATCTGAGGACGGTATTCGACCTGATGCAAGCACACAACCTGAAGATGAATCCCACAAAATCCTTCTTGGGCGTATCCAACAGAAAGTTCTTGGGTTTTATCATCACCTCCCAGGGTATCCACGTAGACCCTGAGAAGACGAAGGCAAACATGGAGATGGGTCCCCCGAGAAATCTTCGAAAACTTCGAGGCCTCCAAGGGAGGTTAGCTTACATCAGGAGGTTCATTTCCAACCTCTTCGGGCATTGTCAGCCATTCACCCATCTCATGAAGAAGGGCGTCTCATTCGTATGGGACGAAGAATGTCAGCGTGCCTTCGACAGCATCAAAGAATATTTGTCGAACCCTCCGGTTCTGGTGGCCCCGGTTGCTGGAAAACCATTCCTGCTCTATGTACGAGCAATGGAGCATTCCCTCGGCGCTCTCCTAGCACAAAACAATGATGCAGGCCATGAACAAGCTATATATTACCTCAGCCGAATGATGATTGGGCCGGAGCACCGATACACTGCCGTGGAGAAGGAATGCCTCGCCCTGGTGTTCGCCATTCAAAAGACGCGGCACTATGTCACAGGACAAACCATACATGTGATCTCACGAGTCAATCCTCTCAGGGTCCTCATGACTAAACCAGGGGAACTCAGCTCCCGTCTCGCCACATGGGCAATATTGTTGTCTCCTTATCATATGATCTTCGTCCCACAAAAGGCTGTTAAAGGTCAAGCCTTGGCAGACTTTTTAGCAGCCCACCCAGGCTCGGAGTCGTCCAGAATATATGAGGGAATCCTAGATGAGGTTGCCGACTCGGATGCAACCTCTCACGATGATATATGGCGAATGTTCTTCGACGGCGCCTCAAGGACCGGACCTAAGGGCAACATCATCGTCGGAGTCGGGGTGGTGCTGGTTTCTCCTCTCGGGATGGTGATCAATCGCGCTTACTCCCTCACAGAGCCCTGCTCTAACAATGTGCCCGAGTAAAACGCTTTGGTCATTGGCCTCTAACTTGCAAGAGAGCTGGGGGTAGAATATCTTGACGCATACGGCAATTCGCAGTTAATCGTCAATCAAATCCGGGGTTCATACGAAGTCCGCCATGAAGACATGATCCCCTATCACCAAATAGCGATCAACATCATCTCATCATTTGAAGGGTTTTTTATCGAACACGTCCCCAGACTCCAAAATATCGAGGCCGATGCCCTAGCAGGCCTTGCCGCTTCCCTAGCAGTGCCTAACCATATTCATCATTCGGTTCACGTAATAGGCCACGAACTGGTCTGTCCCAAGAATAACGTTCAATTCGTGGCGAGTTATTCTGCTCAGACGATCGACGAAGTGCCAGACTGGAGACAACCATTCATAGACTTCGTAGTCTACGACATCCTGCCCGAGAACCCAAAGGAAGCCACTTCTATCATAAGGCATTCTCTCAGATTCTTCTACGATACAGAGACAAAAATGATGTACCGCCGATCCTACGATGGATTACTGCTTCGATGTCTGTCAAACGCAAAAGCCAAAGAAGCCGTACGCGAAGCTCATGACGGTGTCTGCGAGGCCCATCAGCCTGGCCCTAAATTACAAGACCGTCTTTACCGAATGGGCTACTACTGGCCCACGATGGTAGCAGATGTGATAGACTATACAAGAAAGTACAAAACCTGTTAAGTCTACACGGACTTCATCTACCAGCCATCCGAATTTCTATATCCGACAATGGCATCCTGGCCATTTGAAGCATGGGGAATGGACATCATCGGTCCGATCGCTCCACCTTCTTTCCGAGGACATCGCTTTATACTCGCAATTATGGATTACTTCTCCAAATGGGCGGAAGCTGTTCCGCTTGCAGAAGTAAAGACTTTAAACGTGATCAGCTTCCTCAAGCGTCATGTCATCTATCGCTTTGGACTGTCCCGAAGGATCATCCCCGATAATGGTCCGCAGTTTACAAGCTACGCCTTCTATCGGTTTTGTGACAAGCACAGAATTCATAATATTGTTTCAACGCCATACAATTCGGCAGCAAATGGATTGGCAGAAGCATTCAACAAAACCATCATCAAGTTACTCAAGAAGTTCGTGTCCTCCAACAAACGCGACTGGAACGAGAAGCTTGGTGAATGCTTATGGGCGTATCGTACTACAGTACGAATAGCCACCGGGAATACACCATTCTCCCTGGTGTACGAGAGTGAGGCAGTTCTCCCATTGGAGACTCAAATTCCCTCGCTCCGCGTCGCTCTCACTTACCAATTGACAACGGACGATAACTACCGTCACCGGCTACAAGAGTTGGAGGCCTTAGATGAAAAATGCCTACTGGCTCAGCAACGGATCGAGCTATACCAAGCACGCATCTCCGGAGCCTTCAACAAGAAGGTTAAAATCAGAACATTCTAAGTGGGCGATCTCGTTCTGGCAGTTCGAAGGACGATGGTTATGACTCACAACACCACCGGTAAGTTCCAACCAAAGTGGGAAGGCCCATTTATTATTGAGGCTGTATTCTCCAACGGTGCTTACCGCCTCGCAAAAGAAAATGGAGACTTGCTCATGCTGCCCGTCAACGGCAAGTTCCTGAAGAAATATTATGTCTAAACGACATTTTCCAGATTATTGAGTTACGTATCCGCTGGTACCGCTGAACTCATATTACATTTTTCAGATTATTGAGTTACGTATCCGCTGGTACCGCTGAACTCATATTATATTTTCCAGATTATTGAGTTACGTACCCGCTGGTACCGCTGAACTCATATTCCAAATTCCAGATTATTGAGTTATGTACCCGCTGGTACCGCTTAACTCATATTCTAAATTCCAGATTATTGAGTTATGTACCCGCTGGTACCGCTGAACTCATATTCACCAAATTCCAGATTATTGAGTCATGTACCCGCTGGTACCGCTGAACTCATATTCATAAAATCCCAGATGATTGAGTTATGTACCCTCCGGTACCGCTGAACTCACATTCTCCAAATCCCAGATGATTGAGTTATGTACCATCCGGTACCACTGAACTCACATTCTTCCTCCATAAAAAATCCTACATTATTGAGTTATGTACCCTCTGTACCTCTGAACTTATACTTTGATTCCAAAATTCTTGGATTATCGAGTTATGTAACCGCTGGTACCCCTGAACTTACATCCCGGTCACTCTTTTAAAAAAAAAAGTCATGTATAACCATACCTCTGAACTTTCTTCCTGAAAGAGCTCCTTCCTCATGATCCACTACCCGCACTCCCAGTGCACAAAAAGGGTAACAGATCCACAAATTTCTAAAACGACCACGTCGATGTTACCTCTGAGTCGTTTCACTTCCGCCAAAAATAAATCACCCCTCTACATAGAACTTCCATGTCCTCATTACCTCTGAGTCGTCCTATGTACCCCTTCATGGAGCCCACTCCTGCCATGTCCTTATTACCTCTGAGTGGGAAGGCTCCGTCGAAGCAACCCTCATGCTTGCCATGTCCTCATTACCTCTGAGTAAGCATGTTGATTCTCTTTCGACTTATTATCCGTACCCACGACCGGAGTACGCCAAGGATAGTAGGTCCACAAATATCCTCCGTTGAGTCTACTCCTGCCATGTCCTCATTACCTCTGAGTAGGAAGACTCCACGGTAAAACCCTCATTCTTGCCATGTCCTCATTACCTCTGAGTAAGTATGTTGGTTCCCTTTCATCCTATTATCCGTATCCTAAGCCAGGGTACGCCAAGGATAATAGGCCCACAAATGTCCTTTGCAAAGTCTCTTAGTACAGGCCCATCATTTCTCATCATGCTCCGGGAGCCCAACTGCTCCATGGCATTTTTTTTCTCCATCCCCAATCAAACTTGTTATCCGTACCTAAGACCAAGGTATGCCAAGGGTAACAGGTCCACAAACAAGTCCCCTATGTGGGGTAAACACCACCATAACACCACAAGTACAATTAGCAGTACAGGTAAAGGGTAGAATAAAGCATACTCTTTTATTTGGAAGGCAAAAGTACTACATATTCTAGGGACAACGTCCCACTTAAAGAAAGGAAAAGAACAGAAACAAAAGATGAAGAACGAAGGTTTGTGCATAAAATATGCAACAGAGCCATGGTTTTTTAGGGTTCAAAGCGTTCAATGTTCCATCCAATCCTTACCCTTAAAAGCAGGGTGGACGTCAGGGTGCATGTTAGGCGTTGTGGCCGACGAAGAAGCCACTTTCTTGCCCTTCGCAGAGGCAACTTTGGAAGACTTGGGGGCCATGGTCGTCCGACGGTCGGAGAAGAAAGACAGAGACAGAAAATTAAGGCAGCAAGAGTTGAAGATGATAAAGAGTAAAGAAGTCTCTCTGACTGAACACGTTCCTATTTATAGGCAAAAGGAGGGTGCTTCGATCCGCATGCAGCATGAAAACCGACTTTTCGGTTATCGAGACGAACCGACTAAATAAAGGCCAAACTATTGGGATCCTGTCCCGAAAAGCAGCTTCAAAATCTGACGGCAAATCAAAGGCAATTAATGCAAAAGATTTGCATACGTGGCAGGATGACGTGGCAAGGAGCCCATGCAGCCAGACAGCCTATGCGACCAGACAGTCCATGCGGCTGGTTGGTCAATGTGGCTCAGATAGACAGGCAGCTGAGGAAGCCATGCGGCTGGGACGTCCATACGGCCAGAACACCCTATACGGCCAGAGGAGTTTATACATAGCCAGGCTTCTTATTCAAAGTATTTCAATTTTGCAAATTGAAAACTTTGAAGGGGGTCTTATAGAAGCATGAAAAAGAATAAAGAAAGGTCTATGCAACCAAGGATCTCCATGCGGCTCAGAGAGCCCATGCGGCTCAGGGGTCCATGCAGCCCAAGCGTCTATGCGGCTCAGATAGGCCCAGAGCCACGTGGCCTTCAACAGCATCTCCCTTCATCTTTGGCTGCATTTAATGTCCTGACAGCTCTGACAAATGACAGCCCTGACTTAAAGCCGCAATAATGACTGACATAAAGGCGTGTTCCTAGGGAAGAGGAGAAAATCTTTTCACAGCTGGCAGAATCCACCGAGTCCCGAGGCATACGGCCGCTATATTTATGCGGCCGCCCACTTTATGCGGCCGCCCACTTAAAGCGGCCACCCATCTTCATGTGGCTGCATCCTTTATGCGGCCACCCATCAGCATGCGGCTGCCTATCCTTATGCGGCCGCCCACTTCATGCGACCACCCATCTTCATGCGGCTGCATCCTCTATGCGGCTGCCCATCTTCATGCGGCTGTTTATCCCCATGCGGCTGCCCATCTTCATACTGCCGTTCATCCTCATGCGGCCCACTCATATACGGCTCTGCCAAGATGACCCAGTAAAGACACGTGGCATTTTTTACGATGATTGAGACACGTGGCAGTCTTATCTTTCTGGAATTATGGGTACTAACAAATCCTAACAAAATCAGATTTGTTGCAATCACCATAATTGCCCAGATCAAGTCAAATCAAGCAAATTAGACATGTGGCAATCCCTCACAAGTCGCAAATATTCATGGCAATTAATATTTATTGTCCACAGAGATTTGATGCAATCTACATTAATTACTTAGATTTGGTACAATCAGAATGAAGGGCCCAGATTAATTGAGCCTTAACCGCCGACTTATCAAGGAGGCAATCATTGCAGACCCTAATAATTGCATCCCATTCCTATAAATAATAAGGTGCCATTCCCTTGCAGAGAGGACTTTTTTCGAAGAGTACCAGAGCACTTGGAGAGACTTGAAGAGAGAGAGGAAGGAGAGCATTTCTTCGTTAACGCCAAGCAGATCTTCTCCGGAGCCAAGGCTGCATCCGATCGTCCAAGGAGTAAGGCGTAGCTGTCGTCGCTTTTCCGAGCCTCTACCGTCACCCCCCAAAATCTAAAATAAATAATTGTACTTAGATTATTGAACCTAGGTTTTCGTCCCTAGGCTTTCTTTGTACAAGCGAGTTTGTATTGTGAAGTAAAAGTCCAGTCCTCCGATATTTGTTCTGTTCTTTTATATTTCATGGCAAACAAGAGTCTCCTTGAATCTCCCATTTATGGGTATTCCCAGAATCACCCATTTATGGGCCTACCATGTATCACCCCTTGTGGGCCATTGCATGGAATCATAACATAACCTGGCTGGATCCTTGTGTATTGATTGGGGGTACGGGAGAGTAGAAGTAGACATGTGAATAATATCCAAGTAGTGTAGCATCAGAATCTTTTCGTAGTGTAGCATCAGAATCTTCTATGCTATTTACATGTCTATATTGTACTCTGACTCACTAGCCACTGTTAGTTCTCTACTTATAGTAGATATTTCTATTACAGTTCTCTCTCTGTTTACATACTGTATTTCTTTCAGTTCATGTATCTTACTTTACTGTATGATTATATTTTCTAACCTGCTATGATCTGTTGAGATGTATTATGCTCGCTCCTGTCCTGACTGGACCTGTTGAAAATATTACAGAGAACGAGGAGGAGGCCTGTGTGGATACCTTCTACGAGGCAGCCCTAGACGACACTTGTGAGCTGGACCCTCAGGAGGACCCAGCTCTAGCTGATGACTTTACCCCTACTGCCTAGACTAGTTTAGTTAGGCTTTATCTTACTTATGTTGTCTTGAGACTAGCTTAGTTAGGCTTTATTTCTGTCATTGAGATCTGGATTGTATATATTCTTTCATACTCTGTAGTTGAGACCTTGTATTTCTTGATGTTGCTGAGATGTTATCTTAGACTCTTCTGATCATCTGTATTTTTTTGAGTTCTATATCATATCGTGCTTCATCTTTCTTAGTTGTGATTGATTTTACTTTCTGCTATGTCACCCCCATTCGGGGAGTATAAACTGCTTAGCATTATATTGTTAGATGTTGTGACCTAGGACAGCGTTCTACCGCCGATACTGCGGCGTAGGCTGGACGTACCCACTTCTCGTGCCCTTACTCTAGGGTGCGAATTGTGACACGTTTTTAGTGGTGGCCCATGCAGGTCGAGTTTATGTAGTGGTATTCGAACTAGAGTATCACTACAGCCTGCAGTAGGATTAGGATATTTTTAAAGGTACTCAATCACATTAGGAAAAACTCTTAATCAGATTCCTTTTATCTAAAATTGTTGCTTATTGACTTCCCTTGAATATAAACTGTCCTCCTTTGAATTTTTGCTTCATTCTCAAAAATTACTTCTTATTTTGATCTGTCTTCATGATGGTTATGGAGACACGATCTCATCACTCCGGTTCGGAGAATACTTTCGAGAGGCTGGCCACCTCTCGTCCTGTTCATCAGGGCCTCGAGACCGCAGCTCCTGTTGTGCCGACTCAGGTTGGCATTTTTGCTACATTGGAGGTGCACCTCCGTCTGTACAGAGACCTTTTTCTGTCATTTTTGATTTCTCTCAACAGCAGCGGTTCATGCAGCATCAGCAGCAGACCAGGGGAAACTAGCAGGAGCGAGCTATCGTCAGGACAGTCGATGATGTACAGACCATTGGAGATCTTGTTGCAAGTTCCGTTCTTCTCGATTCCATTCTCGCAATTGTCTCTTATAACTACCTTGAAATTCGATTCCATCTGCTCCTTGTTGACTGATCAATTTGTTCTGTTGTTCTTGTGTTACGTTTGTTTTTCTTCTGAAAAAATCATATGGGCTAGGTCTCCTCAGTTATGGGATCTAGAATCTTTAATAGTCGTGTTAGTTGGCATAGTGAGGACATGTAGTCAGATTTTGGATGTATTTCTCGGGTATGGGAATTTAAAGTTTTTGCCGTCGCATGCGGCAATGCAAAAATTTTAAATACCATGAACCTAGAGGTACGTACCTTAGTCAAAGACTCTGTGATTATCGTAGCCTTGCTCACTAGCATGATGAAGACTCTGGACAACATGATTTTGGACAGACGCATATGATTAACAGATTGTATCTTGAGAAGGTTTTAAACATCATACCCTTCTGTTGTTATAAATAACTTAAGAGTAGGGATATTTAGTTTTATAGAGCTTATTCATATGTGGTTCTTTCATAGTATAATGATATGATGACTTATAGAGTGTCTATATCCTAGAGATGATAGTTAGCATTGGTATTAGAATAGTAACCCATTGCAGATAATTCTCCTGTTATTTATAATACCAACCAATTTACATATAGGATGTTAGTATGCCATACAGCCTTGATGATTTATTATTTTTTCCTTTACCTTTTTCCAGTGAGGCACCTATGACCAGAGCCTGTCCTCGAGTATAGTTGTAGTTCACCCAAGACTGAGAGGTCTATATATACATTAGATTGCAGATGATATTGGCATATAGGATATGGGTTGGTAGGTATCTATAGGCCATTGTTGTATAGGGTATTGACATGTTGTTAGCCTATTGGTCCACTTCCTATTTTAGTAAGTTCTCTTTATGTTGAGTTCAGTCATGTTGATCAACCTTTATAGGCAGCGTATAGACCCTTCATTAGAGACCCTCTTCCCTTGGTTCATACTATTTCAAGTTGTTCATTGCACTCAAATTCATTACCCACCATGTTGCATCATAGGTTTCACTGGACCATAGTTCAGACCTCAATTATTGACTCACCAATATAACCATCAACCCCCTTACCATATTCTGCATATCTGGAGAGTTAGTATCATGCATATTAGAGGTCTGCACTCACCCCTTGGGATAGTTCACTGTTCTGTCCCAATACACCTTACAGTATCTGACCCCTTCATTGGAGTGATAGGCATGTGGTAGGGAGTATGTGTTATTAGACCTTGAGTCGAGTTGAGGTGATGAGGGTCAATATATATAGTTTGTATATATATATGTAATGTATTTTGATTGGTACGTAGCCTGCACTCGTTTGCAGTATACTGTCTATTACATTCCCTGTACACCAGTCTGGTTCACTCCTTCAGACCACTGTCTTGCATATAGTTAGTTCAGCCAGATAGAGAGGAGAGGCCAAGTTGATCTAGAGACATGTTTCAGTCACCATGTAGGTTTCCTTTCACTTTGACTTTACAAGTGGACCCAAATGTCCTGTCCTTTAGCTCATAATTTCAGTCCCCTTGGCATCATTCCCTTTTGCCTATATTGATGTTTCAGACCATTCATCCTTAGCCTAAATTCTAAGCATCTGTTCAGTCACTTATAAGTTTAGTCTACTTTAACCCTTGGTTGATCAGTCATTTATATATAGATGATATACTTAGGATATATGTGATGGGTTGTTGTTTTTGAGCATATATATATGTGGTATTTGGGAATGGTGTGCTCGGCTTATAGGTACTTAGTTATGGATGACTTGATAGGATAAGAAAGTTAAGAGCTAGCCTATTATAGAGTTTTTCTTTTTGCTAAATTCTAGTTGCCAACACTTAGGTAGCTAGCATAGGTAAAATCCTAAGAAGTTGACCAGCTGATGACCAAGTACTAGGATGTTGAGAAAATTGACTAGTGTTTGACCCTTGACTATGTTTGACCTAGAAGGGGGTGCGATCATCTTAATTTCGAGGACAAAATTTTTATAAGGTGGGTAGGATTGTAAAACCCAGTTTTCCAAATGAGGGTAATTTTAAAATTTTATAATTTTAGTCTTTTAATAATCATATTTAAATCATGATATAATTTTTGGTGATTTTTAATCATCTTAAAATTATTTTAAATTATGACTTATGATTTTGGTGTTTTGATAGTGTAACCTTGGAGACTGGTTGACCTAGAGCCTAACCATGTTATTGGGATACTTATTTGTCCTTTTAAGCCTAGAGGGTATTTTATCATTTTTGGGGTTATTTGAATTTAATATAATTTATTTGAATTTATGACTTATTTTGAGTTGATTTGAATGATGGTTGAATAGGTTGACTTTGACTAGTGTTGACCTTGGTGGACTGACCAATTAGCTAACCCTAGTTATGAGTGCCTTGGTTAGGTTATCTGATCCTATTCTAATCTAAGGTAACCCATGTTTAGTCATTAGAATCAAGATTAGCAATAGGTGACCTATTGATTAGGGGTTTTGGTTCACGACTTAAGGACATTAGAATCATGACTTATGACTTAACAAGTAGAGGCCCAAAGCCCAACCCATTAGCTAACCCTAACCCTAATTCTATGGCTGGCCACACCCACATAGGAATCCCCACCTATTTATACTCTCTTCCATTAGGTTAGCCTCCCTTTAAAAAGAGTTGCAAAGTTGGAAAGAAAGGTTAGTTCTAAACTTCCTAAAACCCTAAAAATTCTATTTTAATTCCTTTTCTTCCCAAACCAATTGCATTAGGTTCTAATTAGCTTTCTCTTACTGTTTATGGAGGTCATTCTCAAATTTGGGACAATTTGGAGCTTTGGGATTAGCAAGAAGGATCCTCCATTTTGAAGCTTTCTTTGGAAAAGAACACCAATAGGTAACTTCTCATTCTCTCCATGAAATTCTAGTTTTCTTGCATATTTGGACTGCCCTAGGAGTCCCCTAACTGTAGGAATTAGTTTTGTGTCTTGGTGGACTCATTTCGTGTCCGTATCGGACACGTATCCAATAGGATACCTAAGTGTTTGTAGAAATGCCTCTAAAGAATTTATTTTGTTGTTTTAGAAATCTGTTTGAATAGGATTGTAGATCTAGGGTTTCTCTGTGATTTTTGTGTGGACACTTGGGTGTTTTGTGTCGTATCGTGTCCACACGAGGGACACGAACACACTGGATCTGGACTATTTCAGTCCCCTGCTACTTGTGGCCTTGTGCTCACTGCACAGGCCACGTGGCGAGCTGAGTTTGGACGAGGGGGTGGGGGCAACGTCTGCGAGTCTTCCCTCCAAGTCCCAAGTCTTCTCGTGTCGTGTCGGATACGAGATTCACTCTGTATAGGTTTTACACTGTGCTGAGTCGCGTGTGTGCAGCGTTCTGATACGCGTGTTTGGACACGTCTATACGACTCGACACGGCGATGCAGGGTGCCACGTAGGTAGCCCTACATGGGACGAACCTAGGGGCACGAGCACGAGGCCAGTGTCGCGTCGTGTCACGAGCACGAGGCCTCGTACTCACTGCACGACACTGTTTCCTGTGCACGGTCCAGTTTCTATTTTCCTGTGTTTATTTCCAGTTTAATGGTTTAAATTATGTTTTAATTACCAATTAAGATCCTAGACATGTTTGTTAGTATATGATAGTTTGATTTTACATATTAGTTTAGGTTGTTTGCCATGGAATGGGAATTCAGATATTGAGTGGCTTTCGAAACGAATGTATATGACTGATACTCAAATTCCTAAACTGGAATCCTATTTTAATCTATTTAGATTGATGTTTTAAGTACCATTATTATTCATATATGTGTATTAATCTCTGTTAGTTTGATTTTACATGTTGGATTAGGTTTGCACTTAGAATTTGGATTTCGAGTAGGGGCAGTGCATGTGGACTGATATAGTCCTGGAATAAAATTCTGAACTGATTTCCTCTTCTTTTGAACTGAGTTTGATGTTTTAAATTACATATTTAACTCATGTACATATGCACCAACTACTGCTGGATAGGTCTTACAAGTTAGATTAGGTTGTTTGATCAGAAATAGAATTTTGGACATATGGTTGGACTGTTTTGATGGACTGATACACAAGCCAGATTTTAAATCCTGATTTAACCTTCCTGTTAAACTGATTTTAATGATGTTCATGGTTAATTAGGTTTACCTACATGTGTCAGGGTTGGTAATTATGTTGGTGTGTGGTTTGTGTGATCAATAAGTTTCGAATTTGGTTTTTGGGTATGCTAACTGTTGGTTTATTGAGCACTGCCACTTGATCCTTGATCTTTAAACCTGAGATTCAGTCATGAACCTATAAACTGAGGTTTAAGGGTTATGTGAAAAACCTGAGATTCAAGAATGGTGAAATGAGTAATCTGGAAATGAAATCCTGAGAATTCGAATAGATGTTAACAGATTTTTATGCTATATTTGAATATCCTGTTAGAATTAAACCTGGGATGAAATCAGTGTACATTAAAAGAGGTTCACATGTTAATGATGGTTTTGAGCTCTGTTTTGAATATAAAATAAATACCTGAGAGTTCAAGTAAGGAGTTAACTGTCAGTTAACTGAAACAGAGAACTCAATATGTTAACTGGAAATTGATCTTCGTTTTTCTGATTTTATGATGATTGAATGATAAATAGGACTCACCCACATGATTGTTAATTGATGAATGATGGATAGGCCAACTTGATTTGGTAGATGCATATGAGTTTTGGGAATCGATTTTGATATGTTAATTGCCTAGACTTTGAACTGTCAGTGAGAGTCCTGAGATTGATTTCTCACTACACTCATCCACCACCCTATTGTTTACTGATTCCTTTTATACCTGTCATTATTTCAGGAACCTGAACCTGGAAGATCTCCTAATTAACTCATATTGCCTACACACAGTCTACACACATTCTGAAATTTATACACACACATTCCCCATTTCCTGTCATCAGTTTCAGGAAAATCCTTAAACCTATCACTGTTCCTGTGATGTCTCACACACACATGTCTGAATTTAGTTTACACACTCACACACCCCTTCACACTATCACACACAACTGATATTACATACACATAATCATCATGACACACACACACATTTCTGATTTCTAATATATCCCTCACAACACTACCCATATACACACACCCTTATATATATACACTCACATTGCCATGCTATGTCACCCCCTCTCTATGTATATATAATATAGATTTCTATATGTCTATGTAGATATAATATATAATTCTATATGTGTATGTATGCCTATAGCTATATACCAATGTATAACATGTCCAAGTAGTTAATGCATCATGATACTTTATGTCCTAACCATTGATGAACATATGCAAGTTAAATAATGATGAAATGCATGGTTATATGAATATATGTAATGTAGGAATACAAGTTGGTAATATAGAATATTGACATGTATGCATAATGTATCTAATTGATTTTAACCCATGTCTATGTATATATATGGTATATATAAGATGTGATGCTTGTGACTTGTAATGTGGGTTGGTTGCTAGTATAGGCTTGGTTAGGCCTAGTGAGACTTGTTGGACTAGGATTGACCTAGTTTAGCTAGATTGTTGACCAGAGTTGACTTTAGCCTAGATTAGGCTAATCTAGACAAGGTTGACCATGTTTGACCATGTTTGACCTTGTAGACCAAACTAGACTAAGGTTGACCTAGCTTGACTGTTAGAGTTGACCAACAGTTGACTTTGGCCTAGATTGACCTAGATTCATGTAGAATGCATTAAATTGCATCTTGTTATCATTTTAGACTTGTTGTGACTTATGCTGTTCTAAATAGGAGCCAGACACCACTCCTCGGACAGTACTTTCATCTTGGACATTCAGATACCAGGCGAGTACATTCTCTGATCATTTCATATCCTATTTAGAATTATTTTTCTGCTTTAAATTACTTTACTTGATACTGTCATGTTGGTCACACGGATTAGTACTATATGGATCCCTTCTTGAGATGTTATCCTCTCAGGGAGCATCGGATACTACATGTTATGTGCGTTTTACTTACATTGTGTATCACTATGCTTCATGGTTCATTGATCACTTGTGACATGTACTCTCATGATCACAGAGTCTCCTTAAATCTCCCATTTATGGGCATTTCCAGAATCACCCATTTATGGGCCATGTATTACCCCTTGTGGGCCATTGCATGGAATCATAACATAACGTGGCTGGATCCTTGTGTATTGATTTGGGGTACGGAGGAGTAGAAGTAGACATGTGAATAATATCCAAGTAGTGTAGCATCAGAATCTTTCCGTAGTGTAGCATCAGAATCTCCTATGCCATTTACATGTCTATATTGTACTCTGACTCACTAGCCACTGTTAGTTCTCTACTTATAGTAGATATTTCTATTACAGTTCTCTCTCTGTTTACATACTGTATTTCTTTCAGTTCATGTATCTTACTTTACTGCATGATTATATTTTCTAACCTGCTATGATCTGTTGAGATGTATTATGCTCGCTCATGTCCTGACTGGACCTGTTGAAAATATTACAGAGGACGAGGAGGAGGCCTGTGTGGATACCTTCTACGAGGCAGCCCTAGACGACACTTGTGAGCTGGACCCTCAGGAGGACCTAGCTCTAGCTGATGACTTTATCCCTACTGCCTAGACTAGTTTAGTTAGGCTTTATCTTACTTATGTTGTCTTGAGACTAGCTTAGTTAGGCTTTATTTCTGTCATTGAGATCTGGATTGTATATATTCTTTCATACTCTGTAGTTGAGACCTTGTATTTCTAGATGTTGCTGAGATGTTATCTTAGACTCTTCTGATCATCTGTATTTCTTTGAGTTCTATATCATATCATGCTTCATCCTCCTTAATTGTGATTGAGTTTACTTTCTGCTATGTTACCCCCATTCGGGGAGTATAAACTGCTTAGTATTATATTGTTAGATGTTGTGACCTAGAACAGTGTTCTACCGCCGATACTGCAGCGTAGGCTGGACGTATCCACTTTTCGTGCCCTTACTCTAGGGTACGGGTCGTGACACAGTCTGATATATGGCACAACCTGATCAATGGCGCAGTTTGATTTCTGAACTCCATATTAGTGGCGCAGCTTGATCTTTATGGCGCAACTTGGTTTCTGAGTATTAAATATATGGCACAACTTGATTTTTAGGCCCTACATGTGTGTGTATGTGTGTGTGTGCGTGTGTGTGTGTGTGTGTGTGTGTGTGTGTGTGTGTGTGTGTGTGTGTGTGTTAATATAGGGGTAGTGGGCTGGTGTATATGGGATGGCTTTAGGCCCTGGCAGAATTAGATTCAACTAAAAAGAAGTAGGAAGAGGCTCAGGCCTGCGGCCTGGGGTGTATAATTCAAATAGTTTTAATACCTAGTAGCAACCAATTCTTATTAATATTAGTATCAACCTATGACATAATTATAGTATATATATAACTGAATTCTATTGCTAATAATAGCAAGTAAATAATTAAGGGACGCTAAATTAGGACTTAACTGAGTCATCAAACCATTTAAATTAGTTAAGCTACCTATATTAACAATGTTAGATACTGGCTAATCAACCCTTGCACATACTGAATTTAACTCTACGACACTACTCTTCAATAACAATAGATATTGCCAGAATAGAAATTTTCCACAATACTAAGATTTCCTTAGATTAAAACTCGACCAATTTATACACATTATATAAAAATAAATAAATTTTATATTATTGATTAATAATTATGATACTAGCTATAATTAATTTGAAGGAGAAAAGAAGGGGGTTCGATTGGGTTAGGTTTGGGCTTGGTGCGATCATGACTACAAATTAAGTCATTTATGATCATTGATAAAATAATAGCATACGGAAGCTCAATTGGATGGAACACGAGTGGCATGTACGTAGTAGACTCAAAATAGGTCAAAACTATATATTGGATCAATTAGGCTGGTTCGATGTCGAGCCCCAAAATTAAATGAAAATTAGGTCACATTTTACGATAGATGGTCAAATGGCCTAAATTGACCAGAAAGTTGTGCGATGTAAATAGAATACAAGAGAACAAGTTTAAGTGGGACATGATATATCAAAATAAAGATAATCTTATTTACTATAAAACTCATGAAGGAAGTTTCAAGAAATTGACATCCCTGGTGCTCCAAAAATCAAAGTCACAAAAAGGTACATTTAATGATCAAAATCTAATTATAATATAATATTTATTTAAAATAATTTATTTAAAAAATTCAAAATAACCCAAAAATCCAGTGGGCTTACAAATTTTCCAGAGGAGTATCCATAAAGATTGTGATGTTTTAGTATGTCCATAATACCTCTGGCAGGATTCGCGTTCATGTTCAAAAATCAAAATCTTTACGGCAATAAAGAGCTTTATTCTTTTTGCATAAAAAATGGATACATCATAAGATTTCTTAAGCCACACGAAAAAAGATGAAGTTACAACTGTTAAGCAACAGTACAACGCCGACGAAGGGAAGTAATATAAATTTCTTTCTTAGCCATAACTCGACGTTCAACTTCTTGTTGAAGAGCAGTCGGATCATACAGAGGAGCAAAATTTGCATGCTTTTCCTCCAAGGTTTTCAAATTATCTCTGCAATCGCGGAGGATAAGGTTATTTTGCTAACCTTTTCACATACGATCTTCCAATCTCTAGTGGTATTTTCAAAAGCAGGTTCTAGTTCTTCAAATCTATTTTTGAGTTGGCTGATCTGTTCAAAATCTGTATTCATCTCCTTGGTCAATTAGGAATCGTTCTTAGTGGGTGTGATATCCTGATATTGTTGATTCGATTATATTATGTATATAATTTGTGGAGCTTAAGTTGCAGTCTCCTTCTTTTCAGTATATAAAACTTTCTCCTTTTTCACAGCAGCAAGCAAGCAAGAGTGTCCTTCAAGGACTAAACCTATTATGTCATGTTGGTGTATTGTTGGAGCTCATTCAAGAGTTGCTCTATTTAGTTCAATTTCTACAGTAACAGGTCAGTAGTTGCTCATGACCTGGAAACACCTTAAGCACACCAATCTGATGTTTGGCGAATATCCATGCTATGAAGAAAGATCGTCGCTTTTTCAAGACGTTCTTGATCCCTTGCTTCAAAGGGCATAGAAACTTTGGATAGGAACGTTCTCCATTTCATCCATATCAGCAAGCATGATGGCAAAAATGGAGTTTGAATAGCATGCAGAGTTGGTATTATAGGATGTTCTGTAATAAGGGATGCAAAGCTTATATCTGCATACATTTCAACAGCAGTGATAGTCCCAATATCAACCATAGACGATGGGTCAATAGCAAGTTCTTCAATTCTAAGCTTGGACGAGCCAACAATACTGGTCTCTTCAATATTAATTGTCGAGGGAGATTCTTTGATTCTGAGCCCAAAAAAGACAGCAAGGCCGAAAGAAGATGTTATAAAGAGGAAATATATATATTAAATCAGAAAAGTCATAAAATGTAAATGAACAATATTACTTTTTTGTATTATACTTAGAGGATCAGGCGAGGCTGTAGCAGCTTCTTGCCTCTGAATACTAACTGGTTTGCTGACTGTTCCAAATGTAGCATGTTTATGGCTTTTTGTAGCATGCTCTTTGAGTTTATCTTCATTTGGACCAATTGTAGAAGTGTGTTTTCTCCTGATAAACTTCTTCCTCATTAGCAAGAGTTTGAACTATCTTTGGAGCAGTCGTATTAGATCCAGAGGTTGTTCGTTCTATTTGTCCTTCCTATGGAGCAACCATGAAAAGCTCCAGTCCCAAAATGGTAGGACTAGAAACGTATCATGCCAGCTGTATACATACGAGTAAATATACGGCTCGTATGTATACATAAGCTGTAAATATAGAAAGCCAAGACACTAAATCTCATCCACGAAGATAAATAATAATATAAAAGCAACTTTGAGTTTGTCATGTACACAATAGTTGGATGGAGACAAATCTACTACCAACTAAATTAAATATGGAAAAATATACAAGGAAAGAATTGAGCAAGCGAGAGCAAGTGACGAGTCCAAGAGCAATCATCACGGAGGAAGACATGGCCTTAGCTAGAGCACCTACAAAAATCATGAAACACACACCTGGAGAGATCACCAGGTCCTCAGAGGGATGTAACAAGACACATAATATCATGCCATAAACTGAATAGTAAGAGCTCAATAGGAAATATACATGCGTAAAGGTTCCTAACCATTCTATATGGAATAATGTACTTTAGAAGACAACGTTCTACGCAGGAGCTTAGGTGTTCAGCATAGATGAAGAGAGAGAGAGAGTGGCAGTAGGTAGCGCTCATAAGAGACACTATCGGCCATGGGCAGTAAGTAGCGCTCATCCGAGTCACTATCGGCCCCGGGGCAGTAAGTAGCGCTCATACGAGACACTATCGGCCCAAATCTATGTGTGTAGTGAACATGTAGCCCCTACGCTAATAACTGTCTTCTCCCTCCCCATGATACTATACATGTGTCGATTCTACGACACTATTTAATCCTTAATAACTGCCAAGTCTTCTACACAATCTATTAGTAGTTATATCCTAACGCACGGCTCGTACGCACCAATGATCAGTCAACACGCAAGTCCGTATCTATATGCGACTCACAACTCACACACAACCCGTGGCACATCGTGACAGTTTATGAGATGCTCTAAACATATGGTAGTCACTTAATTCTAAGCTAATTTTATAAAATATAGTAATTTGCATCTACATATAGTTTTGAAAGAACAATTTGATAAGAAATAAAACATGCATGATATTGAGCAAGAAATTAAACAGTAAAGGCAAGGTGTCTTGCCTAGTGTGTCGCCCGGCATGGTGCGGTGTTATGACAAGTCCTGATCGTTCAATAGACGGGGTCGATGCAATCATGGTCTGAGTTCGCAAGGAAATAAGGACACATGATCAGTTGTGGTCAAGGTTGAAAATAATTGAGTAATTATGGAGGAAGTATTTGCACTATATATATTTTTAGGGAAATATTTATATTAATTAAATTTAGGTTTTCTTAGATAAATTAAGAAACATTTTTAGGCAAATAGGGAAAAACTATAATTCGTATATGAATTCTTTTAAATAATTGTCCGAAAATATATATATAGGCAAGAAAACTATAACCTTTTTAAATACCTATATTTTTAGACAAATACAAAATCAAAAATATATTTTGGTGCCAAAACTAAATTTTATAAATATATAAAAAAATCTTTGGATGAAATATCAGGTAATATTATACTTATACTAAAAATATTTGCCAACTTACTCATAGATATTTTCTACAGAATTGAAAATACTGATAATTCTAATAATATTCCTAATAATGATGATAAGTTAATGTTAGTGATAATAATAGTAACGATGATAATATATGAAAGAAAACAACAGATGCAAAAAAATGAGAGGAAAATAAATAAATAAATAATATTTGTAAACCAGAATAATACAATACTAATTCTAATACCAACAAAAACTTATAGCGATTTATATACTAATAATAAAATCTTTATACAATATTTGTTATATTATTTTAAAATCACTACATAACAAAGTAAACCAAAATAATAATAATAATAATAATAATAATAATAATAATAATAACAATAATAATAATAATGATAATAATAATAATAACTTATTAATTATAACCTTTCCCCCACTCAATGATACAGAGAGAGAGAAGAGGGATTAAAGGAAATAGGTTTAAGTAAAGGAAGAGAGTAGAAAGAGAGGAGCGAGGAGAGGCTTCAGGAAGGGTTTTACCAGAGGCTGCTCCGGCCGGCGGTCGGCGCAATAGGCGGTGGTTGGCGGAGGAAGCTCGGAGGGGTGCTGAGAAAACGGCGGCTCGAATCTCGCCGGCGAAACCATCGACGGCGGCTCGAGCGCGTCCGTGGCGACGAGAGGGCTGCTCGGCTAGAAGAGGCTAGATAGGGCTTATCGCGGAGCACAGCACCGCCGACTGGACACCGACGTATGAGTGGGGCGGTCTCTTCAGCTCCAGTCGACGCTGCTCTGCGCGGGTCACGGTCGGAGGAGGCTGCAACGGGGAGTCTCACAGCGGATGACCGAGATGAGGTCGAGATCAGGTCGGCGGCCGTTGGATGTCGCAGGAGGAAGTCGAGGTGAGTGGGTATTTCTGGGAACTCTTTTGGGATGGAGGTGTGAGGTGGTGGGTTGTCGTTGGCTTCGGCGGTTGGCCGGCCGTGGTCATGGGGGTCGGTGGAGTTGGTTTACGGTGGTCGGGTGGCTGGCGGTGATGCTGATGGTGGTGGTGGTGATGGGAGATGACAATGATGGTGGTGGTCTTGGCGGAAGGCAGAGCAGAGATGGGTGGTGGTGGGTTTGGTACAGCGTGGATGGGTTCGGGTGGCTGGATGCTGCCAGGGATGTGCCGAGCGGTGGCAGCGGGGTGGTTCTGGTGATAGACGTGGTGAAGGTGGTGGTGGACAAGGAACAACGGCACGGTTAGTGTTCGGGTTAGGTTAGAGACTAGTGGGATGTGTCCGATGGGCTATGGGACAGGGGTGCGTCGTACCCGGGATGTCGGGCACGATACGGATAATTGTACCGAAGTTGGAAAAAGATTCACAGACACAATGCACGCTGGCTTGAGTTGGCACGGACACGATGCACGCACGTTGTGGAAAAATAATTTTGGAGGAATTTGTGAATGGTAGAAATGTATGGATGAGTATCTCTCCTTATATAGGAGGTGGAAATTCCCAGTTGGATAAGGATTAGGATAAAAAAAACTAGTAAATAAATATTATTTGACTCAAATCAATTTAAACTAATCTTTTATAAAACAAATATAATTTAAATCCAAATTAAATTCATCCCAAACAATTGTGAAGAAATCCCGTCTTTTAAATTTAAATAAATCTTAAAATTTAGTCATTCCAATCCAAATTTAAATCATAGATAAACTCTCCATTAAATTTAAACTCCATTTAGAATAAAAGCTTTTCCAATATAATCTATCATAATTAATTAATTTTAAACTAAAACAATATTTTAAAATAGTTTTTTGGATAATAAAATATTAATATTAAATCAATTTCGAAAATAGAATAAATTTAAAGTCATGTATTTAGTGTGTAAAAGAATATTTATGTAGAATATCATTTTGGAAATTATCAATTATATAAAAGTAAATAGCCCCTTTTTATTAAATCAATACAGAAGATAAATAGTTTATTTATCTTATGAAAATTGAACCTATAGTTTTCCTATATAAATAAAATCCCTCAATAAATATTATTTATTTTTATTTTTTTATAAAAATATGTACCTCGCATATATTCGCACTCGACGAGCAAGTACAAAAAATTCAAATTCGCACGCGTTGTACAATTACGAGAACTCGAACTTGCATGCGCCGTACAAATAAGAAATACTATCTAAATACCTTTTTAAAAAAATTATTTAAAAAAAATCGTAGTAGAAATTAGGGGGTTTACAAACCTCTTTGGAGATTGCAACAGGATCTGTTCCAAATACGCCTATAAAGTTAGTCATACTTGTAAAAAAATCACAAGAAGTATGGAAAATTGAAGACGAAAGATTTTGTCCCTTGAGAAATTTAAGAATAACTTACACATGGGAGACGATTCTACTTATGGTTCGTCGCACCCTATAAACCCCCCTAATTTTTATTGTATATTTTTCACTTTTATTTTTTATTGTATTTCTCAGTAATTTATTTTTTATTTTTAGAATATCAATTTTCATATATATAATAATATTGACCATTGTCCTTGTTTGGTTGTAGGGGTGGTTCACTGCTTCGATGATAAGATACTGGACTGTGTTGTGATCCAGGTTATTTACTTTTGATTATCACTACCATTTTTCCAACTAGGAATATTTTGGTCATTATAATATATATATATATATATATATATATATATATATATATATATATATAGTGACTAATATTAGTATGTGTAAATATATTGATTGTTGGTTAGTGGACTAGTCTATTGATTAGACTCATGCTAGTGGACCCAATTAGATTTGACATAACACTTGGACCAACACTTTAGATTAGGCTTAATTAGACTCAATCAAGTCATTCCATTTGATAAATAGGGATTAGACTAATTGCCATAATAGGATTAGAAGCTTTTATTAATTAGATTAGCCTTCATGACAACTTGGAGGGACATATTGGACATTTTTCATGGCATGGAGGGGTAAATTATGTGGCCGGCCCTATTAGAAGGTAGAGCACACTCTCTTTTCCTCTTTATTTGTGCCATTAATTCTCATTTGGGTGTTCTTTCCCAAATTGATCCACCCCTCCATCAATTTCCACTCAATTTTCCTTCAATTTCTTCCCAATCCTCTTCTTTCTCATTCTTTGGAGGAGCCTGGGAGCGTGGTAGCTAAGAGCACTAGTGGAGGAAGGTAGTTGCTATGAGATCGTGTCCAAATCGTGTCAATCGGACTTTGCATTGGAAATCTATCTCCCAATATGTATACATCTCAATTTCTCTTCAATTTAGACTTTAATTGTTCAATTTTACCATTAGGAATCCACCCATGGACTAGGACTACCTATAGGAGGAAGAATTAGCTTCTAACAACTCTTTATGTGAAAGTTTCATTGAGATTTGTGCCCAATTTGGGAGAATTCTGATATTGGTGCACCAAATATTTGTTATTTCATAATTTAGATATATTTAGACTTAATTTGGTTGTGTGTGGTTAGATCCGTGTTCACAATTGGATACGAGTAGGCCATACCATGATACACTAGGACACGGAGTCACTTTGGGGGTTTTTTCTTTCGACACTTGTGACACACATATCAAATTCTCCATGACATATTGTATTATCTATATATATTATTTTAGATAGGCTCATGTGATTTGAATAGAGTCGGACAATGTTTGGTATAGGTATCTTGGGCGTATCATAAGAGTATCGTATATTGGTGCGATACTAGTGTGGTGCACACTAAATGTTTGGTATGGTGCAAATAGGTGAGTGTCATATGTGTCAATGTGTCTCATATATCCCTATAGTGTGGGATATATATATATATATATATATATATATATATATATATATATATATATATATATATATATATATATATATATATATATATATATATATACAGTTTATGTGTGTGTGTGTGTGTATGTGTGTACTTGTGGATAATATGTTGTGTGTGAGTGTCAATTGTACAATTAGTGTAGGTACGATATTGTATAAATGTGAACATATGTGTAATGTGTGATAGAGTGGTTTAATGTACCAATAGAAGGATGTATGTATACATATAGGTAGTTAGATGTGAGTGTATTGATGCATATATAGATGTTTAGTAAGTAAGAGATGTGGAAGGGGAGGTCTGTTAGCAGAAACTGCAGCAACATAAGTGCAACAGTAGCTTCTATCAGCAGCAACAGCTATCTGCTGTTAGTAGCAGCTACATCAGCAGTGACAACTGCTTGAGTAGCAGTAGCTGCCTAACATCAGCAACATGCCTAACACATCAGTAGAAGCTGCAGCAGCATGCTGATTAGGCAAGACTAAGCAACAGCATCAGGGTGAAGTAGGCAACATGGGCAGCAGTAGGAGTTACAACATCAGCAGGGTCTAGCACTGCTAGGCAAAGTAGCAGCAAGCAGTAGCAGCCTGTGCAGCAATGCAATAGCAATAAGGGCAGTTTGCAACAAAGGAGAAACACTAGCAACTTATCTTCATAGTGGGGTTTGGAGTTGATATATGGGTATGGGATTAGAGTGTACCTAAAACAACTAGATAAGTGTTATATATATGGATGAGTATTCACATAGGTATATACCTATAGCAATATAGGGGTAGTTGTGTATACGGGTATAGGCCTAGATATCTACTAATGTAATCTATAGGAATAACATGTAGCTATGCATGCATGCGTGAATTAGGGACATGGGTACATAGGATAAGTAGATATGAACGTAAGGTAAGAGTAAGGGTAATGGGGTATACCAAGGTATTGGTATATGCATTGTAACGTGGGTAATAGGTCTAGTATTGATATGGGTATGGGTATACCTATATGTAACATAAGGATATGATATGGTATAGGCATATGGTATCTTAGTAAACCAAGGATATGGGTACATATGTATACATGGTATAGGAAGGGTATATTGATATATGTGTATGTATGGGTAAATGGGTAAATGAGTTAAGGTATTAAGATATATGAGTCTACATATATATTGTATGGTACCTAGTATCCCTACTCCTATGTGGGTATAAACCTAAAAACCTTGATATAGCCAGTGAGGCCATCATACTCTGCCTCAATAGCTCAGTCTGTTACCATTAAGCCTGCAATAAAACTACAATTCTGAAGTATTGGGTTCGAGTCTTGACTTATTATTTCATGGTTATAGGCTTAGGAACGTCATTCCAATGTTCCCGAAATACAAAATTACTACAATTCTCGTTCAGATCGGCTTAACGTTTTAATTAGGGTTACCTTATTTCAAAATAAGATTTTTTTTAAATTTCCAAATTCAAGAGGCTTACATAAAGACAACAAATGAATAAGTTCTACATTAAGAACGTGTAAGACCAAAAGGTTCTGAAGATTCAACTCTCCAAAAGAAGAGACCGAATAATTATATCATACCCTAATGCTTCTGAAGAAGCAGCTCCTGAACTAGCATCTCCCGAAGAGAAAGTTCATGATGTTCCGGAAGATGTCATAAACTAAAGATATAATTTCTTGAAGTATATCCCTCCGGTCTAGGATATGCCTCAGATCCTACAAGAGTGGAAAAATGGTACGGATACCTAAGAAAATTATATTTTATACATATTCAGGAGAATTTTGGAATCGAGAAAAAATTGTCATAGATGATGTTAGCAAATGAGAATAAAAGGTGTAACACCTAGTTTCTAAAATGAGGGTAATTTTAAAATTTTGTGTTTTAATTTATTTAATTATGATATTTAATTAATAATATGATTTTTAGTGATTTTTAATCATTTTAAAACTATTAAATATCATGACTTGTGAATTGATGTACAGCTAGTGAAACCGTAGAGACTGTCTGCCCTAGAGCCTAGCCATGTGATTAGGGTATTTCATTTATCATTTTTAGCTTGAAGATATTTTGGTCATTTTGAATTTATTTGAATTTAATAGGATTTATTAGAATTTATTGGAATGTATGTGAATTTATTATTAATTAAATAATTGCTTGGTCACTACCAAAATACAGTAAAGTAGCGACGGAAATTTTCAGTCGGCGTTAGCGACGGCTTTGTGGCCGCTCGCCGACGGATTACCGACCACACGCCTTTATATTTTTTTATTTTAAATTTGGGGGGAGGTCGCACATCCGTCGCTAAGGTGTCGGAAATATAGCGACGGAAGTCCAGTCGTCGCTACGCAGTCCATTATTTGGCAGGAATTGTGTAGAGAATTGGCGGGACATTTCTTTCGACTACGTAGCGACGGATAGTCAGTCGGCAAGTATCAAAAATTATGACGACCCGGCGACGGGCTATCAGCCGTCGCTTGTCCGTCGCTAAATATAAGTTCCAGACTTTAAATGAAACGGCGGGGAAAACTTTTCACATTCCCCCCAAATTCACTCTCTCGCCTCTCTTTCTCTCTCTCTCTCTCTCTCTCTCTCTCTCTCTCTCTCTCCCGCGGCTTAGGTGATCGGCGTCGGTGTCGGCGTCGGCGTCGGCGTCGGCGTCCTCTCCTCTCTCTCCCGAAGGTAATCCCCTCTCTCTCTATCTCTCTCGATCTCTCTCTTTCTCTCTCTCTCTCTCTCTCGCGGTGTCGTATAGTGGCAGCGGGGCCGGCGGGCTTTGGGCGGGGGCGTCGGAGGCTGGGCGGTGGGCTTGGGGCGGGGGCGTCGGAGGCTGGCCGGCGGGCTTGGGGCTGGGGCGTCGGGGGCTGGGCGGCTGGCTTGGGTCGGGGGCTGGACGGTGGGCTTGGGGCGGGGGTTTCGGGGGCTGGGCGGCGGGCTTGGGGCGGGGGCAGCGGGGGCTGGGCGGCGGGCTTGGAGCTGGGGCATCGGGGGCTAGGCGGCTGGCTTGGGTCGGGGGCTGGGCGGTGGGCTTGGGGCGGGGGCGTCGGGGGCTGGGCGGCGGGCTTGGGGCTGTGGCGTCGGGGGCTGGGCGGCTGGCTTGGGTCGAGGGACTGGGCGGTGGACTTGGGGCGGGGGCGTCGGAGGCTGGGCGGCGAGCTTGGGGCAGGGGCGTCGGGGGCTGGACGGCTGGCTTGGGGTGGAGGCGTCGGGGGCTGGGCGGCGGGCTTGGGGCTGGGGCGTCGGGGGCTGGGCGGGGGCGTCGGGGGCTAGGCGGCGGGCTTGGGACGGGGGCGTCGGGGGCTGGGCGGCGGGCTTGGGGCGGCGACGTCGGAGGCTGGGCGGCTGGCTTGGGGCGGGGGCGTCGGGGGTATATACAACCGATGCACAGCCATAAGCACTCTTCATATATATATGCAACCGAACTACTGGACGGCGGGCTTGGGGCGGCGGGGGGCTTTGCTTCTCAAATTCATCTGAGTTTATATATTGGCTAAATAATGTGTTATCCATATTGGGTGTTATCCATTAGTTTGGTGGTGTTTGGATTAGTAAATGTGAATATGGGGTTTGGATTCATGGTGTATATGTTCACTGTCTCAAGGACAGTGCGAGTTCTATCAGTTGTGTGCTTCTATATAGATGTATATATCTATATATCTAGCTGTGATATACATATGTGTATGTGACAATCTCAGTTAGCGACGGACTAGTGACCGGTTAGCGACGGATATTTCCAGCTCCATTTGCATTAATCTACGGTACGACATGGTGATCAGGACATAGTCCCTGCAGCCATTCGACTGGCGAGGCAGAAACTATGTAGCCGTAGATAAAGTTGACTGTCCTCCGACCCTCATCCCTCGGCAATGATGATACGACAACCTATCACTATATCTTATATAGTAGTAGATGATGTCTTAGTATTACATTATGTGAGTTCATCTTGATTCTGTTATATCCTTCAGATACTAGATACGATAAGAACATATACTACACGTGTAACGTCCCAGTCCCAAAATACGTAGGACTAGAACGTAATCATGCCAGCTGTATACATATGAAGTATATGGACCCTCGTATATATACATAAGCTGTAAAATGCAGTAACCAAGGTACTAAATCTCATCCACAAAGATAATTAATAATATAAAAGCAACTTTGAATTTTGTCATGTATACAATCGTTGGGCGGAGACAAATCCACTACCAACAAGTAAGGAAGAATACATGGAAAATACAATGAGTTTGGCGGGCGAAGCGAAGACGATCGAAGCGAAGACGATCGAAGCGCAATCATCCTCGAAGAATAGTGACGATCATAGCCACGACTAGAACACCTGCGAAAGACAAGAACACACACCTGGCGAGATAACCAGGTCCTCAGAGGGACGTGACAAGATACATCAACATGCCATATAATACTGAATATAAATATGCCACAATCAAAGAAAGTGACAAGACACAAATAAGGTAACCTAACCAAACTAAAGTGAACATGCAGTGAGAACAAACCTTTCCTCGCATGAGCCCTGGCTGTAATGGGATCTAGTATAGTCCCCACTTGGGCACCAGTGACCGAGAGCATGACGTTCAAAAACGAACGTGGCCAACCTGAGAGGCTCATACCCGTATGTCCAGCGGAGCTTCCGGGTTATAGGGGAATGCAATTGAAGCCCATACGATAAGGAAATGTTCTCCCTACCCAATGTACCTATCATGTCGCATCCACGACCATGTAACACTACTAACCGTCAAGTCTTCTAACACACAACTATTGACAGTTAGACCTAACGCACGTCCTGCACGCATCAGTGATTAGCCAACATGCAAGTCCGTAGTCTATATGCTACTCATAACTCACACAACTCATGGCACAACAGTGTCAAAGTCTATGCAATGCACTAAGCTAGTGGTAGTCCCTTAACTCTAAGTCCATATGCAATCAAAGGGTAAATAACAAGGTACAGCTAATATCACTGAGCAGGCAGTAATCAAGAACTAGAAATAAATGAACAGTGATATGTAAATAAAATACAACTAAAAATAAACAGTATGATGGCAAGGTATCTTGCCTGGTGTGTCGCCTGGTGTGGTACGATATTTTCTGACATGTCTCCATAGTCTAATAGCCATGGTCGATGCAGTGGTCCAAATCGCGAGAAAATAGGAACATGGGATTAGTCATGATCAACGACGATAATAACCAACAAGTGAATTTGCAAAATAAATATAACTTAGTTTTAGAAAATATTTATAATAATTTAAGACTAGATTTGTTTTTGGAAAATACTAAAATCTCAAATCGTTTTTAGGCATAATTACTATAAGTTAGAAAAATAGAATTTTAAGGAGAATACTAGAATATATTTTAGATAATATTTGAAAACTATTTACAATATTATTTTGAAATATTTATATCTAATAAAACTTATTTACAAACCTTTTATGAATTTGTTTAAAATAGAAGAGTCAAAAAGAACATGTACCCTAATAAAAAATTCTTTTACTTATATATTGATTAAATAACAATAAAATTTGAATATAATTTAAGAATATTAATAATGGCAACAATAATAATCTTCCCAATTATCACTGATAATAACATAGTAATAATAATATATACAGTAATCTTTAATAATAATAATAATAGTATAGTAATAACAATTATTAATAAAAAAATAAAAATCCCTAAAAACTCTACTGCTAAATGCTCATTCCATTTTTTTATATTAATAATAATAATAATATAATAAACCTTCCAAAAAAAACTTTTCAGCTCATTCCCTTTTTTTTCCCATTTCGAGATGAGAGAGAGAGAGTCGAGAGGAAGAGGGGAAGAGCGGAAGAGTGAGAGCTCACCGGCGGGGAGGAGGCGGAGCGGCGATGGCCGGGGCTGGCGCGCCTGAGAGAAGATGGCGGATGATGGGAAGTCGAATGGGGTCGAGCGCCGGAGATGGCGCTGCGGCGGCGCGGTGGTCGAGCGGAGATGTAGGCGGCGGACATGGCGGAAGGAGGCGATGACGGTCGCGGCTAAGGCCGGGTGTGACGCGGTGGTTCATGGCGGGCGGATGACGCCGGAGAGGGAAGTCGGAGGCGCGGGGAAGAAGACGACGGCGGCGGATCGCGGTTTAGAAGAGGAGAGCGGCACCCGCGGCTGGAGAAGGCCGCGGCTAGTCGGGCGCGGTGATTCGGGAGGTCGGAGCGGCGCTGGAAAAGTCGGGCACCGACGGTGGAGGAGGCCGCGGCGGTCGGCGGCTTGGGCGGGCGGAAGCCTTCGGTAGATCTGAAGGGGGCGGAGGCTCAGGCGACTGCAGTGCGCTCGGTGGAGACGCGCGTGACCTGCGGCACTGGTGGCGGGGTTCAGACGAGGTACGGGTTCTCCCTCCCCCTTTTTCTTTCTGTGGTGGTTTGTGGTGGGGATGACGGTGGTGATGGCATCGGGGGTGTTGGCCACGGTGGTTGGCGGTGGGGTTGGTGGCGTTGGCAGTAGAGTCGGAACGATGGTGTGGGGCTTGGTGGTGGTGTGGTCGTTAATGGTGGTGGTGCTACCATTGGGCCGATGGTGGGTGTGGTGGTGACGACGGGAGTCGGAGAAGGCAGTGGTGGCGACGGACGATGGTTGGGTGCTGGGGACACTGAAGTCGGGATTAGGGATAGGATAGTCGGGTGGGGTGTGTCGTGTCGGGGTTGTATCCCGACACGAGGTGGACGTCCGGTCTGTCGGACGAAAAAATATGTATTTGTAGAGAAAATAACGTAGTGGATGGGGAGCACAGACACGATACACATTTGTGGATGGTAGAATTTGCTGGAGGAGTACCTCTCCTTTTATAGAAGGTGGGAATTCCCAGTTGGATAGGGTTTAGGATTTATTTAAATCCCAATAGAAAATATCATAATATAATTTAAAATCATTCAAATCCAAATCCAATACAAACCTCCACTGATTTAATTCAAATTCCAATGAAATCTTTTCTAACTTAAATTAGCATATTTAACCAAATATTAAAATCAACAAAATCTCAAGTATCATTTCCATATTTAATAAATATAAAAATAATTAATTTCGAAAATTAAGGATATTACTTAAATATTAAATTATAAAAATAGCTTTTGTAAATGACAAAATAGATTAATATCCAAATTTCAAATTTCGCAAGTATCTAGAATATCTCTTATATAAACAAAAATTTCCAAATCAATATTTATTTTTAAATGACGAATAAAATAACTCTTTTTGAAATTAAAATATTTATCATATGTACTTTTCCTATAAAATAAAATTTATAAAAAATGTTTTTCTAAATATGTACCTCGACGCATATTCGTCCTCGTCGAGCAAATACGAAATGCAATCTCGCTCGCCACGCAAAAAAAAATGCGAACTTGTATGCGACGTACAAATACCAAGTAAAAATTTTAAATACTCAAATTTTAAAAAAAATTTAAAGTAGAAATTTAGGGGGTTTACATCCTACCCAACTTAAAAGAATTTTGTCCTCGAAATTTAGGAAAAATTAGGGTAGGTAAGGCGAAGGGGATGGAAAGAGTTTATTCGAATAGATGTACGTGATCACGAGAATGCAACGAAATATTCGTCGAGGAGGCGAGTGACATTTCAATGGCAATGAGTCATTCGATTGACTAGAACAAAATTTCGATGGTTTTAGATTACGATCATGCACATGACAATCGATCAATGACTAAGCTCAATCAACCTTAACATTAACCTTAACAAGGGACAGCCTCATCAATCTCCTCAATCCCTTGATATCATCAATATTCACGAAATCTCTCTTATCATAAATCGTTCTTTCCAAAAATTTCTTCCGTTCCACGTCCCCTTAAACAAAACCAATATGATTCTAAATGCACTCTAATTTTCTCTATTTCGTCATAGAATTTCAAATAGCCTCAAATTTTGACTTCCATAATCTTCATAGCTCATTTTTATATATCTTCCCAAATTTTAATTTCCTCTAAAATTAAAAATTTCAAACCTTCAACCAATTTAGCCCCAGTA
Organism: Iris pallida; assembly: GCA_029216955.1. Taxonomy (NCBI): domain Eukaryota; kingdom Viridiplantae; phylum Streptophyta; class Magnoliopsida; order Asparagales; family Iridaceae; genus Iris; species Iris pallida. Next base: position 2,301,070 of record JANAVB010029417.1, on the reverse strand, counting down.
GAAATTGAAAATCTTTTTACTGCAAATTCGTATTTATTGGTCAATGCACCATGCATCCATAGATGACAAAATAAAAGTCGTCTTCAATATTCGATAAATCTCGAAAACTAACAGTATACCTTCAATCTTCTCTCATAATTGAAAGCTTCCTAAAATATTTATTAGTCTCTCTCAAAATTTGAATTCAACAATCTCCTCTTTTGATGAAAACTCATCTTAACTTCATATTCATAATCATTTTAGAACTTAATCAAATATGTAAATGTTTCTTTCTTCAACAATTGGTCATCCATGAAAGCTAATACCATCATAACGTCAACATTGCCTTTATCCAAAAATTTGCATCCCTAAATTTTATATATTTATTTGGTTCTTAAACCACCAACACTTTAGAAGATTTTCCACTCGATATATAGTTACCTTAAAACAAAATTTGAAATCCGAGAAGTCTATTTATCCTTGAGTGTTTCGTCAAAACATAATATATCATTTCTTACCTCATCTATTCAGTTTTATCGCACACTTTCATTTATGTCCCATCTATACCTCATAATCTCGTAATTATCGCTACATTATTTACCCATGTTGTGAGGTTCCCCAATCTAACCTCTACTAACCCAAGATTGTCATGATCACATTCTTCTTCGAGCAAGGAAATCATAACATGAGCAAAATTGCATAAACCATAGAGGAATCAAGGTGTAATACGACAAGCAATTTAGTGAAAAGGGAAAAAGTAAGCGCTGCCATATTAAAGAGCTAAAGATGTTATGGGTCTAAGTAAATCAAGATAATACAAGAGAATAAAATGACAAGGGTTAAGCAGTCAAGATAAAATGTAAGATTAAGCATTTAACGGATTTAGTAGATCGCAATCGGGCCGAAGATTTGAGTCGTGATTGAGTCCAAATATATAGTCAAAAGTATATCGGTACCATGGTATAGGTTATAGTTGAGTCTTTACGACCCGAAAGTCATACCATAAAAATAGAGTACAAGGGGACATGTTTTAGTGGAACACGATATACCTACATGAAGGTGAGCTCGTCTAGGTCTTGCATGTGAAATTTGTTGGAAGAAAAGGTCTAGTGTTGTGCTCCAAATATCAAAGTCACGGTAGGGAACGCCCAATGATCAAAATAGAAAGTGGGTTTTCATAACGTACTAGTTAATGCAAAAAAATAAAAGGTTAAAGCACGAAAGAAAGTTAATTAGGAATCTCGTAGGTCAAGGCTAAATAAGCTAGTGAGACAATTTCTAGAAAAAGTTCATAGATAAGGGTATGGTCAAGGGGATGGTTCTAATCATTTCTAGTTTCAAACAATTAGATGGTCATGAATAATGATCTAGATTTGAGGGAAGGTCGAGTAAGTCAAAGATATGTTCATCGGTTTGGTCGATGACTAACTATACTTGTGTATATGCAATATCATAATCATATGTGGCATGGCAATCTAATGTGGAATACTTCTATCTCACTAGGGTGACCTTACTTGCTTCTTGGTCCTCTACCAATATATGATCTAATCTAAAATTTCAAGCTCCTCAAAAATTTTCTCAATAACATTTTCAAGATACTCCGCCAAAAATTTTAATTATCATAGACTGTCAACTTTAATCAAAATTTTAAATCTCTAGTCAATCTCGAACAATCCTCGTAATTCGTGAATCGAATAAATAAATTCATCATCATTTTTTTTCAACCTTAAACTCATCATTTAATGAGTTTATCAACCGAATTTCATACTACAAAATGGAACATTTAAATAACTCCCAAATTTAATCATATATCCTTAAAATGTGTATATCTAGCTTCCAATAAGTCACAATTTCTCTTCAAAAGTAATTCTCTCTTTCTTTTTTTTTCTTCACCAAAATTTTAAATATCCATAATCAAGACTCAAAATCTGTATAACTTTATATATCATAGATCATATGAGCAAATTTTAAATATTTAAATTTTTCCTTCAAAGTCGATTTCATATCTTCCAAAAATATTTCAAACAAAATTTTTACCATTATCTCTTCAAGCTCAAAATTAAATACTTATAATTCGTAAATCGTTGAATCAATTTAAATCCTCAAGCCCTCTAATAAACTGTAAATCATAAACCCTTCATATTCTCTAGTCGTTACAAAATCATAACTTATAATTTAAAACACTTTAATAAATTCGAGATAAACTTTAACATATTCAATCCAAACTTGAACTTAATCGTAAATCATGTGTCACAATTTAAAGATGTTTTCCAAATCGGTTTCATATCCCAATAAATCATAAACTATTTCACAATTTCCAAAAATCATAAATCATAAATTTGTTTTCTCGATCTAGCTATTCTCTTGTGTATACCACCATGTAATAGCAAAATAAAATTCCAACTATCCTTTGGAGGCGGTAATACGCTACTACCCAACTTGAAATTAACTAATCCTAAAAATTATATTTCTAGGAAAATAAATGCCTTTATAGCTCAAATAAAATCTCCATGCATATTAATTGTCAATGCAATCCATCTAGCCATGTGTTTAACCTATGGACATATACTAGTGTAGTCATCTTACTAAACACGAAACTAAAAATTTACGGTAGAAGGAGTCAAGCAAGATGCAAATCAAGGAGGTCGAACGAGAGTTCGGAATTTGAAGTCAAGAAAGGATGTCAAGTAGGTGGATGAGATTCTAAACTCTAATACTATATTGTAGGTCCGTTTGGTTCAATCATGTAACCGAAACGGCTAACTAGACCTGCATGGGCCACCACAAAAATATGTAACGCTCCAGTCCCAAAATATGTAGAACTAAAATGTAATCATGCCAGCTGTATACATACGAAGTATATGGACCCTCGTATATATACATAAGCTGTAAAATGCAGTAACCAAGGTACTAAATCTCATCCACAAAGATAATTAATAATATAAAAGCAACTTTGAATTTTGTCATGTATACAATCGTTGGGCGGAGACTGTTTGCCATTGATTGTAAAAGTACAGAACAATTATCGGAGGACTGAACTTAGACTCACAATACAAACTCGCTCGTACAAAGAAAGCCTAGGGACAAAAACCTAGGTACAGCAGTCTAAGTACGATTGTTTATTTTAGATTCTGGGGGATGACGATAGAGGCTCGGGAAAGCGACGGCCGCTCTGCCTTACTCCTTGGACGATCGGTACGCAGCCTTGACTCGGGGAAGATCTGCTTGGTCGTTGACGAAGAAATGCCTTCTTGCTCTCTCTCTGATTGCTCTCCTGGCTTCTCTCTCTCTATGTATATTCTCTCTCTGACTATGGGGGAAGTCTCTCTATGTACACGTATTCTTCTCTAGTTTTTTTTTTGTATATCTCTCTATCTCTCACAAGGGAATGGCACCTTGCTATTTATAATAGTGGAATGTGATCACTAGGGTTGCCAATGATTAGCTCTTGGAGATGGCGACGGCCTGGAGATTGATCAATCTAGGCCGTTCGTTCCTGATTGTGACGAATCAGAACCATTAAGGGTAGATTACACCAAACCCCATTAGCAATTAATGCTGATTGGCCTAAATCTTCCTTATAATGATTCTCTAATATCTGCAAATAAATCAAATTTATTCTCCTGCCACGTGCCCCAGATCATTGGGATTCGACCCGATCTTGGATTGCCATAAATCTGGGAGATTGATCGGCTGAGGACACGTGTCCTGAGAGCCAATGGTGAGACTGGAACCGCATGCAGATTGGGCCGCATGAGATTTGGGCTGCATGAATTTTGGGCCGCATAAGACTTGGGACACGTGTCAGGGCTGTATGGGCAGTGGCCCCCTCCTTCAGACTTCTGAACCATATGATGAGCCGCATGAACCGCATAATGGTGTGTCTGCTTGAGCCGCATGGGCATGATCTTCTTGAGCCGCATAAGGATGATTCCTCTCGAGCCGCATGGGGAGTCTTCACTTCGAACTGCATGGGAAGTCTTTACTTCGAGCCGCATAAGCACACCCACGTGGCAGGGCCACGTGGCATTTTGTTGCTGTGTCAGAGATTTCTTTCTCTTCCCTAGAGATTCATCATCATGACAGAGTCATAATTACCTGCTTTGGTGTCAGGTCTGTCAACTTTTCAGAGGGGTCAGCCGTCAAAGCAATTAATGCAGCATGGATCGGAGGGGAGCACTGTCACGCCACATGTCTTCTGAACCGCATGGAATACCTCCGGCCGCATAGCTCCTTATGCCGCATGACTCCCTGAGCCGCATGCGTTTTCTGAGCCGCATGGGTCTTTCTTGGCCGCATGAGTCAATTTCTTTAGTATTTTCCATGCTTCTACAGGACCCCCTTCAAAGTTTTCAATTTGTAAAATTGAAATACTTTGAACAAGAAGCATGGCCGTATTAGCCACATATACAATCCCGACCGCATAGATGTCCTGGCTCCTTGGATGTGTTATTCGCATGACTGTTTCAGCCGCAGGGGGTGTGTTAGCCGCATAGATGGTCCAGTCCACGTGTGCGGGTCTTTATTTATCTCCAAGTTGCTTCAGCGCCGTCTTTGTAGGGGGAATCTCAAGGGTCAGTTCATTAAATCTTTTTGGATTTGATGCCTTAGGTGAATCTTGGAGACGAAACCCAAGGAGTCGGTTTCGCTCTTCAAGAGTCGGTCATTGGCCCACGTGTCCGCCTTCTCCCCTCCTCCTATAAATAGGAGGGGTTTTGAAGAGAGAGAAGACTTCTTTATTTTCTTTCTTCTCTTATCTCGCTTGCCTTTCTTTTCTTCGATAATTGATGGCTCCCAAGAAGATCGTGGCAGTGAAGAACAATAAGGCGGCCTCCACTTCCATCTTGGGTACAGTTGCTGCCCCGCCCGTCGTCGTGCCTGCTGTTCATCCTGACGTCCATCTCCCCATTGTTGGTAAGGACAATGTATGAATTAAGGAACCCCAACCGCCATGGCTACGTCGCATACTTTATGCACGAGCCTTTGTAAATCGTATGTTCGCCCTACGGCTGAGCTGCGAACCGCATAAGAAAAATCATTGTGTCTGTGTGTGCGCCTTATTAGTGAAACCGCATAGGTGGCGCATAGACTTTTATTATGCGGAGCCGCATAAGCAGTCTTCTGAACTGGAGCCGCATAGGGCTTTCTGGAGCCGCATAAGACTTCTAAGAACTTCATGGGGGGCATGGATATTTTCTTGAGCCGCATGTGGTTTGAAAACACCTAATCAGCTCTTTTTTTTATTCTCTGTTAAACTTATTTTTTCTTTGTCTGTTCTTCAGTGAATTTGCCGGTTAACGCCGCCGGAGAACTCTTGGTGGGTAGCGCTCAAGCTGCTCTCGGCTATAGGTACGACCATATTGTTCAGCACGTGGCGAATCAGTTTCCGAGCGATGAGCCTATGGCCAGATTGAATGCCATCAAGAATCAGCCTTTCCATTTCCTTAATGCTATGATGAACTCCGGGAAATTCGAAGAAGAGTTTTTGAAGCCTGCGTTCTTTTTTGGAGACGCCTTGACCGTGGAGAATGATCATGTTCTGGAGGTGTCGGAGGATTGGAATTTTGTTTCTAACGGAATGGCGATCCGCATCCCTCAGATGGAGCGACACTTTCCATTATCTTGGTTCAATATGCTCCCTTTGGACCGGAAGATGGAGGGGACTCTAACCCCTACCAGGAGTGGGATGTTCGTGGGGAACATCCGTTATAATAACCATCTGAAGTCCATGGTTGCTGGCAAGGTGCATACCAGTTGTTCTATGACAGGGTTGGTCCCAGGTTTTTTCCTGAATGTGGCAGGTCCTAACTTCACGTTTTCTACCGCCGATACTTTTATAAATCGACTTGCCCGAAAAGGCTCCTATCCCGTTGGTCGGTTGACGCTTCCTGGTTGGATACACCCTATTCCCTCGTGGATCAATTTATCTACCTGGATCCTGCAGAAGTATGAGGCTTTTTTGTGCAAGATTGGCCTGTACCATGCTATCCGAGGTACCAGTCATGGCTTGTTCATAAACAAAAAGCTATTCATGTCCCTGCTGGAAATGTATAATTGTCGTACAGGGACCTTTTACACACCTGTAGGGGAGATGGGACTTGCGCTCCATGAAATACATGCGGTCTCCAAGCTTCCTTGGGGGGACGAAGCGTTTGAAGCATATACTCCCACTAATGAGGAACTCGAAGATTTGGAACGACGGTATCCTGGCTTTGCGGCCCTTTATCAGGAGATATTGTGTCATTATAACACATGCCATCAGATAACCCGTAAGGATAACCTGGAAGGGAATGCTCCCTACACCAAGGATTGGGTGCATTATCTCTTCTCAGCAGATGCCTCGGGTCTGGTTACCTCTCGTCGCCCTAGGTCTCGGGAGGCGGTCAAAGAATTGGTGTCATCTACTAGTGGCAGATTCGGGAGCCAAACCGACACGTTCGATTACTTTTACCAGGATACTCAAGAGCTGTCTGAGAAAGCACTTCTGGCGGGATTTTTGATGATCTGGCTACGAAATTGTGTAGTCTCGGGAGGAACCGGTTCTATTGAGAGAATTAGTTGTAACTTCATCCTTCCGGCTGTAAAATTAGTCTTGCGAATCAGGCTAGCTCTCCTTCCGGCTATGGTGTGTAGCATACACCGTGGCCTTCGTACCTTCACGTCCAAAGTTATTGCCCACAATGTGACCAAGGATTTTGAACGAACTGAGTTACCTTATCATTATTTGATGGGGTGGCTGCTGATACATTATCCATCTTTGATGAGGTCGGGCTCTGAGGGTGGTGCGACTGATGATGACGCCCTTATCTTTCGTTACCGTGATGAGCCTTGGGAATGTGAGGCTATGCGGGTTTGCCGGATGGTCTTGGCAAGGGCAGATAAGTATCATATTTTCGTATCCGTCCCTCGCTTTTCTGCCAGGGACATAGAGACTGTACATATAGACGGTATTACGCCTCCTCAACTTCTGGATGGCCAGATGCTCTTATGGTTGCGTAACATCCGTCCCTCACATCTGGTGTACCGTAACCGCAATGTTGTTTTTCTGGAGCCGTATCTGCCTAGCAGGTTTGCCCGACAGTTTGGGTACAGCTAACTTTGTTTAGACAGCCCCAGCTCTTGTCTGGGTTATGAGGGAAGTCTTCTTGATAATATCAGAGCTTGGCAATATTATGATTCGTTCCATACTCGCACCATTTTCTCGGTCCCTGCTATTAAGGAGTCAGTGGAGATCTTGTATATGGCGGCTCTGTATCATGTCATGGCGAACAAGCCCTCGGTCGATTTTAACCCAGGTACCAGTTTTATTGCTGGTACCGGTCTGGAGGAAGGCTCTCAAGGGGCCAAGAAAAGAAAGACTAGAGCCGAAGTGCCAGATTTGGATTCCGCTGCTGAAGGTGATGAAGGCAACGAGCATAATGAAGATGACTCTATCCTTCCAGTGGTAGGCGCAGAGGTGGGTCAGTCGCATATTTTGTCAGATGAGATGCTGAGGGATCAGTCCCTTGTTGCGCCTGGTCCTATCCCGAAACGTAGCAGGCAGGTTCCTCCTGTAGGCAATATTTCTCGATCCCGAAAGCTGGTTGCGACTAGGCACCGTCTGCCAGCCACAAAAGAGAGTGGAGAAGAAGTCAATCCTGCGTCAGAGGTAACAAAATTGCTCTCGATCCCTTCTTCCTTCTTTCCTTTGAGTTTCAATCCTGATTGTCTTCGTTCCCTCTTTTAGGTGTCGAAGGAAGAAGAAGAGTTTCAGGATGTCGAGGCGGTGACCCAGGATGACGGGGCCTCCCATGAGCATGTTCCTATTCAAGAGGACGCAGATCAATCTGTATCCCCCTTCAAGGTGACCGGGTCAGGGGACGTGACTGAGTTTAACTCGGGGATCCCGGGTGGGGGGACCATGCCAGTTGTGGATGAGCCGCGACCTTCATGCCCCTTTCCTGGTAAGATTAGCCGAATCTTAACCCGTGAGGAAGCCTATCTGCTCTATCATCATGTCCTTCGGGTTACGTCGATTGACTGTTATTTTGGACATTCAGGTCCTGCCCCTTCAGTGCCGAGGATAGACGTCGTCGAGACAACCCCAACCGAAGGGGCATCGGTAGAAAGGGGTGTACTTTCTTACTGCCCGACTCGTCTTGATGGGCCTTCTGGGGGCCCGAGTTTAACGGGCCAGTTCTCGGGGCAGTCGGGGCAGGGAACAATGGTCCTTGCATCATCCTCTGCTCCAATGGCTTCGAGAATCGACCTTTCTTCCCTGCCGAGCATCCAGCTCTCCGGGCGGCGGAAGACGAGTTGGCCGCTATTCATGCATCGTTCTGCTCGGACTCCGCTCCCTTGGTGGCGAGCTCTAGCGTTACTCCTCCGACGTTGCCACTCCGGCTTCCCCTGACGCCCTTCTCTGCTGAAGTTTTAAACGACGCGTTACAGGACGTGGTTGCCAGTTTCCATCGTCATTTGAAGAGGGGAATCGAGGCCGCTGTAGAAAGAGGAACCTCTTTTACCTTGGCCCGAAGATGCGCCCATGGTCAAATAAACATCCTTAGGGATCTTCCTAATGATGCAAGAATGGCTTCGCTTCTGGAGACGAAATTGCTGGAGGCTGATCAGCTGGTGTCCAAGCTTCGAGTATTGCGGCAGGCTGATCTGCCTGCTGTTATAAACGAGGAGCAGAATTCCCTTATTGCTGTTATAGAGAGGACCAGAGCGGCTCGAGATAAGACCAGACCGGCCGTACTGAAGGATCTCAGCGACTTAGCTGATCGGTATGATCAATTGAGTTATGCGACCGAAAACGTTATGGCTCGGGAGGAGTCTGTCTCTCGTGAGATTACCGAGACACGGGAGCAGATCCTAGTGCTTCAGAAGAAGTTGACTTTCCTGGAGTCTGAACTCGAGACTGCCCGCAATGATAGGGGGCTAATTGTTCAGGAAGCTGACAGGGTTACTCAAGCTTCGACTGACCTGGAGGCTGTCTTGAAGAAATTGGAAGATGACTGTCAGGCGCTCCTAGATTTGGACAATGAGGAGCGGTTACTCCAGGAGGCCGAGCGTCGCGCTCGGCAACAGATTGAGCGGGAGACCACCTCAGTGAGAGACCGCCTCCTAGAATTGAGTAACACTGAAATGTAGTCGGCATTTTCTTTTCCCTTCTTTTTCTTTCTTTTCTCTTTTTTTTTGAAAGGGACGTGGTCCCGAAATATGTAATGCTTTTTTTTCCTTCAAATAAAGAGTACTTTCAATTCTACCCTTCATTTATATTGCTTGTTGTGCCTGTGATATTGTGGTGATGTTCTCCCCCGCATAGGGGATATATTTGTGGACCTGTTACCCATGGCGTACCTTGGTTTTAGGTAGAGATAACAAGTTTCGGTCAGGATGCCTGAAGCAGCCATAGCAAAGTGGTCATGGGTGCTCTTGGTATTGAGAAAAGAATTGCCGTAGAGCAGCTAGGCTCCTGGGGCATGATGAGGTGATAGGTTTGTGTTAAGAAATTTAGCTGAGGATATTTGTGGGCCTATTACCCTTGGCATACCCTGGTTTAGGATACGGATAATAGGATGAAGGAGAACTGGCATACTTGCTCAGAGGTAACGAGGACATGGCAAGTAGGAAAGTTTTTCGAACGTAGAGTCTTCCTGTTCAGAGGTAATGAGTACATGGCAGGAGCGAACTCGACGGAGGGTATTGGTGGTCAACAGAGGACATTTGTGGTCAACAGAGGACATTTGTGGTCAACAGAGGACATTTGTGGTCAACAGAAGACATTTGTGGACCCATTACCCTTGGCGTACTCCGGTTGTGGGTACAGGTAATAGGTCGAAAGGGGATCATCATACTTACTCAGAGGTAATGAGGACATGGCAAGTATGAAGGTTTCTTCGACGGAGCCTTCCCATTCAGAGGTAATGAGGACATGACAGGAGTGGGCTCAATGAAGGGGGGTACGTAGAATAACTGAGAGGTAATGAGGACATGGAAATTCTATGTTGAGGGGTAATTTGTTTTTTGGCAAAAATGGGACGACTCAGAGGTGATGAGGACATGGTCGTCTTAGAAATTTGTGGATCCGTTACCTTTGTTGTGCACTGGGAGTGCAGGTATTAGATCATGAGGGGGGATCTCCTTCGGAAAGGAAGTTCAGAGGTATGATCATACATAACTTCCTACCTGAAAGAGTGACCGGGATGTGAGTTCAGAGGCACCATCGGATACATGACTCGAAAATCTGGAGAATGGTGAGTGTGAGTTCAGCGGTACCAGCGGGTATATGACTCAAAAATCTGAAAAACTATGAGGGTGAGTTCAGTGGTATCAGCGGATACATAACTCGAAGATCTGGAAAATTATGGGGTGAGTTCATTGGTACTAGCGGGTACATGACTCGACAATCCATGAATGTTGGAATCAAAGTGTAAGTTCAGAGGTACCAGCAGGTACATGACTTGGAAATTTGGGATATCTTTATGGAAGAAGGGCATGAGTTCAGCGGTACACGCGGGTACATGACTCGAAGATCTGTGAATATTGGAATCAAAGTGTAAGTTCAGAGGTACCAGCAAGTACATGACTTGGGAATTTGGGATATGAGTTCAGCGGTACAAGAGGGTACGTGACTCAATAAGTTGGAAAATTAGGGGGTTGAGTTCAGTGGTACCAGCGGGCACATAACTCGAAACTCTGGAAAATGTTGTTTAAATATAGTATTTCTTCAGGAACTTGCCACTGACGGGCAACATGAGCAAGTCTCCGTTCTGCTTGGCGAGGCGGTAAGCACCATTGGAGAACACGGCCTCGATGATAAATGGGCCTTCCCATTTTGGCTGGAACTTGCCGGTGGTCTTGTGAGTCATGACCATTGGCCTCCTGACTGCCAAAACAAGATCGCCCACTTGGAATGTTCTGACTTTGACCTTTTTGTTGAAGGATTCTGAGATGCGTGCTTGGTATAATTCGATCCTTTGCTGAGCTAGGAGGCGTTTTTCATCTAAGACCTCTAACTCTTGTAGTCAATGTCGGTAGTTATCATCCGTTGTCAATTGATAAGTAAGGACAACTCGGAGTGAGGGAATCTGAGTCTCTAATGGAAGAACTGCCTCACTCCCGTACACCAGAGAGAATAGTATATTCCCGGTGGCTGTTCGAACCGTGGTGCGATAAGCCCATAAGCACTCGCCGAGCTTCTCGTTCTAGTCGCGTTTGTTGGAGGAGACAAATTTCTTGAGGAGTTTGATGATTGTTTTGTTGAATGCCTCTGCTAACCCGTTTGCTGCCGGGTTGTATGGTGTCGAAGCGACATTCTGAATGCGGTGTTTGTCGCAGAATCGGTAGAATGCGTGGCTTATAAACTGCAGACCATTATCATGGATGATCCTTCGGGGCAGTCCAAAGCGGTAGATGACGTGGTGCTTCAGGAAGCTGATTACGTTCGAAGTCTTGACTTCGGCGAGTGGGACCGCTTATGCCTACTTTGAGAAGTAATCAGTGATCGCAAGTATGAAGCGATGTCCTCGGGAGGAAGGTGGGGTGATTGGACCAATGATATCCATTCCCCATGCTTCGAATGGCCAGGACGCCACTGTCGGATGTAGAAATTTGGATGGTTGGTGAATGAAGTCTGCGTGGACTTGGCAGGCCTTGCATTTTCGGGCATAATCTATTGCATCAGCCACCATCGTGGGCCAGTAGTAGCCCATCCGGCGAAGGCAGTCTTGCAGCTTAGGGCCAGGCTGATGGACCCCGCAGACACCGTCATGAGCCTCTCGTACGGCTTCTTTAGCTTCTGCGTTCGACAAGCATCAAAGTAGTAATCCGTCGTAGGAGCGGCGATACAGCATTTTTGTCTCTGTATCGTAGAAGAATCTGAGAGAACGTCGTCTGATAGAAGTAGCCTCCTTCGGGTTCTCGGGCAGGATGTCATAGACCACGAAGTCTATGAATGGTTGTCTCCAGTCTGGCGCTTTGTCGATCATCTGAGCAGAATAACTCGCCATGGCTTGAACGTTATTCTTGGGGCAGACCAGCTCATAGCCGATTACATCGACCGAATGATGAGAGTGGTTTGGCACTGCTAGAGAAGCAGCCAGGCCTGCTAGGGCATCAGCTTCGATATTTTGGAGTCTGGGGACGTGTTCGATGAAGAATCCCTCGAATGATGAGATAATGTTGATCGCTATTTGGTGGTAGGGGATCATGTCTTCATGGCGGACTTCGTACGTCCTCTGAATCTGGTTGACGATTAATTGCGAATCGCCGTATGCTTCAAGGTATTCTACCCCCAGTTCTCTTGCGAGTTGGAGGCCAATGACCAAAGCGTTGTACTCGGCCACATTGTTAGAGCAGGGTTCCGTGAGAGAGTAGGCGCGATTGATCACTAGCCCGGTAGGAGAGACCAATACTACTCCGACTCCGACGATGATGTTTCCCTTGGGTCCGGTTCTTGAAGCTCCATCGAAGAACATCCGCCATATGTTATCGTGGGTGGTTGTATTTGAATCGGCGACCTCATCTGGGATTTCTTCGTATATTCTGGATGATTCCGATCCTGGATGGGCCGCCAAAAAGTCTGCCAGGGCTTGACCTTTGACAGCCTTCTGCGGGACGAAAATCATATGATAGGGGGACAGCAATATCGCCCATGTAGCGAGACGGAAGCTGAGTGCCCCTGGTTTGGTCATGAGGACCCTGAGGGGGTTGATTCGTGAGATCACATGTATGGTTTGCCCCGTGACATAGTATCGCATCTTTTGAATGGCGAATACCAGGGCGAGGCATTCTTTCTCCACAGCGGTGTATCGGTGTTCGGGCCCGACCATCATTCGGCTGAGATAGTAAATGGCCTGCTCGTGGCCTGCGTCATTGTTTTGTGCCAGCAGGGCACCGAGGGAGTGTTTTATTGCTCGTACATAGAGCAGAAATAGTCTTCTAGGGACCGGGGCCACCAGGACTGGAGGATTTGATAAATATTCTTTGATGTCATCGAAAGCGCGCTGGCATTCCTTGTCCCATACGAATGAGACTCCCTTCTTCTTGAGGTGGGTGAATGGTCGGCATCGCCCGGAGAGGTTGGAAATGAACCTCCTGATATAAGCTAGCCTCCCTTGGAGGCCTCTAAGTTCACGGAGATTTCTCGGGGGACCCATCTCCATGATTGCCCTCATTTTCTCGGGGTCTACATGGATACCCCGTGCAGTGATGATGAAGCCCAAGAACTTCCTGCTGGATACGCCCAAGAACGATTTTGTAGGGTTCATCTTCAGATTGTGGGCTCGCATTAAGTTGAACACTGTTCTCAGGTCTTGCAGATGATCTTCCTTACGGCGACTCTTGACGGCGATGTCGTCGACATAACATTCCACTGTCTTGCACAAATGTTCTCTGAAAATGATACTCATGGCTCGCTGATATATAGCGCCAGTATTCTTTAGACCGAATGGCATGACTGTGTAGCAGTATGTGCCAATCGGGGTTCGGAATGAGGTGTGCTTTTCGTCGTCGGGAGATATCTTGATTTGATTGTACCCCGAGAATCCATCCATGAATGACATACGTTCAAAGCTGCATGTATTGTCGATCATGATGTCTGTGATAGGAAGAGGAAATTCATCTTTGGGACATGCCTCGTTCAGGTTGCGGAAGTCGATGCAGATTCGAATCTTTCCATTTTTCTTGAGGACGGGTACTATATTGGTGACCCAATCAGGATGTTGCTCTTCACGAATGAAGCCGCTGGCTATTAGCTTGTTGACTTCGGCTTCGATCGCGTCTATGATGCCTGGGCGAAAGCGTCGTTGTTGCTACTTGACTGGCTTTGCATCTGGCCGTATATTGAGTTTGTGGAGAGCGATGTCAGGATTTAACCCCGGCATGTCTTCATAGCTCCAGGCGAACACATCAATGTATTCTCTGACAAGTTCTAACAGCGACTCTCGTTCTTCGTCAGTTAGGCTTTTACTGATAAAGATCAGTTTTGGAGAAGATTCGCTGTCGAGATCCACTTGTATGACCTCATCTTCAGTAGAAGGTTCTCTCAGTTCGAACCGCTTTTCCCATTGTGCGTCTAATTGCTGGGCCCATGGCTCTAGCTCAAGGATTTCGGGGATGTCTTCGTCTTCCTTGTAAGCGTCGGTGAATACCATGTTGACTGACATGACTTGTCTGAACACATCTCCGATGCTGGTATCTGAGTCGGAAGTCGGTGATCCGGTTAAATGTGACTGCCAGTCGTATTCTTCATCTGAGCTTTCAGGGGTCGTAGTAGGCGTTACATACCCTAAACCGCATCGAGTTTTGTTATAGTAGTTCCGTGGTTTGCCCGCCGGGGCTGGTGTCTTCAAAGGTAATCGTCGTCCAGTGCCGTAGTTCAGTCCTGGCGTTGTCTCTAGATCATACCCCTATTTCTGCATGAGATATTTGGATTGAAGGCTATAGAGATACAGAAGCAGTCTTCCAGCATCTGACCCGAAGTCGACTTCTTCTATGGCGAGGGGATACGGGTTGTTCGTCCGGCCGAAGATGATTGGGTGGTCCCCTCCCTCGATTATTCGGTAAGCGTCTTCTACTGGAGTAAGTTGGATAGCGGTGTACATATTTGTCACCTGTGTATGTAGGTGAGTGCCTATACCGTGTTCCATAGCATACATTGTACATAGCTTATTGAGCTCGGTGTAGTTCAAAGATAACCCTTTATTGATGAAGTAAGGTATCTTTTCTAGAGGGATTATATCATCTGCGGAGGGAGCGTCAGTGTGGGCAGCCACATACTTGGCTAGCTCTGGTTCCTCTTCGACTACCCCCTGTGTGAATGAAGATTGAGAGGGCGTCCTAGTCAGCTTGATCTTCAGAGGTTCAACTGACGGAGCGGAGCGTGGGGTTGTCGGTAGACTAGCAACCCCCAGTCTGGCACTTGATATGGAGCGAGGGGTGGCTGGTTCGATTGAAGTGTCAGACCTTGCATCGGGGTGACGACCTTTCTTAGGCAGGCGTATCGTCAGAGGCCTATCGGAGGGATTGAGCTTCTCTGTTTGGGATTGACCGACTCTCGGCAATCTGATGGTAAGTGGTCCTGTCGTGGGTCTCGGTACCTGGCCGGACCTTGGCAGCCGGATTCTCAACTGCTCTTCCTGTGCCGAGAGGCTGATCGCGTCCTTACGCAGCGTGGCCGTAAGGGGTGCGGAATTGCCTGGTTTGCGAGCCTGGAGGTGGATTGTCAGAGGTTCTTCTGATCCCGTGGTTGCTTCAACATCAGTTTGTTTATTTCCTCCTTCAAGGTGCCTTTTCAACTTTTCGTATAGGCAGGAGTCCGAGTAATAAGATTCGACCCCTTTGAAGGGATCGATGTCAGCAAATTCTGTCCTCACGAAGCCGTACTTGTCGACATATTTGAAGCATTGGTGTAGCGTGGAAGGCACGATCATGTAATCGTGTATCCAAGGGCGCCCCAAAAGGATGTTGTATGAAGTGTCGGCATCTATGACGTAGCAAGTGACTTCTGATTGGAGATCGCCAATCTGACATTTCAGACGGATCTTCCCGATTGGATAGCTCCTGCCCGAATTGAACCCGCTGATGGCGGTGTTTGTAGGGGTCAGGCGATGCATCGGGATGCGAAGATGATGCAGTAGTCCTTTTGGAATGATGCTTATGGAAGACCCAGGGTCAATGTGCATCCGGTCCACCTTTATGTCGCCGATGTAGCCTGTGTAGTATAATGGGCGATCGTGTAGATTAGTCTTGATGAGCATGTCTTGTGGAGTGAAGACGATGTTGGGCATGGCTCCCGTACAGGCACTATCTTGGAGGTCTGCGGGCTGATTTTCTCCCGTGAGGTTAACCTAAGCCAGGTACGCGTCGGCATTTTGAAGTACATCGCTCAAAGCTGTGCGGACATCCTTCGAGAGCCTCAGGAGTTCATATAAGGATAATTTGGCCAGTGTATTGGCCAATTGCGCCAAGATGTCAAAGTTGTAGGGCCTCTCCAGCCCCTGAGATGTTTCCTTTCAGAGGGATTTGTCGAAGCGAGTCTCCTTCGGCCTAGGCTTGTCGGTCGTCGAAGGCTGAGCCGGTCCCGGAGCATCCGTGGTAGTGGGCGGATGATCATCAGTCGAGTTTTCAGCCACAGGTTGAGATTGTGCTCCGGATCGAGTAACAACGGCCGTGACTTCCTCTTCATCTGCTGAGGTGGTACGGCAGGATCTGACTTTTCCACTTTTCTTTTTAGAAGATGGAGTGGACTGAGTTACCTCATGGACTAGGTCCGGATGGACCCACATGATTTCCTCTCGTGATGTGGTGAGGGGTACTAGACCAGCAGCTTGAGCAGGCGGGAGATTAGCAATCTCCATCGTTGCCAGAGGGATGGGTATAACCCCGTCCTGGGTCTCTGTTGGAGGGAAGCTGCCGAATTGTACGGACACCATGTTGGCTGCCACGGTTACCTCCTCAAAATCGATGGCCAGAGCGTTCGAATCGATGAGGTTTTGGATATATCGTTTCAGTTGGTAGCAGTCGTGCGTAGCATGGTGGACGTAGCGGTGGTAATGGCAGAACTTTGGGTTCTCCAGATCAGCCGGCCGAGGCTCCCGTCATGGTGGAGGAAGCTGAATCCTATCTCCCTGTATGAGCATGTCCAAGATAGGCTTGACGTGATCGTCTTCAAAAGAGTAAGTGATTTGAGGCCATTGTTTGTCCGCAGGTTGCGACTCAGGCTTCTGGGCTGTATCGGCCACCATAGCCTGCTTGCCTCTGTTGTCCCGGTTGTTGGAGGGGCTACCCCCATTGTCGTTGGTGGTGCTGGGACGCTTGCCCTTGTTCTCTCCCTCTGAGATATGTAATCCCAGTTGGCGAGCCTTCTTTAATCGTTCTTCGGCACTTGTAGCACTAATGATAAAAGCCTTCCAGTCCTTGAATTGACTCTCGCCCATCCAGAGACTGATTGTTGGGAGTAGTCTCTTTTGGCAAATTTCGATCAAGGAAGAGTCCGGGTTGCCAGATGGTAACTTCATTACGGTTTGACGAAACTGCTTAATGTAATTCCTTGTCAGCTCTTTCTCTCCTTGAATGACGTCTATGAGGGTAGACATCGTGACGTCCTGCCCTACCTCATAGAACCTCTCCAAGAACAGGCGTTTGAAGCCAGCAAAGGAATGGATGCAATTGTCCGGCAGGTTGCGGTACCAATCGAAGGCGACTCCTTCCAATGCCCCAATGAATAACCGCGTGAGGATAGCGTCATCATGGGGCAGATGGTCGGTAGTGACCTCAAAGTAAGTGATGTACCGACTTGCTGAAGTCTTGCCATCATATGGGTTGATATTGAATGGCTTATATCTTGGTGGAAAGGGAACATCCCTCCATTCAGCAGGATATGGTTGCCGTATCCTGAGGTCTTGAGAGTTTTCTCGGGCATGGAACATTGCTCAGAGCTCCTGAACCTCTCTTCTTACTTCTCAGGCCTCATTTGTCGCGGTAGGGGCCGTTATCTCGGAAGGATTGTTGCTCGGGTTCGGTGCCGCTGAATTTGAATCTACGTTGATTGCGGGACCCGTGCTTGTCTGGCCAGGTGTCACCCTCTGCAGATTAGGAAGTGCCACTTTGATCTCGTCTACAGACTTGACCAAGGCGTGCAATATGGCCTCCAAAGTGTCGATGCGCTGGCGATCCCCGGAACTGCCTTGATTGCTGTCTGTCATGAACACCGTCTTCACATGAGGAGTGACGGAAGGAGTGGTGGAGGATGTACCCTCCGAGTCGTACCCGTGCATCGAGAAATCATCAGGATATGTGGGGATGTTCTCTTCAGGTTCGGACTCGGAAGGAACACTACCCCCAGCTTCGGAGCTTGCTTCGTCTAGGATGTCCTTGGGGACGTCGGTATCTGTTGTATCCGTCGGGGGATTTGCTTCCTCCAGTCCGTATTCCTGGAATGTCGGATTGTCGTAGATGTTTGGAGGAGTGCTACCCCCAGTTTCGACGACCCCCAATGTTACAGACGACGAACTTCCTACTGCAGCAGTTTTCGTCTTCGAACGGGTGTGTTGAAATACTCCAGTGGAGGATAACCCTTTAGACGACGGTTTCTTAGCTGCAGTAGTTGACACCTTTGGACTGGAGATGCTCGTTTTCTTCCCTCTTCCCTTGGCGAGAACTTTCTGTACGGACTTGCAGGAGACAACAGGAGGTGCCTCGTCTTCTGAGCTTGGGTGATGTAGTCTTTGGAAGACGGATGGCCGGTCTTCCGTCACCGCCGTATTGCTGCAACAGCAGTTGACGATGATCTGGGTGCATTGATGTCCGTGTGAGGGCTCTTTACGCCCCGAAGCTCCTTCTTTTTCCTTGCGTTTGTGGAGGATAACCTCACGCAGGTCAGAGGAACCACTTTGTCTGTTTGCCGCCGGGGACTGGACTTGAGTGGTTTTATACAACTTCCCATCAGAGGCCCGCGTGATAATCAGCAGGACGCCCCGATAGTCAGAGGTTGGGGCAGTCGTCTGGACTTGATGAGCCCGCGCTGCCCTAGACTTCCTCCTTTTAGCACTTTTGGGTGCGTAATAGGAGGAGTCTAAGTCGAATACCACAGAGTCTGGATTATCATCCAGAGAATGATCAGAGTCAGGACCGCATGAAAGCCGGTCGAAGACTGATCGAGAGAAGCGTGGGACGGATGCAATACGGTTAGCATTGGGTACCGTGCAGGCTGTCTGCATGCGGCTGTCTTTTGTTGTAGGATAAGTCTTTATGCGGCTAGGAGTCATGACCGTGCAGGCTGACCGCATGCGGTTGGCATCTGTGGCCGCATGGGTTTTCTGCAAGCGATTGACTTTAATAACCGCATGAGTCTCATCCGTGCGGTTGGCAACTGTAGCCGCATAAGTTATGCGGCTGACAGATGTGGCCGCATGAGTTTTCTTTATGCGGTCGGCGGTTGTAGCCGCATGGGTTTTCTTCCTGCGGCTAATACTCTTCTGCGGCTCGGATCGCATAGAGTTCCTCTTTGCCCCTGCAAGTCTAGCATTATAGTGTTTTCTTCTGCCGGACTTGGGGACAGCAGAGTTGTCTACGGTTTGAAGTGGGGCCGCAGGGGAGTCTTTCTCGCCATCTTGAGCAATAGAGAGCACCCCATCAAGGGCTTACGGAGGAGCAAATAATTTTGGCCTCCACTCTTTGTGAGCCTTTATGGTGCGGGTGCGCTTCTGGACCGGGCCAGTGCTACCTTCAGAGAGCATCTCTTTGAACGCCTGTTGGTCGAAGCGTACGACCATCTTCTGTTGTACAGAGCCAAGTTTGGCTGCGTCCGATTGCGTCACCAACTCCTCAGCCGTGGAGAAGTTAGTCCCCAGCAGAGTCGCCATTGTGTTTGCCATTGATTGTAAAAGTACAGAACAATTATCGGAGGACTGAACTTAGACTCACAATACAAACTCGCTCGTACAAAGAAAGCCTAGGGACGAAAACCTAGGTACAGCAGTCTAAGTACGATTGTTTATTTTAGATTCTGGGGGGTGACGATAGAGGCTCGGGAAATGTCACCTTCGGTTCCCGTATTTCGTATTCCTGTGCGCATTTAGAATTTTCTTGAATTTTCTGGTAATTATTTTCCTGTATTTCCCGTATTTGGCCTTGGGCCGACTTTATTAACTTATTGGGTTGCATTACGGATTTGGGTTTAATTTTTTTATTATTATTATTATTATTATTATTATTTCATAGGAGATGGGCCCTTGGAGGGTTCGGCCTGGCTTGCTTTGGTCGGAATTGCTATGGATCACTTTAACCTACACTATCCCTTACCTCCACCACACCACCACCCATTAATAACCTTACCTACCATTCTCTCTCTTCATTAACATCAACACCACCAGCATCCTCTTCTTCTTCTTCCTCTTAAAACCCTTTAACTCCACCATAGACAAGTGCATCTTGCCATCAAAAGAAAAGAAACCATGATTCTTCTTGTTCGAAAGTTTGTTTAGCTAGTTTAGAACAATATTAGAACTTGGAACTTCTTGATTTGAAGCATGGATCTCTCTAGATCTAACTTTTCATTAATCTCGGTTTTCCTTGAAATTCATTTAATAAACTTTGATTTGGATGGTTTTTGAGGTTTTTATGTTGTGGAGAATTAAGTTTTATACAACTTTAGTCTTTACGAAATCTGATTTCGTTTTAAAATGAGAAAGTTATGGATTTTGCAAGTTTTAGGGGTTGGGTTCTTCCTCTCAGCTAGAGGTAGGAGAAGAACTCCTCCTTTCCCTTTGTTGGCAACACCAGTGGTGTTACGCCATGCGGTTGCAGCCGCTACGCGTGCTGCCAGCGGCCAGCGCTCTACGCGAGCGGCTCTGCGCGTGTGGGGGGCGCCCCCTCCTCCTTTTCCCCTCTGCGCAGCCTCTACGCAAGCAGCGGGCCCCTAGCTCTACGCGGCAGCCGCTGCAGCCTCTACGCAAGCAGTGGGCCCCTTTTTCTCGCTGCATTACGCGCGCAGCGCTCTGCGCGTGTGGGGCCCTCTCCCGTTCCCAGCTGCTGGCGCCAGCGTGGGGCCCTCCCCTTTTTTGCTGTGCGCGGGAGCAGCACCTCCTCTACGCACGTCCACGTGCGTGGCCCCCCCTTTTTCTCGCTGTCTTACGCGCGCGCTCTGCGCGTGTGGCCCCCCCTTGTTTCAGCCGCCATTTTGCATGTGGGTCCCTCTCCCGTTCCATTGCGTGCTTGCCCCTGTTCCCTTACGCGAGCCGCCCAAGGCCTTACGCGCGCGCTCTTCTGTTTGCCTTACTCCCCCGTGATTTTAATGTTTTCTCTGGGATTCTCCATTTGGTTTTATTGGAGCTTTTGATGTTTAATGTCCACTACATCACTTGATTGGGCTTGACATGCTTGGACACAAATTGGAGTTTTTGTGACTTGTTATTTTTCTTCAACCTGCAACTTGTAAACCGACCTGATGACTTGAACATGACTTGGCAACATGTAACTCGACAAGAGACCATGACCTGATGAATTGATAATTTGGGCTACTGCGGTAGGCTCACCTGACTTGCTACTTGACATGACACCGTGGGTGTGCATCCTGTGCTTGCTTAAGCTACTTGTCCAGTCTTGCATCATGCCTAGGACGTGATCCCCTGGGTACCACGGCAAGGGACTCACACTAAAATTGGACTAGGTAATGAGTAGACCAAATTAGAACATGGAGAATTCCCGGTCACAGGCAGTCTCGTTATCTGGAGGCATTAATGGACTTGTAGCTTGCCGATGAGTAGAGCACATTTCCAGCACACTGTCATGTGTTGCACCTCTAAGTCACCTAAGGGTACATTTGTCTCCCGGGCGATGTACCCACCTATACTCTCAACCCGCGGAAGGATAACTGGATGGTCTGCAGGGCTTGGGACTGGGAGTTTCTCACTTGCATCTTGTTAGTAATTAGGCTTGTGATAACCCTAGTTAGTTAAAGTAGTAAGCCGTAGTACTTGCTTGGCCGATTGTGGATGAATGGTGTCCAGCCCCGTTTAAGTTTTGTCTAGCCCCTGCACCTGGAACTCTTGATCATGATTGTTTTACTTATCCCTAACGATAAATGGGTAGAGACAGTGAACTACTCAGGCGAAGGGGTACAATCCCGGTCCTTGTTTGGTTTAAGGATTGTAACCTGGCTCCCGGAATGGTTCTACATCCCTAGTCGTTTATCGCTCTGTGTATTTTTATTACTTGTACTTCCTTTATTTCTTATGTTCTGATATGCTGGCTTTTGTTCTTATTTGTGGCCTCCTTTGTGGCACTTGCTCTTTCTGGGGTTTGACCCAGCTGGTTTTGTGTGGCCAGATTTCGGAGCAGCTCCCGAGGATCTACCAAGCTTCCAGCCCAATGGTGAACACTAGACGGAACCCGGGCTACGAGTGGGTTTTCTTTTTTTTGTCTTCACCCACTTATATGTAAATTCATTCTTTTGAGGCGTTTAGCCGACGAGCATCTGTTAGCTCGATGCACATTTACTTACTGTCTGCCTACGGGCTGTAAACATGATTAACAAATCCTAGGGTTGATCATGTACGACTGAACTCTTGCTAGTCCTATCATTTTGTACGACTAGCTTCATGATCATCCAATATGTAATATTTGGGACGCCTTATATATATATATATTTGATGCTCTAACATCTTGTAACTCTGTTAATTGCTTGAGATTGAGACAATAGGCTTGACATTAAGAGACTGCTGGCTTGTAGTAAACCCTCATATCCAGACAGCCGTGACCGTATAGTTGAGATGTATTCTATTTCAATATACGTAGCTGGCTGTATCTGCCCCCGCTCTCCAGTATTCTGGATCTGGGGCGTGACAGGAAAGCGACGGCCGCTCTGCCTTACTCCTTGGACGATCGGTACGCAGCCTTGACTCGGGGAAGATCTACTTGGTCGTTGACGAAGAAATGCCTTCTTGCTCTCTCTTTGATTGCTCTCCTGGCTTCTCTCTCTCTGTGTATATTCTCTCTTTGACTATGGGGGAAGTCTCTCTGTGTACACGTATTCTTCTCTGGTTTTTTTTTGTATATCTCTCTATCTCTCACAAGGGAATGGTACCTTGCTATTTATAATAGTGGGATGTGATCACTAGGATTGCCAATGATTAGCTCTTGGAGATGGCGGCGGCCTGGGGATTGATCAATCCAGGCCGTTCGTTCTTGATTGTGACGAATCAGAACCATTAAGGGTAGATTACACCAAACCCCATTAGCAATTAATGCTGATTGGCATAAATCTTCCTTATAATGATTCTCTAATATCTGCAAATAAATCAAATTTATTTTCCTGCCACGTGCCCCAGATCATTGGGATTCGACCCGATCTTGGATTGCCATAAATCTGGAAGATTGATCGGCTGAGGACACGTGTCCTGAGAGCCAATGGTGAGACTGGAACCGCATGCAGATTGGGCCGCATGAGATTTGGGCCGCATGAATTTTGGGCCGCATAAGACTTGGGACACGTGTCAGGGCTGTCTGGGCAGTGGCCCCCTCCTTCAGACTTCTGAACCATTTGATGAGCCGCATGAACCGCATAATGGTGTGTCTGCTTGAGCCGCATGGGCATGATCTTCTTGAGCCGCATAAGGATGATTCCTCTCGAGCCGCATGGGGAGTCTTCACTTTGAACCGCATGGGAAGTCTTTACTTCGAGCCGCATAAGCACACCCACGTGGCAGGGCCACGTGGCATTTTGTTGCTGTGTCAGAGATTTCTTTCTCTTTCCTAGAGATTCATCATCATGACAGAGTCATAATTACCTGCTTTGGTGTCAGGTCTGTCAACTTTTCAGAGGGGTCAGCCGTCAAAGCAATTAATGCAGCATGGATCGGAGTGGAGCACTGTCACGCCACATGTCTTCTGAACCGCATGGAATGCCTCCGGCCGCATAGCTCCTTATGCCGCATGACTCCCTGAGCCGCATGCGTTTTCTGAGCCGCATGGGTCTTTCTTGGCCGCATGAGTTAATTTCTTTAGTATTTTCCATGCTTCTACAGAGACAAATCCACTACCAACAAGTAAGGAAGAATACATGGAAAATACAATAAGTTTGGCGGGCGAAGCGAAGACGATCGAAGCGCAATCATCCTCGAAGAATAGTGACGATCATAGCCACGACTAGAACACCTGCGAAAGACAAGAACACACACCTAGCGAGATAACCAGGTCCTTAGAGGGACGTAACAAGATACATCAATATGCCATATAATACTGAATATAAATATGCCACAATCAAAGAAAGTGACAAGACACAAATAAGGTAACCTAACCAAACTAAAGTGAACATGCAGTGAGAACAAACCTTTCGTCGCATGAGCCCTGGCTGTAATGGGATCTAGTATAGTCCCCACTTGGGCACCAGTGACCGAGAGCATGACGTTCAAAAACGACAGTGGCCAACCTGAGAGGCTCATACCCGTATCTCCAGCAGAGCTTCCGGGTTATAGGGGAGTGCAATCGAAGCCCATACGATAAGGAAATGTTCTCCCCACCCAATGTACCTATCATGTCGCATCCACGACCATGTAACACTACTAACCGTCAAGTCTTCTAACACACAACTATTGACAGTTAGACCTAACGCACGTCCTGCATGCATCAGTGATCAGCCAACACGCAAGTCCGTAGTCTATATGCTACTCATAACTCACACAACTCGTGGGACAACAGTGTCAAAGTCTATGCAATGCACTA
Organism: Iris pallida; assembly: GCA_029216955.1. NCBI lineage: Eukaryota > Viridiplantae > Streptophyta > Magnoliopsida > Asparagales > Iridaceae > Iris > Iris pallida. The sequence goes on along the minus strand of JANAVB010029417.1, from coordinate 2,276,884 downwards.
AGCTAGTGGTAGTCCCTTAACTCTAAGTCCATATTCAATCAAAAGGTAAATAACAAGGTACAGCTAATATCACTGAACAGGCAGTAATCAAGAACTAGAAATAAATGAACAGTGATATATAAATAAAATGCAACTAAAAATAAATAGTATGATGGCAAGGTATCTTGCCTGGTGTGTCGCCTGGTGTGGTGCGATGTTTTCTGACATGTCTCCATAGTCTAATAGCCATGGTCGATGCAGTGGTCCAAATCGCGAGAAAATAGGAACATGGGATTAGTCATGATCAACGACGATAATAACCAACAAGGGAATTTACAAAATAAATATAACTTAGTTTTAGAAAATATTTATAATAATTTAAGACTATATTTGTTTTTAGAAAATACTAAAATCTCAAATCATTTTTAGGCATAATTACTATAAGTTGGAAAAATAGAATTTTAAGGAGAATACTAGAATATATTTTAGATAATATTTGAAAACTATTTACAATATTATTTTGAAATATTTATATCTAATAAAACTTATTTACAAACCTTTTATGAATTTGTTTAAAATAGACGAGTCGAAAAGAACATATACCCTAATAATAAATTCTTTTACTTATATATTGATTAAATAACAATAAAATTTGAATATAATTTAAGAATATTAATAATGGCAACAATAATAATCTTCCCAATTATCATTGATAATAACATAGTAATAATAATATATACAGTAATCTTTAATAATAATAATAATAGTATAGTAATAACAATTATTAATAAAAAAATAAAAATCCCTAAAAACTCTACTGCTAAATGCTCATTCCGTTTTTTTTATATTAATAATAATAATAATATAATAAACCTTCCAAAAAAAACTTTTTAGCTCATTCCCTTTTTTTCCCATTTCGAGATGAGAGAGAGAGAGAGAGTCGAGAGGAAGAGGAGGAGAGCGAGAGAGTGAGAGCTCACCGACGGGGAGGAGGCGGAGCGGCGATGGCCGGGGCTGGCGCGCCTGAGAGAAGATGGCGGATGATGGGAAGTCGAAGGGGGTCGAGCGCCGGCGATGGCGCTGCGGCGGCACGGTGGTCGAGCGGAGATATAGGCGACGGACATGGCAGAAGGAGGCGATGACGGTCGCGGCTAAGGCCGGGTGCGGCGTGGTGGTTCATGGCGGGCGGATGACGCCAGAGAGGGAAGTCGGAGGTGCGGGGAAGAAAACGACGGCGGCGGATCACGGTTTAGAAGAGGAGAGCGGCTCTCGCGGCTGGAGGAGGCCGCGGCTAGTCGGGCGCGGTGATTCGGGAAGTCGGAGCGGCGCTGGAAAAGTCGGGCACCGACGGTGGAGGAGGCCGCGGCGGTCGGCGGCTTGGACGGGCGGAAGTCTTCGGTGGATCTGAAGGGGGCGGAGGCTCAGGCGACTGCAGCGCGCTCGGTGGAGACGCGCGTGACCTGCGGCGCTGGTGGCGGGGTTCAGACGAGGTACGGGTTCTCCCCCCTTTTTCCTTTCTGTGGTGGTTTGTGGTGGGGATGACGGTGGTGATGGCATCGGGGGTGTTGGCCACGGTGGTTGGCGGTGGAGTTGGTGGCATTGGCAGTAGAGTCAGAACGGTGGTGTGGGGCTTGGTGGTGGTGTGGTCGTTAATGGCGGTGGTGCTGCCATTGGGCCGATGGTGGGTGTGGTGGTGACGACGGGAGTCGGAGAAGGCAGTGGTAGCGATGATGGCGACGGACGATGGTTGGGTGCTGGAGACACTGAAGTCGGGATTAGGGATAGGATAGTCGGGTGGGGTGTGTCGTGTCGGGGTTGTGTCCCGACACGAGGTGGACGTCCGGTCTGTCGGACGAAAAAATATGTATTTGTAGAGAAAATAACGTAGTGGATGGGGAGCACAGACATGATACACATTTGTGGATGGTAGAATTTGCTGGAGGAGTACCTCTCCTTTTATAGGAGGTAGAAATTCCCAGTTGGATAGGGTTTGGGATTTATTTAAATCCCAATAGAAAATATCATAATATAATTTAAAATCATTCAAATCCAAATCCAATACAAACCTCCACTGATTTAATTCAAATTCCAATGAAATCTTTTCTAACTTAAATTAGCATATTTAACCAAATATTAAAATCAACAAAATCTCAAGTATCATTTCCATATTTAATAAATATAAAAATAATTAATTTCAAAAATTAAGGATATTACTTAAATATTAAATTATAAAAATAGCTTTTGTAAATGACAAAATAGATTAATTACCAAATTTCAAATTTTGCAAGTATCTAGAATATCTCTTATATAAACAAAAATTTCCAAATCAATATTTATTTTTAAATGACGAATAGAATAACTCTTTTTGAAATTAAAATATTTATCATTTGTACTTTTCCTATAAAATAAAATTTATAAAAAATGTTTTTCTAAATATGTACCTCGACGCATATTCGCCCTCGTCGAGCAAATACGAAATACAATCTCGCTCGCCACGCAAAAAAAAATGCGAACTTGTATGCGACGTACGAATACCAAGTAAAAATTTTAAATACTCAAATTTTAAAAAAAAATTAAAGTAGAAATTTAGGGGGTTTACAACACGATATGTATACAGAATATAGATGATTCACACTAATGTATGCTAGAATAAATTTTGGGTTGTGTTCTGAGCCATCCGTTCTCACACTTAAAACACATAGGAATTAGTAGTGTGAGAGCGCCAAAGAGAGTGAGAGCGCCGGAGGGAGGGGAGGATAGAGAGAAAGAGAGAGTAAAATGGTATGATATGGTGAAGTAGTACTGTATTTTGGCTCCAGTTCCAGCTCTATTTGTATTAATCTACGGTACGACATGGTGATCAGGACATAGTCCCTGCAGCCATTCGACTGGCGAGGCAGAAACTATGTAGCCGTAGATAAAGTTGACTGTCCTCCGACCCTCATCCCTCGGCAATGATGATACGACAACCTATCACTATATCTTATATAGTAGTAGATGATGTCTTAGTATTACATTATGTGAGTTCATCTTGATTATGTTATATTCTTCAGATACTAGATACGATAAGAACATATACTACACCATATGTACAGAACATAGATGATTCACACTAATGTATGCTAGAATGAATCTTGGGTTGTGTTCTGAGCCATCCGTTCTCACACTTGGCAAAAAATCAATTTTTTTATACTTTATCGGCTTTCAAAAATGTACTCAAATTACATGATGGTTCCTTTAGTTAGCTTACTTATGTTACAATTATATTATTTGTGACTATCGATCTTACCAGATGGTACCCATGACCCGAGGAGCGGCACGTCGTTTGAGGGAAACAGTGAATACTGAGGTGGCTCCTCCTACAGTTAAGGAGGAAGTGGCACCGGTTGCTAGTGAGACCGGGAGTTCTATTCATCCAGCACCGGTAGCTAGTGAGACCGAGAGTTCTATTCATGCAGCACTTGCAAGGGACGACATCTCTCCTCACGCCAAAAATCTCGCTTTTTCGAGGTGGTTGCGTGATCGTATCACTAAGCATTTACGTGAGCTGCGTGGTTCTCATTAGCTATTAGTACTTATTTGTATTGGACTATTTATATTGGGTTGTTTTTATATTAGACTATTTGTATTGGACTACATATATGAATTAGTACTGTATCAATCTCTGGATTGTATTGGACTACATATATGAATTAGTACTGTATCAATCTCTAGATTGTATTGGACTACGACATGGTGATCAGGACATAGTCCCTGCAGCCATTCGACTGGCGAGGCAGAAACTATGTAGCCGTAGATAAAGTTGACTATCCTCCGACCCTCATCCCTCGACAATGATGATACGACAACCTATCACTATATCTTATATAGTAGTAGATGATGTCTTAGTATTACATTATGTGAGTTCATCTTGATTCTGTTACATTCTTCAGATACTAGATACGATAAGAACATATACTACACCATATGTACAGAACATAGATGATTCACACTAATGTATGCTAGAATGAATCTTGGGTTGTGTTCTGAGCCATCCATTCTGATCAAGCATCTTCCTTCTCCTCTCTCCTCCACCATGGCTCTGAACCCATCTGCTTCTCCCTACTTCCCTTCTTCTTATTTGACTCTCTCAGCCACATATGATATCTAGCTCAAGTGTAGAGTCGGGGGAGAAGAAGGGGGAAGCAGCACAGCCGGCGGCATGACCCGGAGGAAGTATAGAGTTTTTCTTTAACATTCGCAGGAGAACTATAAGGATATATCTTTTCACAACATGTCACCTTGTCAAAGACCCTTCATGTGAATATCATGTTACCGCGATGTCGAAAGACTAACATATCATAAATTTTTAAGCCGTGTGTTTTGACATAATCCTTCCAACTCTTTCCTCCTATGTAGTAATCTTGCATTATTACATAGCAGGAAAGAGTTTGGAAGATTATGTCAAAACACACGGCTTAGAAAATTATGACATGTTAGTCTTCTGACACCGCGGTAACATGGTTGTCACATTAAGGGTCTTTGACAAGGTGATATGTTGTGAAAAGATATATCCTTATAGTTCTCCTACGTATGTTGAAGAAAACCTCTGTACTTCCTCCGGGTCATGCCGCCGACTGTGCTGCTTCCCCCTCCTCTTTCTGCCCACTTCTTCTCTCCCGACTCTACACTTGAGCTGGATATCATATGTGGCTGAGAGAGTCAAATAAGAAGAAGGGAAGTAGGGAGGAGCAGATGGGTTCAGAGCCATGGTGGAGGAGAGGAGAAGGAAAATGCTTGATCATAACTTGAGGTGGAAAAGTTGTGACGTTGATAGCATGAGAGAGGAAGAGGGTGAATGGAGGAAGGGAAGTGGCTGCATGCCTTTGGCTCACTAGAGCGGTATTTGTCCCTCTACCCTCATCCCTCGGCAATGATGATACGATAACCTATCACTATATCTTATATAGTAGTAGATGATGTCTTAGTATTACATTATGTGAGTTTATCTTGATTCTGTTATATCCTTCAGATACTAGATACGATAAGAACATATACTACACCATATGTACAGAACATAGATGATTCACACTAATGTATGCTAGAATGAATTTTGGGTTGTGTTCTGAGCCATTCGTTTCCATACTTGACAATTAAGCCATTCGACTGGCGAGGCAGAAACTATGTATCCGTAGATAAAGTTGACTGTCCTCCGACCCTCATCCCTCGGCAATGATGATACGACAACCTATCACTATATCTTATATAGTAGTAGATGATGTCTTAGTATTACATTATGTGAGTTCATCTTGATTCTGTTATATCCTTCAGATACTAGATACGATAAGAACATATACTACACCATATGTACAGAACATAGATAATTCATACTAATGTATGCTAGAATGAATTTTGGGTTCTGTTCTGAGCCATTCGTTCCCATACTTGGCAATTAAGCATGTGAAATAGAACTGATTATGTTTAGTTTGTCTTACGATACAGATTTTCACATCCAAATTGAAATGGATTGTTACTTCGTTGATCGTACATGGATGTACTAGCGGATCAACCTCCTGGACTGTAGGTACTTATAAGTATTGACCGTATCGGATTAGTATCGATCTATCGTTTTGGTATGGGACGTATCGGTTGGTATTGGTCTTAGCGAATTGGTATCGTCCTATCCGATATGTATCGGCCGTATAGCTAGGATTCATATTGGCCTTATCGATTTGGTATCGGTCATATCCGATAGGTATCGGCCGTGTTGGATTATTATATACCATTTCAGATTAGTATCGTAGAAGGTTTAGTAACAACTGTACTTGGATTTCTCTCTTCTAGAGCTAGATTACCTTGGATTTCTCTTTTCTAGCTGTACAGTTGTTACTAAACCTTCCACGATACTAATCCAAAATGGTCTATACTAATCCAACACGGCCGATACCTATCGGATATGACCGATACCAAATCGATAAGGCCAATATGAATCTTAGCTATTCGGCCGATACATGTACATATCGGATATAGGACGATACCAATTTGTTAAGGCCAATACCAATATGATACGTCCTATACCAAACCGATAGACCGATACTAATCTAATACACTAGATACCAAGTACATCCGGCCTATACCAGCGGATCCACCAATTACTGCACGATAGGCCCAACGACTCCAGTTACATCCGGTTATTGGTGAGTACATGATTACATAGTAATTCTGTTAGTCTTGTGATACAGATTTTTACTCTCTCATGCTACCAACGTCATAACTTTTCCAGTGCTGCTCCCTCTAATGATGATGAACGCAAAAAACCAACGTCACAACTTTTATAATTTGAGTAAATTTCTTTACCCTATATAAAAATTTCTGTTGTCAGAAAGATGGCTCCTAGGACTCGTCGAGGTGGTGCTGCTAGTCGAGGAAGGGGTTGAGGCAAAAAACCCTTGGAGGTCGACACGGAGGAAGTCCCCGTCGTCAAACAAGAGCCGGTGACTGTTAAGGAGAAGGTGTTACCAAAGGTCGAGGTCAATGAAGAACCGATGACCATCAGGGAAGAGATTGCTCCCAAGCTTGAAGTTAAGGAGGAGCCACCGTCAGAGAGTAGTAGCATCGGGACCGACCCTCCTGTCCCTACAGAAGACCTCAACCAGATTGAGCCTTCGTATGCAAAGTAGCTGATAGAATGGTACATGCCTCAACGCAACTATGATCCCTGGCTGTGAGGATTCATCATCTGACTTGTGGTCTCTGTTGAGGCCAAAGTCGATTTTCCTATATGTTTTAGAATATTTGTGGAAATTTTGGAATATTTGTGGGAATTTGGGAATATTTGTGCTATGATCGGATTATAACGACGGATATTAGGTTACTCTTCAGGATAATTGATGCCTATTTTATATTAATTTGGTTTGGTCTATATGATTCTTGGATAATTGGTGTGCATTAAATTCGTACGTGCATATTTGGTCTATGTGATTCTTGGATAATTGGTGTGCATTATATATTTGGTCTATGTGATTGTTGGATAATTGGTGTGCATTATATATTGGTTTGGTTTATGCATATTTTTGCGAACAGGGAAAGCTCTGTAATTTTTTTTTCAAAATATTCCCAGTTAGCGACGGACTAGTGACCGTTGCGCGACGGATATTACCAGTTTCCGACTACTGTTCGACGGCCAATCCGTCGCTAACTGGAGATTTGAAAATGTTTCCAGGTAGCGACGGGTGGTCGACAGAATATCCGTCGGCACTGTTCTGATGGTACATAGTTCGACGGAATAGCGACGACTTTTCTGTCGCCCATGTTCTGGAAATACCAAGAAGTTCCAGAACATGGTCGACGGAAAAGTCGTCCTTATTCCGTCGCTAAACCGTCTTTTGTTAGCGATAGTTGTCGATGGAATAGCGACGACTCATCCGTCGCCATGGTGCTGGAAATGCCTGCCTCTTCCAGAACCTGGTCAACGGATTTTCCGTCAGCAAACCGTCGCTAATCCATCCTTTGTTATCGACGGCGGTCGACGGATTAGCGACGGAACGATACACTCTGATACGCTATTACGACGGTTTACCGACGGAACTTTACGTCGCTATTGTCTAAACAGTTCAGTATTTAATACTTGAAATGGACGACAGTCCGTCAGAAAGTAGTCGCTTATGCTTCGTATTTTGAAGTCGAAATGCCGTCGCTAGTCCGTCGGTTTACGACTACGTAGCGACGGACTGTTATTAGCGACGAGCTGATTGCCGAAGGATTTTTTTGGCCAAAACCCGTCAGTGATCGGTCGCTAATAGAAATTCCTGTCGGACTGGCGACGGATCTGGCCGTCGCTAAATCGATAAATTTTGGTAGTGGGTGTCTTGTTAGTCTTTAACCTAGAATGGACCTAACCTAGAAGGTCTTGTTAGTCTTTAACCTAGAATGGACCTAACCTAGAAGTGAGACTTAACCTATAGACTAAGTGGGACTTGTTAGTTTAAGTCATGGTTGAAAATTGATAGATAATTGCTTTGGGCTTATTAGTTAGAATAAGGTGTTTTGAGAATAGGCCTTTAACTAGGAAGCCTAGAAACCCACCAAGAGAGGGAGGCCCATGGCCCAACTAACTAAAACCCTAACCCTAGAGTTTTGGCCAGCCAATATAGGGAATCCCACCCCTATATAATGCCTCTTCCATTAGTTGTAGCCTCCTTAAGAAAGTTTCCAAGTTTAGAAGAAGGAGAGGTATAGAAATCTTCCTCAAGCCCTAGTTTCTTCATTTTAATTCCTTTTCCACTCTAGTCTTTTGCATTTGTTCCTAATCCAGCTCTATTCCATGTCCATGGAGAGAAATTTCAGGTTTGGACAAATTTGGAGCACTTGGCCATCAAGAAGAAACCCCCATTTTTGAAGCTTTTTCATGCAAATTTCACATATAGGTAAACCCTTATTCCCTCCACCAAATTTTGTTTTCTTTGCATGGATAGGAAGCCCTAGGTGTCCCCTAGCCGTAGGTATTAGATTTGTGTCGATTCGTATCCGTTTGGTGTCCGTATCGGACACGTATCATGATGTGTGTGTAGGTGTTTGTTAAAATGTCACAAAGAACTTGTTATTCATATTTTTGAAAACTATTTAAACAAAATTGTAGATCTATATATGTGTTTTGATTTTCGTGCAGACTAAATTGAATTTGGTGTCGTGTCCGTGTCCAAAACGGACACGAACACACTGCACGACGCACAGTGCACATGCCCTGCTGCCCGTGTCCCAGTTCTCCACGGACACGACACTTCGTGACCCAAAATTTTGTGTGAGCCTTCCCTAGATGACTGACACGGGACCCATAAATTTTCGTGGTATTTTGTTTAGTGGTTTAGGAGAATTTGGCCCGCACTGTTCGTGCATAGGTGGAACACGCGCACAGACACGCGACTGACACTGATGTCGTGTCCCACCTAGACACAGTTTGGACACGATTCAGGGTATCTATTCCCTAGCCCTAGACCCATTCTGACATGGGACACGCACACAACTCTTCTCGTGTTGTGTGTCGAGTCCTATTGGACTCGAAATGGCTGCACGAGGCAGTCTTCACTGCCAGTTTTCTGATGATTGTTCCATTCGAACATTGGACACCTCGTGTCCTATTTGCTAGACATGACACAATCCCTACTGACACATATTATATGCCATAATGCATGTACACTATTAATTTTTGTTTAAATTAGGCTTCGAATATTCAATTTCAGGTTGCAATGTCGGGTTTCACAAACACTGACACAGTGAACAGCCGACACTGTTCCATGAGCTCTCTTGAATGTTTAAATAATGTTTTTAATGTAGATTTTCAAGTATGATGATATTTTATTATCTGGGTTTCATGTAGGATTGGGTTTCAACTGAAAATATAAACTTGAATGATGATTGGTTTCGATTTTCCCTATTTCTATGATACATTTCACTGTTGACTGATTTCGAATACCCTTTCAATTATATAGATGTTAATTTCACTATGAATGCATGATGCAAATTGTGTAGTTACCTAGGTTGTGTGTGGGAATAGTTTTACATATGATCTTTTTTCGAAATTCCTTCCTCTGATATATTCAAGCTCCTACAAGGACCTGAGTTCACTGATTTCCTTTTGAACTGTCAAGTTGGTTTTTTTTTGAAAACCTGAGAACACAGGCCATAACCTATGTTCTGTCACACTGAGAACCACCTGGGACACCCTCACCTAGGTAGGCACTGCCATGTTAATCTGAGATTCAAAACCTAAGATTGGTTATCAATAACTGAGATTTGGTTTCATGTTTTGTATTGGTTTTCGAATTGATTGATATTTGAATTTAGGTTGTTTCATTTCAGGGGTTAGCTAACAGGTTAGGATTTTGATTTACATGGATTCCAGTCTCGATTTCACCTTGGGCTTAGTTCAATTGATAACTGTCATTCATGTTAACACAGGGACACATTCCAGTACACAGGAAACACCCACATACAAATCCTAAATTCACTCTTATAGTCAAAACTGTATTAAATGTTGATTCACTGGGTAGTTAACTGAATCTGAAGTTGTTCCCTGTTTTCCTAATGTTTCCATACTTTATTTCACATTAATACAACATGTCACACACACAAGCCCACTTCATAAACACACACACAGGAAACAAATCTGGGAGCTAATGTCCTTATTCACACTATTATGACACTCACCTATGCAATTGTACACACTGTAACTTACACCCTCACATGTACTCTCATCACACACACATGGACTCTTCATTTTCCTGAGTTCTTTTATTAAATCTGAGAAATTATTGTATTGTTAACTGAGAAATGGGTTTTCAAATGGTAATTGGATTGATTTTCCTGAGAAATGATATTGAACACTGTTTCCTCAATTATCTACACACAATCACACATTAATTCCTAATTATCTCCACACACAATCCTGAAACATGGATGCACTGGTTTGTCACATCCTCTACTAAGTTCTGTACACATATATGCCACACACAGGTTATCCTCATCCCTAGTGTATCAGACTAAGGGGGATGCTTGGTATCAATGGCTTTATATGGATGTTCTGACCCCCATTGCCCGACCAATTCTCCTTAGTTCAGGCCATGACTCCTCCCCACCTCAACTCTACTGTCATAATTCATTACTACTTTAGTATCATAGCAATGCATGGCTTGCATATTTTATACTACACTGTTCTTTATCATTCTAACATGAGCTGCATTGCTTTGACCTTAGTTCTAATCTACCTATCCTTGTTGTGTAGACCCTACCAAATGTTGTATCTGACCCGATTGATTCAGACCACATTGTTTAGATATCGAGTTCCTTTATGGGTATTAGTTTTAGACATGACTTAAATATTACTTTACCTTTTGGTTCACCTTCACTAACAACAATGTATATGAAGGGTTCTTTCTATTTAGTCCATTCCATTCTGAATATAACTTGTGTAGTTGTTAGCTATTGAATTCTGAACACATGATAGCTCTTTCCTTCTCTAACTCTCTCTCTCTCTCTATATATAATGTTGTATATATATATATGTAATCCTATATACATATATATAAATGAATTTCATGAATATATAGCTGAATTTGAATGTGCTTATGATGTGTGACTTGTGTTTGGCTTGGATAGCCTTGTATTGATGTGTGTTAACTAGTATAGGCTTGGTTAGGCCTAGTGAGACTTGTTAGACTTGTTTGGGCTAGGACTTAACCTAGTTTGACTAGTGTGATTGACTAGAGTTGACCAAGTGTCGACTTTAGCCTAGTTAACCTAAACAGCATGCAGATGCATAGTAGATTACATTTATCATCCCCTGTATACATCTTGACTTGTGTTGCTCTAAATAGGAGTCAGGTACCTTATCCCGGACAGTACATTTACTTCAGACATTCAGATACGAGACGAGTATATTCTCTGATCATTTTGTATCATGTTTAGAATAATTTTCTTGCTTTAAATTACTTTACTTGATACTGTCACGTTGGTCACACGGATTAGTACTATATGGATCCTTTCTTGAGATGTTATTCCTTCAGGAGCATCGGATACTACATGTTTTGTGCATTTCACTTACATGGTGTATCACTATGCTTCACGGTTCATTGATCACTTGTGACATGTACTCTCATGATCACAGAGTCTTCTTTGAATCACCCATTTATGGGCATTCCCAGATCACCCATTTATGGGCCTACCATATATCACCCCTTGTGGGCCATTACATGGAATCATAACATAATCTGGCTGGATCCTTGTGTATTGATTGGTGGTACGGGGGAGTATAAATAGTCATGTGAACAATTCCAAAGTAGAATAGCCATGTACGCCTCTTTAGTATAGCCATGTGCAAATCAAGCCGTTCACATGTCGACTTTGTACTCTAAATTACTGGTCGCTTGTAGCTCTCTACTTATAGTAGATATTTCTATTACAGTTCTCTCTCTGTTTACATTCTGTACTTTCTTTCAGTTCATGTATCTTACTTTACTGCATGATTATATTTTCTAACCTGCTATGATCTGTTGAGATGTATTGTGCTCGCTTCCGTCCTGACTGGACCTGTTAAAAATTTTACAGAGGATGATGAGGAACCCTGCACCCCTTACTTTGGAGCTTGCCTAGATGACACTCGCGACCTGAACCCCTGGGGAGGTTCAGGCAGCTGCTGAGGATGATACCCTTGCATAGTTTAGATAGTCTAGATTGTCTCTTTTTCATGTTAGTTGTTGTCCTTATTTTCAGAGTTGTATAATTTGAGATGTTGAGACTAGTAGTTGTTAACTTATGTTATTTCATTCTGTTGTGCCTCAATTGAGGAGTTTCTTATCTATTTCATCGTGCCATATTCTATCTCTAGATTGTGATTGAGTTCTACCTTCTGTGATTAGCCTCCAGTTGGAGATTATTCTATATTGTGTTAGTTATAGTTCATGACCTAGAACAGCGTTCTACTGCCGACACTGCGGCATAGGCTGGGCGCTGTTACGTACTCGTACCCTCACAGTGGGTACGGGTCGTGACACGTTTTTAGTGGTGGCCCATGCAGGTCGAGTTTGTGTAGTGGTATTCGAACTAGAGTACCACTACAGCCTGCAGTAGGATTAGGATTATTTTTGAGGTACTCAATCACATTAGGAAAAACTCTTAACTGGATTCCTGCCATCTAAATTCTTGTTGAAGATTGCTTCCTTGAATAACTGTCCTCCCTTGAATTATCATTTCTATCTCAGTATTGATTCCTTGTTTGATCTGTCTCCAGGATGGTGATCGAGACACGATCGCATCGCTCTGGCCCAGCAGACGCTGGTGAGAGGCCTACCACCTCTCGCCCGATTGTGGACGCTGGGACCACAGCACCCCCTATTTCTGCTCATATAGGAGCATCTGCAGCTTTGGGAGTGCACCTCCACCTGTCCGAAGGTCTTCCCCCGTCATTCCAGATATGACTCAGCAGTTACCTTTAGGGACAGTAGATGAGGCTCAGATGTTTGCCCTTTTCCAACGATTCTTGGAGTCTCAGCAGCAGATACAGCAGAGCCAGTTTGCTGATATCCGACAGAGCATACAAGATACTCACCAGTTGGTCAGAACGACAGTAGAGCTGGTGGCTGCTCAGCCACAGGGAGGCCAGATGCAGCCGTATCAGCCAAGGACTCCAGACATCCAATCCTTTAAAAAGATGGGACCCCGAGACTTCAAGGGTACAGAGGGCATCATATACGCTAACGATTTGATAGAGCACATTGAGGAGATATTCCGATTGGCACAGATACCAACAGGATTACAGATCGAGGCAGCCGCCAGTCAGATGCAGGACTTGGCCCGTACCTGGTACCAGACGGACCCGAGGGTTGGTACAGCCGGTCAGACTTGGGCAGCGTTCAAGAAACTATTCAAGGAGAAATTCTTTCCCGACATAGCACTCCGTACTTTAGAGGCGCAGTTCGAGAGTTTGGTTCAGGGGAACCAGACCGTTGAGGAGTACACGGGAGAGTTCAGCCATTTGAGCAGATTCGTTGAGGATCTTACTGAGGCCGGGAAGGAGAGGAGGTTCCGCAGGGGTTTGATCAGGGAGATCAAGTCATATACCAAGAGCGGCCGCGACGCCACTTTCGAGCAGATTCTGGTAGGAGCCATGACAGCAGAGGACGATCTTGGACTGAAGGAGAAGAGGATGCGAGATACTCAGGGAGCTAGTGGCAGCACGAGCCCGGCCAAGAGGCCCCACCTGCAGATTCAGCAGCAGTATCCGCATCAGATGCCCCGCTTGCAGATTCAGCTACAGTATCCGTAGCAGATGCCACCCCTACAGTTTCAGCAGCAGTATCAGCAGCCAAGGACCTACCTTCAGTAGTGGTAGTTTCAGGACCGTGTACCCTTTCAGCAGGCGCAGTAGCTACAGAGGCAGCATCAGGCCCCGGGACAGCAGCTTGTTATCATTTACCCTTTTTGCAAGAGACCAGGGCACGATTGGGGTGAATGCCGGAAGAGGCTGGGCAGATGTTTACTTTACGGAGGATCCGATCATCGTCTGAAAGAGTATCCTGAGTCATCGGGACAGACAGTTCAGGGAGCAGGAGCTAGGGCTCCGGTAGGCCAGCAGAAAGGATTACCCTTACCGACTCAACAGTAGAGGTACATGCAGCATCAGCAGCAGGCCAGGGGAGGCCAGCAGAGGCGAGCTTTCGCCAGGACAGTCGAGGATGCTCAGGCCGTTGGAGATCTAGTTGCAGGTTCCGTTCTTTTGATTCCACTTTCGTAATTGCCTCTTATAGCTGTCTTGAAATTCGATTCCCTCTGTTCCTTATTGGTTGATCAATTCTGTTCTATTGTTCACGTGTTATGTTTGATTTTCTTCTGAGATGAATCATATGGGCTAGGTCACCCAGTTATGGAATCTAGAATCTTCGATAGTCGTGTTAGCTGGCATAGTGAGGACATATAGTCAGATTTAGGATGTATTTCTCGGGTATGGGAATTTAAGGTTTTCGCTGCCAAGCATGCGGCAATGCAAAAATTTTAAATACCATGATTCTAGAGGTATGTGCCTTAGTCGAGGACTCTGTGATTATCATAGCCTTGCTCACTAGCACGACGAAGATTCTGAGTATCATGATTTTGGACAGACGCATATGATTATCTGACGGTATGTTTGAGACTTTGATTGTGGGGTGTTTGACCTAGAAGGACTACTACCATTTTAATTTCGAGGATAAAATTTTTCTAAGGTGGGTAGACTTGTAACACCCAGTTTCTAAAATAAGGGTAATTTTGAAATTTTGTGTTTTAATTTATTTAATTATGATATTTAATTAATAATATGATTTTTAGCGATTTTTAATCATTTTAAAACTATTAAATATCATGACTTGTGAATTTGATGTACAGCTAGTGAAACCGTAGAGACTGTCTGCCCTAGAGCCTAGCCATGTGATTAGGATATTTCATTTATCATTTTTAGCTTGAGAATATTTTGGTCATTTTAAATTTATTTGAATTTAATAGGATTTATTAGAATTTATTGGAATGTATGTGAATTTATTATTAATTAAATAATTGCTTGGTGTCTTGTTAGTCTTTAACCTAGAATGGACCTAACCTAGAAGTGAGACTTAACCTATAGACTAAGTGGGACTTGTTAGTTTAAGTCATGGTTGGAAATTGATAGATAATTGCTTTGGGCTTATTAGTTA
Organism: Iris pallida; assembly: GCA_029216955.1. NCBI lineage: Eukaryota > Viridiplantae > Streptophyta > Magnoliopsida > Asparagales > Iridaceae > Iris > Iris pallida. The sequence continues at coordinate 2,261,708 of JANAVB010029417.1, read as the reverse complement.
GAATAAGGTGTTTTGAGAATAGGCCTTTAACTAGGAAGCCTAGAAACCCACCAAGAGAGGGAGGCCCATGGCCCAACTAACTAAAACCCTAACCCTAGAGTTTTGGCCAGCCAACATAGGGAATCCCACCCCTATATAATGCCTCTTCTATTAGTTGTAGCCTCCTTAAGAAAGTTTCCAAGTTTAGAAGAAGGAGAGGTATAGAAATCTTCCTCAAGCCCTAGTTTCTTCATTTTAATTCCTTTTCTACTCTAGTCTTTTGCATTTATTCCAAATCCAGCTCTATTCCATGTCCATGGAGAGAAATCTTAGGTTTGGACCAATTTGGAGCACTTGGCCATCAAGAAGAAACCCCCCTTTTTGAAGCTTTTTCATACAAATTTCACATATAGGTAAATCCTTATTCCCTCCACCAAATTTCGTTTTCTTTGCATGGATAGGAAGCCCTAGGTGTCCCCTAGCCGTAGGTATTGGATTTGTGTCGATTCGTGTCTGTTTGGTGTCCGTATCGGACACGTATCATGATGTGTGTGTAGGTGTTTGTTAAAATGTCACAAAGAACTTGTTATTCATATTTTTGAAAACTATTTAAACAAAATTGTAGATCTATATATGTGTTTTGATTTTTGTGTAGACTGAATTGAATTTGGTGTCGTGTTTGTGTCCAAAACGGACACGAACATACTGTACGACGCACAGTGCACATGCCCTGCTGCCCGTGTCCCAGTTCTCCGCGGACACGACACTTCGTGACCCAAAATTTTATGTGAGCCTTCCCTAGATGACTGACACGAGACCCATAAATTTTTGTGGTATTTTGTTTAGTGGTTTAGGAGAAATTTGGCCCGCACTATTCGTGCATAGGTGGAACACGCGCACAGACATGCGACTGACACTGATGTCATGTCCCACCTAGACACAGTTTGGACACGATTCAGGGTATCTATTCCCTAGCCCTAGACCCACTCTGACACGGGACACGCACACGACTCTTTTTGTGTTGTGTGTCGAGTCCTATTGGACTCGACATGGCTGCAAGAGGCAGTCTTTACTGCCAGTTTTCTAATGATTGTTCCATTCGAACATTGGACACCTCGTGTCCTATTTGCTAGACACGACACAATCCCTACTGACACATGTTATATGCCACAATGCCTGTACACTATTAGTTGTTGTTTAAATTAGGATTCGAATATTCAATTTCAGGTTACAATGTCGAGTTTCACAAACACTGACACAGTGAACAGCCGACACTGTTCCATGAGCTCTCTTGAATGTTTAAATAATGTTTTTAATGTAGATTTTCAAGTATGATGATATGTTATTATCTGGGTTTCATGTGGGATTGGGTTTCAACTGAAAATATAAACTTGAATGATGATTGGTTTCGATTTTCCCTATTTCTCTGATACATTTCACTGTTGACTGATTTCGAATACCCTTTCAATTATATTGATGTTAATTTCACTTTGAATGTATGATGCAAATTGTGTAGTTACCTAGGTTGTGTGTGGGAATAGTTTTACATATGATCTTTTTTTGAAATTCCTTCCTCTGATATATTCAAGCTCCTGCAAGGACCTGAGTTCACTGATTTCCTTTTGAACTGTCAAGTTGGTTTTTTTTGAAAACCTGAGAACATAGGCCATAACCTATGTTCTGTCACACTGAGAACCACCTGGGACACCCTCACCTAGGTAGGCACTGCCATGTTAATCTGAGATTCAAAACCTGAGATTGGTTATCAATAACTGAGATTTGGTTTCATATTTTGTATTGGTTTTCGAATTGATTGATATTTGAATTTAGGTTGTTTCATTTCAGGGGTTAGCTAACAGGTTAGGATTTTGATTTACATGGATTCCAGTCTCGATTTCACCTTGGGCTTAGTTCAATTGATAACTGTCATTCCTGTTAACACAGAGACACATTCAAGTACACAGGAAACACCCACATACAAATCCTGAATTCAATCTTATAGTCAAAACTGTATTGAATGTTGATTCACTAGGTAGTTAACTGAATTTGAAGTTGTTCCCTGTTGTTTTCATACTTTATTTCACATTAATACAACATGTCACACACACAAGCCCTCTTCATAAACACACACACACAGGGAACAAATCTGGGAGCTAATGTCCTTATTCACACTGTCATGACACTCACCTATGCTATTGCACACACTATGACTTACACCCTCACATGTACTCTCATCACACACACATGGACTCTTCATTTTCTTGAGTTCTTTTATTAAATCTGAGAAATTTTTGTATTGTTAACTGAGAAATGGGTTTTCAAATGGTAATTGGATTGATTTTTCTGAGAAATGATATTGAACACTGTTTCCTCAATTATCTACACACAATCACACATTAATTCCTAATTATCTCAACACACAATCCTGAAACATGGATGCACTGGTTTATCACATCCCCTACTAAGTTCTGTACACATATATGCCACACACAGGTTATCCTCATCCCTAGTGTATCAGACTAAGGGGGATGCTTGGTATCAATGGCTCTATATGGATGTTCTGACCCCCATTGCCCGACCAATTCTCCTTAGTTCAGGCCATGACTCCTCCCCACCTCAACTCTACTGTCATAATTCATTACTACTTTAGTATCATAGCAATGCATGGCTTGCATATTTCATACTACACTGTTCTTTATAATTCTAACATGACCTGCATTGCATTGACCTTAGTTCTAATCTACCTATCCTTGTTGTGTAGACCCTAACAAATGTTGTATCTAACCCTATTGATTCAGACCATATTGTTTAGATATCGAGTTCCTTTATGGGTATTAGTTTTAGACATGACTTAAATATTACTTTACCTTTTGGTTCACCTTCACTAACAACAATGTATATGAAGGGTTCTTTCTATTTAGCCCATTCCATTCTGAATATAACTTGTGTAGTTGTTAGCCATTGAATTCTGAACACATGATAGCTCTTTCCTTCTCTAACTCTCTCTCTATATATATATAATGTTGTATATATATATATATGTAATCCTATATACATATATATAAATGAATTTCATGAATATATAGCTGAATTTGAATGTGCTTATGATGTGTGACTTGTGTTTGGCTTGGATAGCCTTATATTGATGTGTGTTAACTAGTATAGGCTTGGTTAGGCCTAGTGAGACTTGTTAGACTTGTTTGGGCTAGGACTTGACCTAGTTTGACTAGTGTGGTTGACTAGAGTTGACCAAGTGTCGACTTTAGCCTAGTTGACCTAGACAGCATGCAGATGCATAGTAGATTACATTTATCATCCCTTGTATACATCTTGACTTGTGTTGCTCTAAATAGGAGTCAGGTACCTTATCCCGGACAGTACATTTACTTCAGACATTCAGATACGAGGCGAGTACATTCTCTGATCATTTCATATCCTGTTTAGAATTATTTTCCTGCTTTAAATTACTTTACTTGATACTGTCACGTTGGTCACACGGATTAGTACTATATGGATCCTTTCTTGAGATGTTATCCCTTCAGGAGCATCGGATACTACATGTTCTGTGCGTTTCACTTACATGGTGTATCACTATGCTTCACGGTTCATTGATCACTTGTGACATGTACTCTCATGATCACAGAGTCTTCTTTGAATAACCCATTTATGGGCATTCCCAGATCACCCATTTATGGGCCTACCATGTATCACCCCTTGTGGGCCATTACATGGAATCATAACATAACCTGGCTGGATCCTTGTGTATTGATTGGGGGTACGGGGGAGTATAAATAGTCATGTGAACAATTCCAAAGTAGAATAGCCATGTACGCCTCTTTAGTATAGCCATGTGCAAATCAAGCCGTTCACATGTCGACTTTGTACTCTAAATCACTAGTCACTGGTAGCTCTCTATTTATAGTAGATATTTCTATTATAGTTCTCTCTCTGTTTATATTCTGTACTTTCTTTCAGTTCATGTATCTTACTTTACTGCATGATTATATTTTCTAACCTGCTATGATCTGTTGAGATGTATTGTGCTCGCTCCCGTCCTGACTGGACCTGTTGAAAATTTTACAGAGGATGATGAGGAACCCTGCACCCCTTACTTTGGAGCTTGCCTAGATGACACTCGCGACCTGGACCCCTGGGGAGGTTCAGGCAGCTGCTGAGGATGATACCCTTGCATAGTTTAGATAGTCTAGATTGTCTCTTTTTCATGTTAGTTGTTGTCCTTATTTTCATAGTTGTATAATTTGAGATGTTGAGACTAGTAGTTGTTAACTTATGTTATTTCATTCTGTTGTGCCTCAGTTGAGGAGTTTCGTATCTATTTCATCGTGCCATATTCTATCTCTAGATTATGATTGAGTTGTACCTTCTGTGATTAGCCTCCAGTTGGAGATTATTCTATATTGTGTTAGTTATAGTTCATGACCTAGAACAGCGTTCTACCGCCGACACTGCGGCGTTGGCTGGACGTTGTTACGTACTCGTACCCTCACAGTGGGTGCGGGTCGTGACAAAAGGGTGATGAAACTAAAGGATAATACTGAACCACGAATAATCCTTGAATGTTAAAAATGATAACAATAGTCGAAAATTGACCAAAAACTGTTTGAGAATAAAAAGGGTTTCCATATATTAATTTTCAGATTTCGGTTCGGTGAAGGGTTTTCAAATTTAGTTTCCGACATGAACCAAAAACCGTTTAAGAATAGATTGATTTACCAAAATACCCTCCTGACTTATATACCCAAAAACCTAAATCTAACCTAGTTTTCTCTCTCCTCCACATTCAACCGCTATCACCCCTCTCTCTCTCTCTCCTGCTATCGCCTCTCTCTCTCCCTCTCCTACTATCGTCTATCTCTCCCCTATCAATGAAAGAGCATACCGCTTGGGGTTCTTCTCCAAACCCTATTATTAGACGATGACGATGGAGATGATAAAGATGACGACGGGAATAACGACGACAAAAAAGGAGGAGGGGGATGAGCAAGGGTGGAGACGGAGGCGACGATGACAACGGGAACATTGGACGATGACGATTACGGGACTGTCGGACGACGACGATGACAATGACGGAAAAGTCGGACGACAACGACGGGAACCCTATTTTTAGAGGTTATTGATCTCCAAACCTTTTTTTCTTACTTCAGAAATTACTATTGGAATATATACGTGCTTATAATTTAGTCAAAAGAGAGAATTTTGTCAATTTTTTAAAGATTATGTATGTATAGTCGATTATTTAAGATTATGCATCAGTACACTCCAAATATTAAATAAAAATTATCAAAGAAGTTATCAAAGAGTTATCAAAGAAGTATTTTTTTTTCTATGTTCAAGATAGGGTGAAACCGAATCGACGAAAAACCGATTTGTCATATTTCGGTTTGGATTGGTTCAGTTTTTGTTAATACGCTTCAGTTTTTGGTTTTACATAATTTGATTGTCAGATCAATCAGTTTTCACATAATCGGTTCGGTTTGAACCGAACCGAACCGTTGCTTACCCTACCAGGAGGATTTTAAGTTACTAGGATATCCCCGAAGGATTTGCAAAACGAGCCAAACATGGACTAAAACCAATCCCATCTGGAAGAATATGATAGGCTCATTGAGTACTAGTCAATGAAAGGATATAATAATATCCTAATGTTCAGTCGTATATATGAAGAAATTCCTGAACGGATTCGTCAAAGCGACCGTCTCATAACAATATCTCTTGAAGAGATTTGAAGTACCTCCTGAAGAGATAATAAATATGACAATATCTTTTGAAAAGATTGAAAATATCTCATGAAGAGATAAAATCTTCCGAAAAGAAAATCTCCATAAAAGATCACATGAAAAGATAAATCTCCTGAAGAGATATCCCTCTGAAGTGACTTAATATGAGCAGCTGTCATCCACTCAGTAAAACTAGAGTGGTCAAGTCAATGTGACATATTTCAACCTAAAAAAGAAAAGAACATGTTCTGGGTTCTGATATACCATATTTAAAGAAGATATATACAAATTCTTTATTGTCTTTCACTCAACAGAATATATTTATGTGAACCTCCTGAACACACCTACACATAGACACTAAATGACATAAGACATAAATTATTATTGATTTAATTCATATGAATGTGTTGATATCACGTGATATGCAGACACAGTTATTTATCTGATCCCCTTTAAGGGAATATCACAAATAAGGTATATCTTCTAAACAATGTTGTAGCTATTTGAAGATCAATAAAGCAAATCACTGCAACAACCTCATCAAATCATCCTTGCATTTAATGAAGCAAACAAAGAATGTGCATGACTATGATTTCAACAGTTCAACATATCATGGAGAGTTGCGAGCTTTCATGAATCACAAATAAAGCCTACAAATTCTTTATAAGGATATGAGTATAATGCATATAAATGTATAGGCAAATAAAGTATTGGAGGTGAAATGTAATATTCAAATGTATTGGAGGGTTGATTTTTTTCCCTTTGATTTGATGTAAGAATTAGAATATAATATATTTTTGATGGGGAGCATCCTGAAGATGCTAATGGAGACATCTTAAAGCAAGTATGTGCGCATTGTACTCTTTTTTATTTTTTTCACTGGATTTTTCCTTTGAAAGTTTTTCAACAAGGTGTAAAAAGAATCATATTCCAAAAAAATATTATTGTACTCTTCTCTTTACTATATATTTTTTCTTTCAAAGGTGGATTTTTTTCATATAAGTTTTTAATTATAGATGTTCTTATCCATAACTACAATCACCTCTATCATATTTCTTCATTTATATATTATTAATGAGAAAAAGTTACATAGGATTGATTGGGCTACAAATCTTTCTCTCTCTTATTTTCACAATAGATTCGACTTATAAAAAAATAGGGAAAATTTATGAAATGCCCAAAAAACGAAAAAGTTTTATGAAAAATCCACCGCACAATAACATTTCATCGCGTGCCCAGAATTAGCAAAAAATATATAAAGGGGGTTCCGAATGACCTTTTTGTCCTTCCTTCTAATTTATTGAAAACACCCACGAAACTACCCTTAAAAAAACTTTTCGATACTTCCTCTTCTTCCATATGCTGCCCACTTTCGAATCTATGTTTTCTCCTCAAAAATCTTCAAACCTTACTTCAAAAACTCGTCGAAAAATTTTGAAAAGGTCGACAAACAGTAAAACTGTCAAAACGGAGGTCCAAACATCATTTTTTTTGTGATTCTAAAATTTAAGAAGGCCGACTAACAGAAAACTATTAATCTTCGCCTCTCGAAAATACGCTCCTTTTGCGACAAACCGGACCTCGTTTCGACCTCTCCCAGTCAAAAGTTATGGCCCTTCAAAGTTTTAACTGGCCATAATGTAGCTGCCCTTCCCAGAAATTTGGAATATTTTTCTATTATTAATTATTTTTATTAGAATGGTGAGTTTAGACTTTATAGATAATTATTTAGTTAATTATTACGGTAGATGATTTTTAATTATGATTAAATTTGGAGTACAAAGTGACTAGAAATCGTGGCACTGATAGTGCAGTGGCGTGCTTTGACTAGTGTATTAGCCTTGGCAGGGGAGGCCGAGCCATAGAGATGTCCTAACTAGGAAAACCAGGCCAAGTTGTGGCATGACCATTATAAATAGTTTAATTATTCATTATTATTATTATTTGACAAATAAGTGATCCGGTTGTACCAGACTGGTTCGGACTGGACCCGAACCGGACCAAGCCCATGTAGGCGAGTAGTGAGACGATAGACATCCATGTAGAATGTATAGATGAGTGTATATAGGTATTGGTTCATTTTATTGTCTAGTAGGTAACCCTTGTAAATTGAATATTAAATATAATATATTATTTTGCTATTTAAATTATTTCGGATATATATAAAATAAATATATGTATGTGTATACGTTTCTAGATATATTAATGTATTAGTTGATTGCTTAGGATACTTGTGTTGTAGTGGTAGGTATGATAATAGATAATTATATATATATATAGAGTTATATAATTATATACGTATAAATGTGTGTATAGATATACGTGAGTATGTGTATGTATAGGTATATAAATATATATAATATACATGTGTACATGTGTATTTGTAGGTAAATATATACATTATAAATACATGTGTATATGTGTATTTGTATATAAATATATGATATAAATATATATAGATATATAGGTGTATAGGTGTACGTATATATAAATATGCGTATATATTTAAATGTGTATGTGTATATATATAAATATATATAGTAGCATGTAAACATACATGTGTATATATATAGATGTATACATATATAAATGGAGGGCATATACATAATGTATATGTGTACATATATATGTGTATACAAAAGAAAAATAGGAAGAAATAACTCAGCAGTGGGAATTCCCAGCCCAACAGCAGCTGGGCCGGCCCAAGAGAGCCCGGCCCAGCAAGCCCACGCCAGGCTTGATCCTTCCCCAAGCCAATAACCCATCCGCACAAGAAATTTTCCCCAGCCGATCAAGCAGCCGACCCCCACAGTCGCGCGTATATATATTTAGGCATCTCGAGAGAACTCGAGAACACTCAAACCCTAACTCCACAGTCCGCCACTCCCACGCCTGGGAGCACCCCCGTGCGCCACCGCCGCACGTCGCCGGCGGCAGGCCGGCCACCAAGCCACGCGCGCGACGACGCGAGCACAGCAGCAACAGCAGCAGTTGCAACGATAAGGCGATTTCACGACGAAATTTCTCCCTCCACACTCATCGGCTTCACGAACCGATTTCGCGGGTATGTCCCCAATATATACGAGATTATTTCCTTTCTTTTAGAACGAATTTAGATGGTTTATGTTGGCGTTAAATCGAGTTGAAATCTACGAAAAATCTGTCCAGAAACAGGACCGAAAACAGTCCAAACATCCATGTTTGTAGATCGATTCTGATCGATCTAATGCCATATTAGGAAATCTTTTTGAAGAGACTTTTAGACAACATATAGGTCTTTATCACCCTTTTTGTGGATTCGGAAATCATCGACTATGCGTCGAGAAAACGAATCCCAAAGTTTCCCAAAAACCTGCTTTAAAAACAAGAAAATTGTTCCACACGACGTGCGTCACGCCAATCCGGATGACGTGGTCATGAATCGAACGCATCGAAAGCTGCGTAACAGATTCGTGGTCGTGTGGGCTTTGGCAGAATTCAAATTGGTCGCGTGTGCGCGACGAATTTGATGCGTATCCGTCGAAATTCACCGTATCGTGCACTTTGCAAATTTCTTAATTACTTTGTGCACACTCGTCAGATCGAGACGAAACTTGCGCCAACAGGACCGTATCGTTTTTCTGGTCCTGCATGCCAAGTTTGGTCCAATTCTGAGACCGTTGATAAAATCACTGTTTTGCGGGCCCCACGGTCCCACTCAACGGACGATTTTGTGCACGGCCCGCCGGAATCCAACGTTGGACATACGGTTGGGTTCGTATCGGAAAAACAAATCCGTAGACATGTAGTTTGACGAATTTAGAGACCGTTGACTCTGGCACGCTTTTCGGTGCAAAACGGGTCCAACGGCGGATACCGTTTTGACCCGAAATTACCGTTTTGCCCCTGTGTCCAGAATTGGACTTAAGGACAGGCAATCTTAGCTAATTTGACTATTCTAAAAACATTGGTAATATTTATTTCAGCTTCCGGGGACTGTTGTACGGGTTTTGACTATTGTGGCACATTGAGTGGTTCAGATTGTCGGTTTCACCAGCAGAGGACCCCAGGCGAGTACAGTTTATTGTCTGCATTTCGATATTGATCTTTACTATATTTCATTGATTAGTCATTGGTTATGTGATTTTTATACTCTATTATAAATTATTGAGTCGGGAATGAGAAGTACCAAGGATGTGTGATCTGACCATAGCCCGTATTTATTTTCTGCAAGTAGTGTAGCCCGTGTTTATTTTCTGCAAGTAGTGTAGCCCGTGTTTATTTTCTGCAAGTAGTGTAGCCCGTATTTATTTTCTGCAAGTAGTGTAGCCCGTGTTTATTTTCTGCAAGTAGTGTAGCCCGTGTTTATTTTCTGCAAGTAGACATTGTAGCCCGTGTTTATTTTTCATGCAAGTAGACCTCGTAGACCGTGTGGTGTAGTACCCCAGACCGATCACATATCAAAGGTACTTCTAACAGTTGGGAAAATTATTTTGTGTCTATTTACTTACTATTGGTTTTCTGTATTTTTTGTTTATTTTCAAAACTCATAATTGATGTCTAACCTTTGTTTTATAGTCATTTTCTTTATTTGAAATTGCATTCAGTGAATTGTGCTCGTTCCATTCCTGACTGGAAACCAATATTTTCAGGTTAGCCGTGGATTCACTTAGCATGGGAGATACAGGGGTACTTGCAGACAAAAGCCTAAAAACTAGCTAGATAGCGGAGTTGTAGTCATTCCAATATTTGTACAAGTTTATATTTTCTGCAAATATAAAACTTATGATCATTGTAAATTAAATTAATTTTGTGAATGAGCATTATTTGTAATTTTGATCTTCATGGCCGTGACAGCGTTCTACCGCCAATACTGCGACGTAGGCTGGCTTGGACACGTCTCGTATCCGGAAAAAAAAAACGGGTGCGAAACGTGACAAGTTTTTGTGGTGGCCCATGCAGGTCAGTCTTTGCAAATCATGCGAACTCGTGATAGTACTCAAGTTAGTTGTACTATTGCGAGCCTGCGACTAGAAATGCTCATTCACGAATTAGAAATTAATTTAATTTACGAGAATGACTAGGACTAGGAGTCCCTTATACAAATTTACCAATGGGTAGTCTAGGCCCTGGAATTTAGATGAGGAGTTATTAATTTTGATAGTTTGCTAGATCCCCATAGGTAAGCTATTACCTCTCGATATGACGACACGATCCAAAGTGGATAGATTATTCACTTGGTGAGACAGGGTTTCATATAATTTGTGATCTAACCTTGATGAATTGGGCAGATCCTTCTCTTTGCCTCTTAGATATCATCCTCATATCCTAGTCGAACTGCTTATTTAGTTTCTATTTGCCCTAGGAATTAATATTTTGTATAAATTCTGATTATTGTTATCCCCATGCGGACCTCGAGTTAGTTTCGGTGCAAAGTTTTTCTCAATGTTCGGATACACATGGAATAGACATTAGAATGTTTGTATATCTTTTGTCTTCAGTTATTTCCTTCCCGCTCAATCTTTTATTTTAAGGGTTGATAGGGAAAATATTTATGCCTTATTTCATAGTCAACTTGTTTGAATCTCTAGAAGCTCAGGGATTTATTTACAGATATAGTTATGAGGATGTTAGTTAACTCATACTGGCAGGACAGCAGCGCACTGTCGCCATTTATTTAAAATTTTGGAGACTATGGATTCACTGCAGCCAGCAGCGCACTGGCGAGACACGACCCCTAGAGTTGGAATTTGTTTAAGAAATATAGGTTATAGAATGTTATTAAGACTATGGCTAGTGGTCCTCTTTGACCATAGTCACACTGGTGTCAATATAAAGTAGAGTATCGGATAGCATGTCACATCTGAATCACGAAACCAAGGGTTTACCACAGCCCGATTTTACGGGCGAGGCGTAGTCCTCGGTGAAATGATTTCAGACGTGATTACAAGTTAAGGATACTATAGAGGATAGGACAGTGCCCTGTGTGTTCCATAAGATCCGAAGCCAATATTGGTAGAAGTTTGTAAGTTGGATAGCACGTCTCCCGATCTAGCATTCCGTGGTCCTTGTGACCTATTGACGAGGATATCGACTGACACTAATAGGTTTACCTAGAATATGGAATTTAGAATGTCCATAACCCATTAGTCGACCAAGTCCTTGTGGATCAGAAGATAGTAGGAAGACTGTATAAGCAAGAACACCAGGTGAAGTTTGATTCCCTCAAAACTCGTACTACTTGTGCCTTCTTTCAAAAATCTTGTATACCTATAATTTGACTATTTTGACCAATGTTGTTATCACAGCCTAGTTTTGCAAGCTCACTCTGTTCTCGAGCTTGATTCGAGGCATATGTTTAGTGGGGACGCCTGCTAACTTATTGTCTAATCAGAATCAGTGTATTATGGTCTGATCAACCATGATGTATTTGGTTCGCTCTTCGTTAATTACACTACGTGGATGGAGATATATAGATATCTAGGATCTCATCCGCGACTGCTTTGACAATTTCTCTTGAAATATACGTTCGCCTTTGGATCACGTGATTGTATTCAGTAACATCTTTCTTGAACTCTTTATTATTTTGTCTTTCACTGATTTGGAAAGACAAGCTCGTAATTGGTAGAGAAATACCGAGTATCCACATGGCTATGATAAGGGTAGGCACAAGTGTAGCTATCATTGGCCAGTCATGTGATTGAGTTACTCTTCTCCCATCGACCCTCAAACTACTGTTGAGACTTTCGAGCCATCTGAATTTGAGAACGATTAGGGTTCTACCCTTAGTCAAAATTGCCAACCCAGAAGACTATCTATTCTCAAGAAACCAAACGTCGGGAGTCTCTAATCATTTACCGTGACTATGGTAGACTCTCATTTCGAGATTGGTTTCCAACAAGTATTGTCCTAGTTGTGTAAATTTTATTATTAAGACCTAACTAGTGTTAGAACACCACAGTCACTAGCTTAGCCAATACCATAGTTTAAATACCCTGTCACACTATGACCTACCAGTTGTCAACAGCAATACCTGAGCACTACAACCCTTGTGACCATAGTCTGGCAGGTTTGACACCAATAGAATTTCTTGACTCAATTGTTAGAAATCTTTTCTTATGTTGTGCCTTGGAGTTGGTTACCCCATCGGAAACTCTCGTATACTGCGGACGAGTAGGTCATTCTATTTTATCGACCATGTGCCGATTGTACACGCTCGTTTTCCATTTATTGAGAAACGATCCTTGACTTGACTATATCTACCGTATCCCGATACGTCGTGCCTTATTCCCTATTAACAAAGAGTCGAGGTACAGTATTCGGACTTTGGGAACCCTCTAACCTCAATATTCCTAAAACCATGTCTTAGCTTCTAAGGTGGGTAGACTGTAAGCTTCCTAAAAACTTTTAGGATATACCAGGATTACTGAGTGATTAGAATAATTTCTATTAGAATGATAACTAGTGCCCTATGTTGTCCCACTTTCCATTTAGATCATTTTGTGCCCCCGGTCGTGCCATTGATATTCAGAGCACGAGACCGGCTGTTATCTCCCAACAAATTGCATATGCAAGATCTAGACGAGTCCACCTTCATCTAGGTATATCATGTCCCACTCAAATCCGTCCCCTTGTACTCTATTTTTGTGCTATGACTTTCAGGTTATAAGGACTAGCTATAACTCTTACCATAGTACCTACCTGGTATATTTTTCGAATACCATTAGAGCCTCAAACTCGACTCAATTCCTACGACCCCACATATGGTTGTGATATACTCGAAGCCCACTTCGCACATACCACTAGTGCATCACCCAATTGAGGCCTCATGTGCTACGTAAACACGAAAGTCACTGAAGGCGCATTTTTGGGCTTGAGGGACCTAGCTAACCAATTTGACGGATAACTAGCTCAACCCTTGGATAGAAACCTATTATAGGATACCCTAACCTAGTAAAAATAGTTTATCGTTGGGACCTTGTTTAGTCCATATAGAGTGAAATCCAGGGTTCATCCAACTAACGATTGGTATCCAATCGGAGAACCCATTAAGACCTAGTTAAACCCATCCATACCACCATAGTTGACTATAAAATCGGACTATTTGGGATAGGTCCCTATACCGATTATGTAGCCTCCATCTCGTAGAATGTGAAGTTATTCGTAACCCTTATCCCGTCTACCTAGGAGTCGCGATACGATCTTGTATTGTATTTATATCCCTTGTTTGTGTTTAAATAGCCACGGGAAAGATCACAAATTTTGATTTTTCAATTTCTGTTCTATTTTGGAATCTTGTTTAGAACCTCAAGAACAAAATTTCTGTATTGCATGGATTGCAGGCTCTCTAAGAAACGAATGATTCTTTGACTTAGCAATGATTGGACTAGAGTAGCCTACTCTAGCAAATAAGTCAATGGTTCGTAGGCTTTCATCCTATCTGCATCATTGGATACCCTCTACCGTTCGTGAAACTCATAATTGCCTTCGATTATTCATACTTATCTCCTCGTCCTTCCTATTTCAGAGCGACGTATGGTCATGCCTATTAGAATTTACCAATATTTCTAACTACCTGTGTAAGTTGTTGCTGGTTAAACTTTGGACTGCTCGAGAGATAGGAGAGGTTTACAGGTGCCATATAAAGTAGATATCTATGGGTAAAAATTTATTTTAGCAATTAGTTGGAAGATTATAAAGTTTAGCGGCATGAGAATGGAGGGAGTAGTGTGACCAAAGGTGGGTAGAAGTCTTCGCAGTTTTGAAATTGCAAGATGGCTAGGAGGATGATATAAACTGTTTTTGAGGAATTAAATTCGAGGAGATTAAGGTAATGGTAGATTCCTTGTTGAATTTAAGAAATAGTTATGAATTAAAATTTCGAGGACGAAATTATTTTTAAGGTGGGTAGATTTGTAGCTGCCCTTCCCAGAAATTTGGAATATTTTTCTATTATTAATTATTTTTATTAGAATGGTGAGTTTAGACTTTATAGATAATTATTTAGTTAATTATTACGGTAGATGATTTTTAATCATGATTAAATTTGGAGTACAAGGTGACTAGAAATCGTGGCACTGATAGTGCAGTGGCGTACTTTGACTAGTGTATTAGCCTTGGCAGGGGAGGCCGAGCCATAGAGATGTCCTAACTAGGAAAACCAGGCCAAGTTGTGGCATGACCATTATAAATAGTTTAATTATTCATTATTATTATTATTTGACAAATAAGTGATCCGGTTGTACCAGACTGGTCCGGACTGGACCCGAACCGGACCAAGCCCATGTAGGCGAGTAGTGAGACGATAGACATCCATGTAGAATATATAGATGAGTGTATATAGGTATTGGTTCATTTTATGGTCTAGTAGGTAACCCTTGTAAATTGAATATTAAATATAATATATTATTTTGCTATTTAAATTATTTCGGATATATATATAAAATAAATATATGTATGTGTATACGTTTCTAGATATATTAATGTATTAGTTGATTGCTTGGGATACTTGTGTTGTAGTGGTAGGTATGATAATAGATAATTATATATATATATATAGAGTTATATAATTATATACGTATAAATGTGTGTATAGATATACGTGAGTATGTGTATGTATAGGTATATAAATATATATAATATACATGTGTACACGTGTATTTGTAGGTAAATATATACATTATAAATACATGTGTATATGTGTATTTGTATATAAATATATGATATAAATATATATAGATATATAGGTGTATAGGTGTACGTATATATAAATATGCGTATATATTTAAATGTGTATGTGTATATATATAAATATATATAGTAGCATGTAAACATACATGTGTATATATATAGATGTATACATATATAAATGGAGGGCATATACATAATGTATATGTGTACATATATATGTGTATACAAAAGAAAAATAGGAAGAAATAACTCAGCAGTGGGAATTCCCAGCCCAACAGCAGCTGGGCCGGCCCAAGAGAGCCCGGCCCAGCAAGCCCATGCCAGGCTTGATCCTTCCCCAAGCCAATAACCCATCCGCACAGGAAATTTCCCCCAGCCGATCAAGCAGCCGACCCCCACAGTCGCGCGTATATATATTTAAGCATCTCGAGAGAAACTCGAGAACACTCAAACCCTAACTCCACAGTCCGCCACTCCCACGCCTGGGCGCACCCCCGCACGCCACCGCCGCACGTCGCCGGCGGCAGGCCGGCCACCAAGCCGCGCGCGCGACGACGCGAGCACAGCAGCAACAGCAGCAGTTGCAACGATAAGGCGATTTCACGACGAGATTTCTCCCTCCACACTCATCGGCTTCACGAACCGATTTCGCGGATATGTCCCCAATATATATATGAGATTATTTCCTTTCTTTTAGAATGAATTTAGATGGTTTATGTTGGCCGTTAAATCGAGTTGAAATCTACGAAAAATTTGTCCAGAAATAGGACCGAAAACAGTCCAAACATCCATGTTTGTAGGTCGATTCTGATCGATCTAATGCCATATTAGGAAATCTTTTTGAAGAGACTTTTAGACAACATATAGGTCTTCATCACCCTTTTTGTGGATTCGGAAATCATCGACTATGCGTCGAGAAAACGAATCCCAAAGTTTCCCAAAAACCTGTTTTAAAAACTAGAAAATTGTTCCACACGACGTGCGTCACGCCAATCCGGACGACGTGGTCGTGAACCGAACGCATCGAAAGCTGCGTAACAGATTCGTGGTCGTGTGGGCTTTGGCGGAATTCAAATTGGTCACGTGTGCGCGACGAATTTGATGCGTATCCGTCGAAATTCGCCGTATCGTGCACTTTGCAAATTTCTTAATTACTTTGTGCACGCTCGTCAGATCGAGACGAAACTTGCGCCAACAGGACCGTATTGTTTTTCTGGTCCTGCATGCCAAGTTTGGTCCAATTCTGAGACCGTTGATAAAATCACCGTTTTGTGGGCCCCGCGGTCCCACTCAACGGACGATTTTGTGCACGGCCCGCCGGAATCCAACTTTGGACATACGGTTGGGTTCGTATCAGAAAAACGAATCTGTAGACATGTAGTTTGACAAATTTAGAGACCGTTGACTCTGGCACACTTTTCGGTGCAAAACGGATCCAACGGCGGACACCGTTTTGACCCAAAATTATCGTTTTGCCCATGTGTCCAGAATTGGGCTTAAGGACAGGCAATCCTAGCTAATTTGACTATTCTAAAAACATTGGTATTGTTTATTTCAGCTTTTGGGGACTGTTGTACGGGTTTTGACTATTGTGGCACATTGAGTGGTTTAGATTGTCGGTTTCACCAGCAGAGGACCCCAGGCGAGTACAGTTTATTGTCTGCATTTCGATATTGATCTTTACTATATTTTATTGATTAGTCATTGGTTATGTGATTTTTATACTCTATTATCAATTATTGAGTCGGGAATGAGAAGTACCAAGGATGTGTGATCTGACCATAGCCCGTGTTTATTTTCTGCAAGTAGTGTAGCCCGTGTTTATTTTCTGCAAGTAGTGTAGCCCATGTTTATTTTCTGCAAGTAGTGTAGCCCGTGTTTATTTTCTGCAAGTAGTGTAGCCCGTGTTTATTTTCTGCAAGTAGTGTAGCCCGTGTTTATTTTCTGCAAGTAGTGTTGCCCGTGTTTATTTTCTGCAAGTAGACATTGTAGCCCGTATTTATTTTTCATGCAAGTAGACCTCGTAGACCGTGCGGTGTAGTACCCCAGACCGATCACATATCAAAGGTACTTCTAACAGTTGGGAAAAGTATTTTGTGTCTATTTACTTACTATTGGTTTTCTGTATTTCCTGTTTATTTTCAAAACTCATAATTGATGTCTAACTTTTATTTTATAGTCATTTTCTTTATTTGAAATTGCATTCAGTGAATTGTGCTCGTTCCATTCCTGACTGGAAACCAACATTTTCAGGTTAGCCGTGGATTCACTTAGCATGGGAGATACGGAGGTACTTGCAGACAAAAGCCTAAAAACTAGCTAGATAGCGAAGTTGTAGTCATTCGAATATTTGTACAAGTTTATATTTTCTGCAAATGTAAAACTTATGATCATTGTAAATTAAATTAATTTTATGAATGAGCATTATTTGTGATTTTGATCTTCATGGCCGTGACAGCGTTCTACCGCCGACACTGCGGCGTAGGCTGGCTTGGACACGTCTCGTATCCGAAAAAAAAACGGGTGCGGGTCGTGACACATAAAATGCAGGAGAATGATCATTCTCCGTGGTAATATCACAGAGAATGGCCATTCACCGTGCTAAAACCACGGAGAATGGCCATTCTCCTTGTTAAATTGACAAAGAATAGCCATTCTTCGTGTTAGAATGAAGGAGAATGGTCATTCTCCGTCAATTTAACAAGGAGAATGGCCATTCTCCGTGCTAAAACCACGAAGAATGGTCATTCTTCATGCTAAAACCACGGAGAATGGTCATTCTCTGTGCTAAATTGACCAAGAATATCTATTCTCCGTGTTAAAATGACGGAGAATGGCCATTCTCCGTCAATTTAACAAGGAGAATGACCATTCTCAGTCATCTTATTACGGAGTCATTCTCCATCATTTTAACACGGAGAATGTCCATTCTCCGTGGTTCTAACACGGAGAATGGCTATTCTTCGTGCTAAAACCACGGAGAATGGTCATTCTCCGTGCTAAAACCACGAAGAATGGCCATTATCCTTGTTAAATTGACCAAGAATAGCCATTCTCCGTGTTAAAATAACGGAGAATGACCATTCTCCGTCAATTTAACAAGGAGAATGGCCATTCTCCGTCATTTTAACACGGAGAATTGCCATTCTCCGTGTTAAAATGACGGAGAATGGTCATTCTCAGTCATTTTATCACGGAGCTATTCTCCGTCATTTTAACACGGATAATGACCATTCTCCGTGGTTTTAACACGAAGAATGACCATTCTCCGTCATTTTAACACGGAGAATGGCCATTCTCCGTCATTTTGACACGGAGAATGGCCATTCTCCGTGGTTTTAGCACGGAGAATGGTCATTCTCCGTGATTTTAACACGGAGAATGATGAAGAACAGTCGACAGAAACCTAAAACCTATTTTTTGTGAAAAAAATTTGTCAGGAACAAAAATTCAAGAGTTTTCGTTCTTCTTTTAAAACGATGCTAACTCTTATGAAAAAGAAGAAGAAGATATTCTCTCCACAATTGACCTAATCGTCGAAAAACTTCAAATCTCTCCACGAGATGATGATGAGGATGATGATGATGATGAGCGATGATCGGAGTTCGACTGAAGAAAAGCACAGTGAACTACGAACGATCTTTGCGATCTCTGCTGAAGATGAGAGCAATGAAATTCAGATCTCTCGTGAAGAAAAAGAAGACGAAAATCGCAATCCAAATTTGAGTTTGTGCGAAGGGTAGTTATGGTATTATAAAGATGGCAATTTTGTAAATACAGAACATCTAAAGGGAATCTTGAAATATTTAACGTGAAAATATATAATTCTGGGCATTTCATAAAACTCATCCTGCATGTGGATTTTTCATACAAACCAACCCCGAAATTGATTTTCTCAGCAATTTCCAGAAAAAAAAAATATAGTGCAGTGTATTGTAGTATACATACCAAATCACAATGATATATAAAATCAATTGTATACATACAATACAAAATTAGAAAGACCTAATAAAATACAGTTAAATATTAAGAATCTACTATATTTAACACACGTAAAAGTTAGCCTAATATACAATAATACAAATATAATAAATTAATATTATTAATTTGTTCTTGTTATAATTATTGGTTGAAACAATGAATACTATTACAAACTTAGCGGTTGATATCCATTATTACAAGAAGTCGGTGCTTCACCAACAACAGTCAACAGACTGAAACAAACAGTATCGCCGTGTCCGTGTCGCTATGAGAGCTCCGAGCGAGCTCCTGAGATCCCCGCCCCTCCCCATAAAGATCGCCATCGCTGCCTTCCTCTCCGTCTCCCTTTTCTTCTTCGGCAAGCACTTTTCCCGCCAAAACCAACCGCAGCTCCTCTTTTTCCCCAATGCCACCACCACCACCACATCCTCATCCATCGCAATCTCCCCCAACGCCAACTCCAACCAAACCCTAACTCTAAGCCTAACTCCACCTCCCCCTGCCCCTTTGCCTCCGTCTCCACCTCCCCCTTCTCTGCCGCCTCCGCCTCCTCCTCCGGAGAGATTCGGCATCGTTGACGAGACCGGCGCCATGGCGGACGACTTCGAGGTCGGAGACTTCGATCCGGATATGGTGGAGGACTGGGACCCGGCGAAGGAGGCTCTAGAGGAGGAGACTGCTCCGGCGAGTAGGGTTAGGGTTAGGAAGTACAGGATCTGCGATGCGAAGCTGAGGGAGTACATACCGTGCCTCGACAATGAGGAGGAGATAAAGAAGCTGAGCTCGACGGAGAGGGGGGAGCTGTTCGAGCGGCGTTGTCCGCGGGACGGGAAGGGGCTCGATTGCTTGGTGCCGGTGCCCAAGGGGTACAAGCCCCCAATCCCGTGGCCGAGGAGTCGGGACGAGGTTTTCCTGCCCTTGATTATTATTTTTCTTTGTTTTTTGGGTTCTCATATATATGCTTTCTATGGTGGAGTAGCTACATAACAAGATTTTCTTTTGGCCTATTACTGCCCGGAAAATGCCATATCAGCGTTGGATATACATTGAACACTACACAATCCAAAATACAAAAGGACATGCTAAAAAAATGGTGTCGCGTCTGTATCAAGGTGTCCATTATGTGTGGCGTCATATTCATGCTCATACATTTGTACCTCCTTAGACCCTGCATAAGCAGGATCCTTGTAGCACTGAAACACCCTTTTACCGAACCCAAAAAATTGGGTTAAAGGCTTTGTTGCTGTCTATGTTATATTAAGCGTGAGGCGAGGCGACGAAGCTGGCGCCTCGCTTAAGCACGCTTAAGCGACGCTTAGTTAGCACTTCTCCTATTTTTACCTACGGAGCCTCCTACATGTAAAATACTCTTTATACACATAAATTTTAATATTTTTTCATACAGTCCTATTAGTATATGCATGAATAACAATACCAATTATCAATCAAAGAAAGTAACAATATAAATACTATAATCAAAATGCGAAGTCATCAAAATAGTCATCAAAATACAAGGGTCAAAATAGTCAACAAGCCACACAATGTATACATACTACATAGTTACCAAAATACCATTAAACATAAAAAGCTAAGTCTCCAAAGTTCCTATTTTTTTAGGGTCAATTTTTGTTTCGTTCAGTTTTTTTTTTAATCCAAGACGCTTTTTCCGGTGCCTTACACTAGGTGAGGCGCTATTAAGCGCCGATTGCTTTTCTGGGACGAGATTTCTCTAAGTGAGGCGTCCAAATTCAAATTTTCGCTTAAGCGGCGGTTAAGCGCTGCTTAAGCGCGTTTTTCACAACATAGGTTGTTGTTGTTATTGTTGTTCGTGAATCCCTTTACGATAACAATGAATTCAGCTGTAACAAGTCCAGAAGATAGCGGCCCTGAACTACTCGAAACCTCTCTTATTCCTATAATTGCTCTATTGTACGTGTCAGTAGCCAGGGCCGGTCCAAAGTTTTTGGGTGCCCAGGACAATTTAAAATAGTGCCCCTCCTAAGGGTCTCCTTCAGCTGTAACAAGTCCAGAAGATAGCGGCCCTGAACTACTCGAAACCTCTCTTATTCCTATAATTGCTCTATTGTACGTGTCAATAGCCAAGGCCGGTCCAAAGATTTTGGGTGCCCAGGACAATTTAAAATAGTGCCCCTCCTAAGGGTCTCCTTGGCAATTGTTGGGGTAGTGGTTATGAGGTGATTTTAGAGTACCGGTTGTGAGCGGTTATGAGGGGTCCAATTTTGGGTGGTTTTAAGTAGCGACTTGTAAACCAGTCCAATCCATGCTTGTAATTCATTAACGAGCGATTCTGAAAGTTTTTTACAAAAATAAAATTACCTATATATCCATATATAAACAAAATCTCTCCCAAAGTTTTACATGAACAAATTCTGTAAATATTATTTATAATGTAAAGACAATACAAGAAAGTGCAAAATAACTTCCAGCCCTAATCCTGAATTCCATAAATTGAACCAAAAAAAATAACATTTGACTGAGAAAATCTAGTTATAATAGAAATATAAATTGAATTTTCTTCTATATGTGGTGTGATGGTGTCGACAAAAGAAATTTAAAAAGATAAAGAGGGACTACAGAAGAACAATTTTTTTTTAAATGATCGCCTATATGCAAAACTATAGGCAAAATCGTTTTAATTGTATAATTGACAAGCAAAATAGTGATAGTTCTGCCTAAAATCATTATAAGAATAACCGTCTGGACGAAGATAGAAGAGAGTATAGAAAAACAAGATTTTAAATACTCATCGGAGGAAGTAGCCGTAGTTTGGAGGAAGTAGAAGAGAAACAAAGATGAGAAAGAGAAAATAGGGTAGGATATTAGTAGTTATAGTTATATTTTTTGGGTGAGGATATAAATGAAATAAAATAATAAAAACTCTCAAATCCCACCGATTTGAGGTGTTTATAAAGACACTCAAATTTACACTACACTGATTTTGGGAGGTTTTTTGAGTCGACCAAAACCAGTGCCTTAAAAAAAACAAGCATGAGTTTTTTTAAACACTTGATAAATGTCTTGCTCAAAAACTTTCAAAACTAGTGAAAACACCGTTGCCAAGAAGACCCTAAATAAAATATAAAAATAAATGAAATATAAAAAAAAAACTGAAAAGTTTGTAAAAAAACAAAAAACAAGGACACCAGAAATTGAACCCATCCCTTTTACATAAGAGGTGTAAATGAAAACCAACTTTGATAAGTATGTCATCATGTTATATGATATGAGGACTAATATTAAAATACTACCAAATATTTTTTTTAATATATATATATATATATATATATATATATATATATATATATATATATATATATATGCAGATGACCTCTAGCCTAGTGGTTAAGAGAGATGCATGCGGTCCGAGTGGTCAGGAGTTTGAATCCTAGTGGGAGCGATTCCAGAAACAATTTACCTGGTTCCAAATATATATATATATATATATATATATATATATATATATATATATATATATTGAAATTGAGGGGCTCTCCACTCCCCCTATAGGCATACTTCACAATATTGAGTTTGATGTAAATGATATGTCACCCTAGTAGGGTGAGAGGCCCATGGGATGTACTGTAAGCTGTATGAGTTGAGTTGATTTTGGAATAAAATTTACCCTTTTTCCAAAAAATATATATACACAATGAAATTTAATTTTTTTGGTGCCTCTCAAAATTTTGGACCCTGGGCATTTGTCCGGTCTGCCTTGGGTAAGGGCCGGCCCTGTCAATAGCACCGAATTACTATAGGCACCAATTACTTTTTATGCACACTCAGGAGAGCTTATTGTTCACCTGAGTGCTATTACAGGTGTGTTATACTAATGTATCTCCACTCTTCTTGCTTAACATTAGAGTGCTGTTACAGGTGTGGTATACTAATGTACCACATACACGCTTGGTTGATGATAAGGGAGGGCAAAATTGGATTTTGAGGGCTAAAGATAAGTTCAGATTCCCAGGAGGCGGCACCCAGTTTATACATGGAGCAAATCAATATTTGGATCATATCTCTCAGGTTTCCTTTTCCACAGATAACTATGTTCATGCACTTTCTGCTAATGTTGCTTGTATCTAATGTGTTTTCCCTTGCCTATGTATTTAGATGGTTCCTGATATTTCATTTGGTCACCATACAAGGGTGGTTCTAGATGTTGGGTGTGGGGTGGCAAGTTTTGGTGCATTTTTGCTGTCACGGAATGTGATAACTTTGTCAATAGCTCCAAAGGATGTCCACGAGAACCAGATTCAGTTTGCCCTTGAACGTGGTGTACCTGCAATGGTAGCAGCTTTTGCAAAACATCGGTTGCTATATCCGAGCCAGGCATTTGACCTAATTCACTGCTCAAGGTGTCGGATAAATTGGACACGTGATGGTATATGCTGTTACTCTTTCTGCTATTCTAGATGTCTTCTAGTTTTGTAACATGAAACCGGCATATTTATTCTTTATGTTTGCCATAATATGCTAGTTCCTCACATTTTAACGGCTCCACGGGATTTCTACCAATGTTGCTCGTAACTTACTGAGAGAACATATCATGTTTTTCTCAACAGGTTAACGACAATTTCTCTTAACATTCATGTGCTGATGCGTGTGGGCATCACTCATTAGCAATGGTAGGACTTGACTCTTGTGTCCATATAGGGGTGTAAATGGAACAGATATGGATGTTATTATATTGTATTATACTACTATTTTTGTAGCAAATACGGATACAAATCTTGATATTATTCGAATAATACAAACAGTGCCCGTACATGGTTAAAGTTGATATGAATTCAGATAAAAAACTGATATAGATCAGATATTTACTAACAAGAGTAAATAATTATTGAAGGAACAAAATTCAGCCTATTGCTTTAAAGTTATATAGTTATTAGGACAATAATTTGATGATTTTGATCTAAAAGTATTTAACTTGTCTGTATGCATTTATGGAATTTGGATAAGTAACTTATAGACATGTACATACGCATTTGTTGAATACAGATTTGATTAGGACCAGATTCTTTGTATTTATTTATCTTTAACCATGATCAAGATCGGGTCTCAGAACTAGCCTACCACAAAATGGGGTTAAGGGTGTGCATGTTGGTCCTCCCGTACCCTGTATTAGTGGGAGCATCATTGCATTCGAATATCCCCTTTGTTTACTCTGGAATGGAATTGGAGCCCTTGTCTGTGTTCTATAGTTTGACATGTCTTTGAATTTTGATGTTTAATTATTTTGTTAATAAAGTTATACAGACCTACCTTTGTGATATGATAATGTCCCTAATCCCTTTTGTATAGTCGACTGAAGGAACATTGGATGCTTTTTTAGCTTTTTGCATGGACCTTAATGCTTCAATTGATTACCCAAGACCCGCACATGCATATTTTATGGAACTGAAAGGTTGAAACCATATCCATTTACTGGAATTAATTTTCACCATTCTTGGAACTGATATAGCAGAGGGAGCACTCCCAGGTATCAATCGTGAGTTATGCATGATTTAGACTCAGTTCATCGAGATCTACATTCGACCTACTGAGTGCTTACTTATTTTTTAAAACAGTTGCGGGAGTTGATTGAATTTTGAAAGTAATCTCGAGTAGTTATTATTGTGTATGTCTCGAATTCCCACAGTTCTGTTTTCGGCCTACTTCAACATCTGGTGGCTATATTTTTTTTTAGGAAATAGAGTTATGTGATGGAAACGGAGGGCTTGTGTCGACAGGCCCAAGCTTGAAACCCATCGCCGACCTCCCGGGGGTGTGGCGGCGAAGTCCCTGAGGGTTTGACTGATTAGATATCAATTTTGTTTATGTATGTAGCATTCTGATCTACTGCCCATTTAGAGAAGCTGGGTGTTTTTGTGTGTGTGTGTGTGTGTTGGGGGGGGGGGGGGGGGGGGGGGGGGGGTACAGTTTTGAGAATTGAGAACCGCCACATGTAATTCCTCTTTAATGATATTAGTAGAAACCATCTCCAATCTTCGCCCATGGAGTAGGTCATCCTGTCTGAACCATGTTAAATCTTTGTGTTTGCTGTGTTTGTTTTTCTCTATTTATCATTGGTTTTCTTCATAGATTTCAAGTTATTTTAGATCATTAATTATGGCAATTAAGAAACGACATGGATGAGTGGCCGAAATGAGAATTAAGAAACATGTCTACAAATTAGTGTTAGCCGAAATGAGAATGCTAAAATGGATTATTGAAGGTACATTAAAAGATAGGATAAGAAATATGTGTTTCGTGGGAAGATAGTGGTGGAGGCACCAATTGAGGACAAGATGAGAAAAATTGCTTAGGTGGTTTGAACATGTGCAACACAAATCAATAGATGCTTAAGTAGGAGCAGTGAGATAGTAGTTAAAGGAGCCACTAGGACTAGAGGTAGGCCTAAATGAACATGAATTAAAATTTTAAAGATGTGATTTTTGTTAGTGTTACAAATGACATGGCCCTTACCAGAGCTGAATAGAAGAATATGATTCAGACAGCCAACCTAAATTTTTTGGGATAAAGACTTTGTTTGTTGTTGTTGTGGTAGTTCTGGTTATTCTTGATCACTGCTCCTTGATAGTTCAAAGTGAGTTGTGCTACAAACTTAGTCCATCAAAAGGATGTTCAAAACAGAACACACTTATTCTTGATCAGTAAATTTCTATTATTATAAAACTTATATGATGGAAAATGACATTTGGGATCAGAGATAAGACCCCTATCACATTTCTGCATTGCTTTTTGTTTATTTAAAGATTATTCATGGTTTTTAGACTTCGTCAGATTGTTAGTACTTGATTGCTGAAATTTCACTTGGCTTCGCTGTACTGATCAGTTTACTCCACATTGTGGTAAAGATGGAATTTTGCTTCTTGAGGTCAACAGAATGCTCAGAGGTGGAGGTTACTTTGCTTGGGCTGCACAACCAGTTTATAAACACGAAGAAAGCCAACAAGAGGCGTGGAAAGGTATCCTCTCCAGAAAAATTATTATCTGAATCAAAGAGTTCATTACAATGTTGGGTTTTAATTTTGGTATTGTTAACTAGTATCTTTGATTATTGAGTTCCTTAAAAAACGGAGTCTTTTTTTATGTTCCTGCACATACTTTCCTATTCTCCTTGGTATCATGATTCATGAGCTTAAACCATACCGTTTTAAGGGGAACTCTAGGCCACAGTTTAAACTCCCAAAACCATGTTGTTTGTAACTTTTGTACTGGGATATTAGGCAAATATTCATAATTTTTAATTTTTAAATCATGTAGATTGTGAATTCAAATCAGCGGTTATGATTAAACATTATGAAACAAATATATTCCACGGTTGGTTTTTAAAACTTCTAGACTATAAATTCTAACAAGATGTAATTATAAATTAATCATTACGTGGTGACTTGACTGTTTTCAGTCTAAATGATGTAAATCGTGATAGACGGCATGGGCCTGTTATCTGATTTGGACATGTAATTTTTACTTATAGGAACTGGATCAAATTATTCTAATAGCTTGATAATTTCCTTTAATCTACTTTCTAATAGATTTTTATATTTGTTTGCATGTTGTGCTGATATGTTCTTAATATTTAGATATGGAGGACCTTACAAATCGCATTTGTTGGGAACTTGTGAAAAAGGAGGGATATATTGCTATATGGAGGAAGCCTCTAAACAACACGTGCTATGTTAATCGTGATACTGGAACCAAACCACCACTGTGTGATGTGGATGATGACCCAAATAAAGTTTGGTAATTCAACACCTTTCTCTTACTATGCTGCTTAAGGAGATAGAAGTCAATGGCAATATCGTAGATTTTTTTTGATAGGCGGCCCTTTGTTCTTTAATTGAATGTTTACAAAAAGAGCACTCTATTATGTCATAGAAGCTTTTGAGAAAGTTTTTATCACGTATACAACGGAGCAAACACCCTATTTTACAACCTGTGGGGCTCGCATTGTCAGCTCCCTGCTACCGTTTCGATGTTCTGCACTCATTTCATTATCCTTGTAAAATAATAGTATGTTGCTCTTTCTTGCACAAGTTTAAATTACATGAACAAGAAGATAGTTCCATCTGCACACTATATCTGCCTTAAAATTTTCATTCTTGTTCAGTTTTAACTCAAAGGTTCCCATAGACAGAAGTTTTGAACTTGTCCAGAGTGTTACTTGTTGGTAGATGCTAGATAGATTATAATATTTTCAAGCATAAGGAAAACTGTTCTTATTATATCTAGTGGAGTCCCTGTATACTGAAAGCTTACTAGTTAAAGTTATGGTAGATGAACATCGTAATCAGGTTTGAACATATAACATGCTTTTAGGAATGCATCTTATGATGTATAGATGTTATAGATGTGACCTTCAATGAAGATGGAAACTAAATGGTGATCTTGGTACATCTTTTGGCTGGAAAATAAATTCATGATTTATATTTTGTAAATACAGGTTATGCAACTTTGTGAACATGTATTTTATAGTAAATTGAGAATACTTCTAATGGCATAGACTCCAATATATTCAACTGTGCAGACTTTGTGAAATCTTCTTGATCTTGCAGAAAACTTTCCCAACTGTTCTTTAACAACTAATATCCCCAGCTTTAAAATCAAATTTGTAACTAAGAAACAGACAAGGAAATCACTGTTGAACAATGTAATGTGGGACAAGCATATGAATTTAGGTAAACACAATGATTTTTGTCTTGGAAAATTAAATTCTCTGAACAACACTTGAAATCGTTCCAGGAAACTGCATTCTTCAGATATGTGCTGATGCTTGCTGAGCTTGTAGAGCTTAAAATTTAAGAAAATATTTCTGCTCAATATTTACGAATGACGACATCAACTGGGAGTAGGATATTCTCACGAAAGCTAAGATCAGACATGGATTTTGAAAATGATTTTCATGAAATTTAATTTCTTCTATGTTTTGCCGCTCCTTCTGCAGGTATGTTGATCTGAAAGCATGCATCAGCCGAATTCCTGAGAATGGATATGGAACAAATATTTCAGCATGGCCTTCTCGTGTCCACGAGCCCCCACAGAGGCTTCAGAGTGTGGAAATGGATGCTTATATGGCAAAAGATGAGCTTTTCAAGGCAGAATCAAGATTCTGGAGCGACATTGTTGGGAGCTATGTCCGTGTTTTTCATTGGAAAAAGATGAAGTTACGGAATGTTATGGACATGAGAGCTGGATTTGGAGGGTATTTCTCTATTTCCTCTTGCATCATTTGTTTGATTGTGAGCTGTGCTTTCCAGTTGGAGGCATCTAAGGTGCTGCAGAGCAACTCCAGTTAAAGTTAATGGAGAGCAAACTTATATTAGGCTCAGTATACTGAAAATAATACTAGGAGTGAAGGATAATTTATAATAATCATGAATGATTATATTAACCGTTACGATATACTTCAGAAACAACAGTATTAGGCGGCATAAGTTGTAGATTTTCTTGCTTGTTTCTTTTTTGTTTTGTTTGACTTGGATTTATTGTTCTCTTCATAAATCCTATGTAAGTTTCTTCTCTTTGGTTCCTTTCCCTTTATCTTTAACTATATAAGCTACTGTAGCATAGCTTGAAAGAAGAATAAAAAGTCAACCTTTATTCCTTGCTGTTTGTCATCCGTGTTGCATGGACACAAACACTGAACCACCGACATGATAAGCTTGAATGTATTGATTGTGTGTTTTGAAATTTCTGTTGGATTGTGTTGGAGCCAAGGATGCCACTTAATTTGGTGTTGCTCTTCATACCTTTTTCTTCTCTTGCTAGGCTTATTTATTTTCTTATTTGTTTTCTTGATTGTCTTTTTGGCAGGTTTGCAGCCGCTTTAATTGAACACAAAATTGATAGCTGGGTATTGAATGTTGTTCCCATTAGTGGATTCAACACATTACCTGTAATCTATGATCGAGGACTTATTGGAGTATCCCATGATTGGTATTTTCTAGACATTTCTTCAGAATTTTCTTATTCGAGTAACTTCAATTTGGAATAGCATATTTATTATAGCTATTGTTCCTCATCGTCATCACTAAGCCTTCTTCCATCATAATGGGTCGGCTATGGAGCATAAGAAACCTCCATACAAGATTTGACAAAAAATTGACCGGCTGTCAACCTAATATCACCCGTCTTGGTGCCAAATTCCTAGCTAGGGTAGCTATGAGCATTAGAGAGCCATGCCATAAAACCAACGTGACCAATTTAGAGGTAGGTAGACCTATCTTTTGGATTGGAGTTTAAGCTATAAAGAGTTTAGACAAAGAGGTAAGATGATACAATTTGCTAAAGGGATTTGTATTCATTTCTATGACACATTACACCAAAGAGTGAAGAAATGACAATCCCATAGCTATTGCTCCTCATGGATACAAATTCTTGCAAAAGCAACTTCTCCATAACTTTATAATATAGTACTTGTAAAGTTTTTTCTGCATCTTTGTATACTTGCAGGCTTATACGGTGGCTTCCTTTGTGGGTTTTATATGTCAGTTATTACAGTGTTTTATAGTCTACTATACTGAACCACATCATTTCTTTTATGGTTAGACATTCAATTCCAAGATCTTGTCATGTAGGTTGTGCAACCAGAATGCCTACGAACCTGTTTCCCTTTGTTCTAGTGTTCTTCATTTTCGTGTTTTACGTGTAGGATGCTTTTCTATCAGTGGGTGGTGAACAGTATGTTCTTCATTCTACGAGGTTTGGTTTCCAAAAGTTTGTTATAGTGTATAACATAGTTTGCAGTATTGACAATACCGATACACATCGGCCGGCCGAATCATATCTTTTTTGGAATGTCCCAGTCCGATACCGACCCCTATCTATACTGGCCAATACCAACATTGTGACTCTCTTTTCCAGTTAATTCAAGAGAGAATAATTGCATGAGAAAGATATAAGTATGAAAAATATAGGGTCAACACAATGGTTTGGTTGTGCTGAATATCAACATGTTATAAACTTAATAGTGTGTCGATAAGATTCTTTATGGATATACTATAATCATTATCATTTGTCAAAGTTACATATCTATAAATTAACGATAACAATAACAACAAAGTTTTTATCCCAAATTTTTGGGATCGATTGTTTGAATCCTCTTCTTCCATTCTGCTATGTTAACGGCCATGTGCTCCATAAGCTAACCAAAAAAACACATTCGTGTAGGCCTACCTCTAGTCCTAGAGGTTCCATTAACTACTATATTTTTTCCCCTTCTTACACATGACACTTAACAAAGTCTAATGGAAGAAGAAGATTCAACCAGCCTACCCTGACATAAATTAATAATATTCATCCTTCTTTACTATTTCATTCAAAACTATCAATTATGGTTATACTCTATCTAAAGGCAAGTAAATAAACAATAGTTTCTATTGCTGGTGAACAATTCTATAATGTTGAATACTATTTTCATTCAAAACTAATGAGAAACAACAAATAAAATATAAAATTTAAGCCTAAATCAATCAGATATTTTTTTTTCTTCTTGCTTTCTAAGTACTTTTTAAATTATTTTTGGCTTCCCGAAGTCGCTTTGAATGCTCCTTGAGAGTACCGAATGAACCCTGTCGTACATGAATTACTCTCTTTGCCCATTTAGCTGCTTAAGTAACCACTGACTGACGCATTGGAGATCCATCTGCTACTTAGCTTGGGTCTGACTCATCAACTGGCTTTTTCTATCTCTTTAAGTACCGAATAGTGATGAGTGATGCATGTGGCACTGCCTTTTCTCTTCACCCAATGGAGGGTAGGATCAAGGGCTCCTTTCAGTTGAGAACCTGTATCGCCTCATTCCAAATTATAGTATTTTGTTTCCAGATAGAGTGGGTCCAAAGACAAATAGATATTGACACATGAAATAGTCAAAGAAATTGACGTTCGGGTCCCAAAAGGGGAATTCCAGAATGCTTGCCGACGTTCAGATAAGGGAATGCTTCCCAAACCACTAAAGGAAAGGCTCGACGAAGGGAGGGTGGGGTAAAGGCGCCCGAAGGCGACCGTGCCGGGAGCCCACTCCGCGGTGACCGTTAGGCGCCCGAAGGCGAGCAAACCCACGGGGCGGTGACCGTGCCAGGAGGTAATACAGATCGAGAAAAAAAGCGGAGTTTGGGTCCTTCTTAGGACTTGCCCACTACTATAGGATAGGCGATTCATCCAAGGATACTCAAGGCGGACGGCTCAATCAAAGAAATTATATACATTCTGCATTCAGAAGCCATTGTTGATGCATCCTCAAAGGTACAGGGCTTATCCTTGGTTGTCATTAATATAGGTCTATGATCAGCCCTCCGGTAGAAATAGATTCAAGTAAGATAGATTTGTTCTCCATGAATCCTTCCCGGTCCTCATGATTGGCAACTGTATGTTCGAAATTTCTTCGTTCGTACCGAACCGCTTGCAGAATCAAATCATGTTCCACAAGATCCTATATCAGCTATACATCCTCCTCACATTTATGCCGGAGACGTAGCTAGTGCTATGGGCTTTGGCTTATGTAGATCAAAAATGATAACCGTTAGGGAGGTAATATCCCGAAGGAAGGGCTGATTTGAATCACTTAAACTAAAGCTCTGATATCCATAATACTTCAACCTTCTTTTCGTACTCGTCACTGTACAGATCCCGCGCATCAAATTCTTTGAGAGTCCTTTTTTTCTCCACTAACGAAAGACATTACTGAAAGTCAGGGTATTGCTGCTACGAGGGCGACCCTTTCCTCACCTTCTATTCTAGTCCCTAAGGAATCTCAGGAAGGCGAATCTAAACTAGACCTCTCTTTGCGTACCGCTAGGGATGCTTAACGCCACTTCGCCAACTGGCATTACCCGTGCTTTCGTCTCTCTCAGTGTGGTCAGCACTAACCCTGATACATAGATATCAAATTACCGTCCAATAGAGTTGAAGTTCAAAATTGCTTGTGAAGAGGTTGCAAGGGAACATAAAATTTTATTTTTTTAATTATTTCTCATTATTATGTTTGTTCAACTGATAAGGGATTTCAAGTATGTGTGTGTATGAAGATTTGCCAATAAAAGATGGAAAAGAGATACATTTTCCAATTTACTTATGTTTTGTTGTCATATTCTTAACTTTTTTAACTTATGTAATGATTTTCGGTCAGGGCCTGATTTGTCTCCTATGCGAATGTATTTTAGATCGTGTGGTTTTGTTTTAACACTAGACTTTCTTCTACAGGTGCGAACCATTTGATACATATCCAAGAACATACGATCTGTTGCATGCTTCTGACCTCTTCTCCAGAGAGCAGAAAAGGTGTGCTGCTCTCTCTTTGTCTCTGCAATTTAAAGTTCAGCTTAGCAATCTCGAGCATAGTCTCCAGTTTTACTTTATTTAGAACCCACTTGACATATTTCCAAGTTTCAATGCTGTATTCCACACGTTTCACTTGTTTTGGTGTGGCAATCCATTTCATAGCTATCGTGTACTTGAAATTTGAAAATTGCAGTAAGGTTACAGTTTGCCCTTGTTGCTGAACAAATTTTGGAGCTTCACTCTTTTGGTTGATAGCAAGAAGTTGTTTATATTGTTAGCTCAGTATGAATACAATCTGACACCTTTTTGCTCGAATGTGGCATTATGATGAACATTTAAATTTTGTCTATGTAGCAGCAGGTACATGGAGCCAGGATTTATTTGCCTACTTTTTTCTTTCTTTCAGATGCAAAATCTCCAACATTTTATTGGAGATGGATCGAATACTTCGACCAGGTGGGCGCGCTTACATACGGGATAATATCTACATTATTGACGAGATCCAAGAAATCACCAAGGCAATGGGATGGAGAACTGACTTGCGTGATACCTCGGAAGGCCCATACGCAAACAGAAAAATACTGATGTGCCAGAAAAAGATGCTGCGCAAATAGCTATGCAGCTTAACCAGCTGCCGGTAGCAGATAATCTGTGTCTCTCCAAATATGTGTACATTTGTAATGTTATAGAGGTACAGATGGGTATGATTGTTGGGCTGCTACTTGTGACAATTAAGCATATTTAATTATAAAGTGTAGTTCATTAGTTGATTTTATAGGAAGTTATCTTCTTGTATATTGGTTTATCCCAAGAGTGAGCATCATGAGTTAAAGTCTTCTAAAATCGACTGTTGTAGCAAAGACGAGCATGTTTCAGGGGGAGCAGATATGCTGTCCCAGTTATCTTGTCTCAATTCTGTTCTCCTCCCTATTACATGTGGACCATGAGAGTAGATAAGTGGATGGTGGCCCACACGTAATAGGGAGGAAGACAGAATTGGGATAGAATAAAGGGGACAGCAGATCTGCTCCCTGTTTCAGGTGGGCTTGTTCAGATGTTCCCTCCTTTCTGTTGACATGTGTGCCTAAGTCCGTCTGTGGCCGCTTTAACATATTGGAAGAAAGTTACAGCGAAGAGGTTAGAATGTTCTTGGTAACCTCATACTGAGCTAGTGATCTTGTTAGTTGGTAGCAGATTGCTGTACGCTTCAACCAAAATTTGGCAGTTCAGATTTCTTCTTGTAGCTAACCAATGCCCCACCCACCATATGCTCATGGCCACCATAGTTGAGGCTCATTATACAATAACATTGTTTCCAAGCAGATGGAGTTGGTGTGCAGGTTACAAACGGTTATTCTGTTTTTCCCGAGGTTACAAAAATGGTGCAAATTATGTAGAAAACCAAAAATACAACAACGAAAAATATGCTAGCAACCACGGAAAAGACAGAATACAAATTTACTAGAATTAAAAGCTCTCAAGCTCACAAATGTATGTTAATACAACACTCTCAGAAACAAATAAAACATAATATAAAAAGAACTCTTGAGAAGAAAGCTATTGAAGATGACAGCTTCCTGGGTGATGAGAGTCACCGTTGCTCAAAACAAGATTCAATCTTATTCCATCGATCTGTTTCCAGAAACCAATAAGAACAAAAAACAGAACTTCTGAAACGCTCATTTGTCACTCTTGTACGGACAAAAAAATTGGACTCCACGAATTGCTAGCACTTGCTTGGACTGGTTGCAGTTAGCTCTCCTAGCATAGTATATAGTCACCTCTATACTATTGCAAAAGAGAAGAACCACTGAATATATAGGAGAACCAACCTCCCTTAGCAACCCACTACCCATTATGGACAATAAATTCAGAGAATAACTCCCCCATTAAGTGGACGCTTACATCATTAACCCCCACTAAATGGTAGTTACGCTCCAAGAGCAACGAACAACCAATTTCGAAGCACAGTAGCATGGAAACGCTGCTCTGTGCACAACACCCACGCGGAGCGCCTGCACATAAGCCCATGTGGCTCCGTGTGCTCCGTGCACACGTGTGCAGCGTCCACGCGGCTACTCGCACAGAAACGAGCACAAATGACGCAACTTCCCACAAAAGCGCCATCTTGCGTTTGATGTGTACGTTCAAAATGCGCCATCAAAGCACCATTTTTTGCCCTTCGATGGAGCCCGAGTCCAAGTTGATAAGTCCCTTCAAGACTTAGCTCCTAACAAAAATCCCAAAGAAATGAGTGATAAAAAAATATAAATATTTTTATGGTGCCTTGATCTTGGTCATCTGGGAAAATACCCCGCCACCTCAGCCACATGGGCTACGACTCTCCATGTGCACAAGTCAATAAAATAATCTTATATTGAAATACATACTTGGCGTTGTCCACATGGATGTGGGATAATTATCTAGAGTTCAAAAATAAAAAGCCCCAACAATCCACTATATATTTAATATATGGGCTGATCGTTCTCCATAGTGATTGTACATCATGCATTAGGGTATATGTCGCTTACGACTTGAATCTCCCACATAGGTCAAAAATAGTATGATACAAAATGGACTGTCTTGAATTCAGCATCATAGTTGATATTCTTTGCACTCACATAATGATATCAACTGTGCCCCTGGTAGCACATTAAAGACCATGTGCTAACCTGGTATCTGTGTAAGTATCTTAGGTGTCTACAAGTTTACTCTGAAGAGACGACATGCATCTCTTTTCATACACATAGGTGGTTGTTTAGATAGTTTAACTTTTCTAGCATGAAGCCTTTCGCTTTCTTGCGGTGATACACTGCTATGATATGTCCCGAAGTCGAGGTCCAACCTCTTGGTAGTATCATCCCACTATTGCATGAGGTCCTAACCTCTTTGTAGTGTTGTACTACCATTCTTTATCTTTCAGCAAGAGGCTACATGTCTCTATATGGTGCTACACCACTGTGACATGGACCAAAGGTGAGGTCCCACCTCATATGGTATTACGCCACAATAGCATGAGGGTACCATCCCCTTTGTAGTGTTGAACAACCCGTGCTTCCTGTTAAGCACGTCGGGTATTCCAAATGTATAATAACACATTAAGGCTTAAACTCATCCTCTTATAGAACTTGTTCTATACTAAGAGCAATAGTCAACTATAGAGGTTCTGAGATGCAATCCCAACAATGCCCCAAGGACTAGCTTTTGTACTTGATATTTTCTAAGTCAACGATTCTTCCATAAACCAAAAGTAAGATGTCTAATAGATTTCTTTTTGAACTAATAGCATAATACTTTATGGTAGAATTACAATGACACTATATTAGAACTCCTTCAAGCCGATTTCTTTGTTGTGTCTTCTTCTTTGAGTTGTACGATATAGTAGTCCCATTCATGAAGAATACGTATCCTCTATGGAACTTTCGCTCTCTTCTTCTGAGCATCAAGTAGTATCACTGAAGCATTCCACTACAGCTGGATAACCGTC
Source organism: Iris pallida (assembly GCA_029216955.1). Taxonomy (NCBI): domain Eukaryota; kingdom Viridiplantae; phylum Streptophyta; class Magnoliopsida; order Asparagales; family Iridaceae; genus Iris; species Iris pallida. The sequence continues at coordinate 2,225,549 of JANAVB010029417.1, read as the reverse complement.
GTTATGCAATGTAAACTTCTGAGTCCTCTTGAGCTATCTCATAACTCTCCTCACCGCTTTCCAGTGTTCTACACATAGATTGCTCGTGAACCGACTTGATCAGTATCCCTACGACAAAAGCATGTCTGGTCTGGTGGCACTCGTAGCATGCATCAAACTTTCAATGATGCTTGAGTATTCCAAATGTCTGACACTTTCTCCTGGACTTGGTAGCTTCTTGTCATACCTATAAGGAGTATCGATCCCTAGAAGATCATGATATCCATAGCATGTAAGCAAATTCTCTATGTAGTGAGCTTGTGATAAAGTAAGCACAGCTTTCGTCCGGATGATCTTTATTCCTAGGATAACATCAACATCTTCCATGTCCTTCATACTGAACTTGGATGAGAAAAACTTCTTATCTCTGTGACACATTTTAGATTCATACTCAAGATTAGCATGTCATCCACATATAGACATAAAATAACCCCTCCAGCATTAATGGACTTGGAGTGTACACACTTATCAGTCTCGCTTACTCTGTAGCCATTTGATCTGATAAATTTATCAAACTTTTCGTTCCACATCTTGGGATCTTGCTTTAGACCATCCAAAAAAATTTCCAGTCTGCACACCTTGTCTTCAAGGTCCTTGACGATAAAACCTTCTAGTTGCTACATATAAATCTCTTTGGTCATATCTCCATTCAGGAATGTTGTTTTGACATCCATTTGATAAATCACGAACTTGTAAATTGTACGCAAAGCAATCAACATCCTGATAGTTGTCATCCACACAACTAGAGCATATGTGTCAAAATAGTCGATCTTCTGCTTCTAAGAAAATCCTTTAGCTACTAGCCTAGCCTTAAACTTATCAAAAGTTTCGTCGGCCTTCATCATCTTCTTGAAGATCCATTGCGTACAATGTGTTTTGTTCCTTCAAGTAGATTGACCAACACCCAAGTGTTACTGGATGTTATGGGGCCAATCTCATCATTAATTTTCTCCTTCCAAAAAATGTCTCTGGTCATCATTGCCTCATCATAGGTAAGCGGACGTTCTGCCACATGATAGGTGACAAAGTCTTCACTAAAGTCTTTCGGCCCCCTCACTCACTTAGATGATGTCTTTGCTTGCGAGTTCTAGTTCATATAGTGCATCTTCAAGTGCAACTTCTGTAGAACCCTAGAGGGGGGTGAATAGAAAAATAAAATAATTTAAACACAACAAGCAATATTCTTTAATTAAAAGAGAGAGAGATAGAGAAAATCAAACGCGCGATGTATCATGGTATCATCTCTAGAGGCAATCCAGTCCCGAAACTCTCTTCGGCTTAAATCCACTATTTAGTAAAATAGTACATACGAGTTTGGATCCGAAGAACTCGCCAACTTCAACACGAGTTTGGATCCAAAGAACTCGCTAACTTCTTACATACGAGTTTTCTTACGAAGGCTCGCCAACTTCAAAAGGAAAGGAAGAGAACTTGTTGATCTTCTAACACTTGAAGATCGAAAGGTACAACTCTTGAATACTCTAGCACTTTGGGAATGGATGACAATTAAAAGCTTGTGTAGATATTAATGGTGGAGCTCTTGGTTGTTGGAAAATCTATGGCAAAGAGTGGATAAGTCTTCAAGAGAGAGAAGACTTCCTTTTATAAAGAAACCAAGAGTAGGTAGCATTTAATGCTCTGGATACAGCCCAGACGGCATACCGTCGGTATGGACCGACATGCCGTCGGTATGCCATTCTGAACAGTAACGGTCATAATGATATCCGTTACGAGCATTTAATGCTAGCATTTAATGCTAGTATTCATACATTCAAAAATCAAATTTCGTAAACCGGTATATCGTCGGTATGCCACGGTATGTCGTCGGTATACCAATGTTTGTCACAGAACATTTTATGACTAAACAAAACGGTATACCGTTGGTATGCCGTGATATACCGCCGGTATGCCGATGTTTGTCACATAACGTTTTATGGCTCACATAACGGTATACCATCGGTATGCCTCAGTATACCGCCGGTATTCCGATATTTGTCACAGAAATTTTTTGTGTCAAGCGAAACGGTATACCGTCGGTATTCCGGAGTATACCGTCGGTATGCCGATATTTATCACAGAACGTTTTGTGGCCAATGAAAACGGTATACCGTCGGTATGCCGTAGTATACCGTCGGTATGCCGTTCTCTAACACATTGATTTTTGACTAAAAGAATAGAAGGCTTTTAGTTTTGTCATCCAACCTTAAGTGTTTTACAGAAAGACCTAAACCTTGTACAGACTCGAAATCTTGAAGTGTAGAGAGACGTCTTTCAAGGATTGTCGGTCTTTGCTTCAGTCTTCAAGGCTTTGATGACTTGTCTTGAATGGGCAGACTTTATGTAGTAGAGCTTCTGAATTAATATCAATCTGAAGACAGAAAACTAGACTACGAAGATGCTGTTAATGTTATCAAAATAAACTGTGCCAACAAGCTCCCCCATTTTGATAATTGACAAAATAGAGAGATAGCATCTTCTGGAAGTGACTCCCCCGTAGGTAGACAACTCCCCCTCAATACGTTTTCTCCTCCTTTGTCACTTAGTCAAAGATAGAAAATACAGAAATAGAGCATGGAAAAGCTTAAACAGTAAGATAGACAAAAGCATGCATATATATTAAAAGTAGTAAACTGGGTACATGCAGGACACTTCATAAAACGTGACAAAGATAAAAACTCTCCTCCATGAGAGTTGGACAAGACAAGATGAAAACACATAAGAGTCCCCGTAGGACTGCACACAACAACCAACAAAATACTGGTCCCCGAAGGACCTAAAAAGACACACTAAAAATAAGACAGCCAATTATTCGACACCACCAACAACTGGAAGCCGTAGCCTACTCATCTGCCGGATCATCATCCCCATCCTGAGCCTGCCGAAAAGCACCAAAGGATCGATGTCGTTCGGGTACATAAATCCATAGGATCCTGAAGATTGAGATCAGGAAATGCATACCGGTCTTGGAGGATGCGCTGAATGAAGTAGGCCTGGTCATGGAAGCGGCTTTGGATGAGGGTTCCAAGGCCACGAGTGTTGGCCCGTATTTGCTCCTCCGCCTGAGCCATGCACATGTCAAAATATTGCTGGGACAGCGGCATGTAATGGCCTAAAGTAGGAGGAGTAGAGGTGGGCGCAGCAGGAGCAGTGACCGGCGGCTCTTGGGAGGAGGAGGCACGAGATGAGGAGGCACCACCGAGGAAACGAGAAAGAGCAAGAAAAGATAGGACGTCGTCCGACTAGCAGAGGGAGAGATCGACGCCCTTCGCTTCCAAGATGAGGGTGATGAAGGATCCATAGTAAAGAGACTGCTTCCCCGCGGGCAGGACGCCGAAGAAGGCATTGAGAAGAGTCTTGGGGAAGGACCAAGACTTCTTTGAATAGAGAAAGTACATGCAAACCAGGGCGTCAGCGGTGATGGCATTATAGTTGTCGCCCTTGGGATAGATGGTGTGGCAGATAATTCGGTGGAGCTCGTAATAGAACGGCTCCAACTGGGAGGAAAGGGCCGGGATGGCCGGAGGATTGGGTCTCTTGCAGATGATTTTGCAGAAATCGTCGAAGGAGACCTCGGCCGAAGGATAAAGAGCAACCAAGGCCAGCAGAGCCTCTCCTCGGTCAGGGACGCCGAGAATGCCAGCGATGTCACGAGCCGTCAGGCGGAAGTGGCGTTCGTTCACCATCGTCTCAATGGCGCCGTTCTCGATGTCAGGAACCATGTTGCAGTAGAACAAGCACACCGCGGCGGGGTAGACAGTCACCTGACGCCGAATGAGAGAAGAGAGACCGACCTCCTCGAAGAGAGATAGATGGCCGGAGAAGAGGTTCCAGTTGATGGCGTGCCCCTTGTAGACATTGTGGTGCACGAAATGCTGGAACCACGCGTCGGCAGCCAAAGAAGAGGTGAAGATCCGCTGGTCATAGCCATGGGAGAGAGGCACAGGAGTGAAAGGATTGGCAGCGGTGGAGAAGGAGCGAGGACGCTTGTGGGTGGCCATAGAAGAATGGAAGGAGTTTGAAGGAGGAAAAAGGATTTTGAAACGTGGAAGAGGATGAAGAAGAAAATGGGGTTTTTAAAGAAGTGTGGGGAAGAGAAAGGGTTTTGAACGGTTAGAGAGAAAATGGGGAAGTGTGGTTGTTTGAAAAAAAATAATGGAGGTAGTTAATGGGGGAGAGGAAGGGGTAGGATGTTAGAGTATTGGGAAGTGGAGAAGATGGGATGGGTAATAAATGAAGAGAGGGTTTGATGTGATGGGTAGTTAAGAGGGAAAAAGGGATAAGGAGAAAGTGGAAGAGTGGTGGGGCCCGAACAGATGTGACACCAGCAGTCCACCTCCAAACGGCATACCGTCGGTATACCGACGTATGTCGACGGCATACCGTCGGTATACCGACGTATGTCGACGGTATACCGATTTTTGACACAGAATAGAATTCTGAATCCAAATCGGCATGCCGTTGGTATGCCGAAGTATGCCGACGTATACCAATTTTTGACACAGAATAGAATTCTGAATCAAAATCGGCATGCCGTCGGTATACCGCCATATACTGTCGGTGTGCCGTTGGAGATGGGCTAAGTGTCGAAATTAATGATGTCCAATTCTTGGCAAAGAAAAATGAAATGATCCTTCGGAAGGGGTTTGATGAAACTATTGGCTAAGTAGTGTCAATAAAGTCAAGACGGATATCCCCCTTTTGTTGATGGCCACGAAGAAAATGGTGTCTAATTTCAATGTGCTTCATGCGTGAGTAAAAAATCAGATTTTTTGTGAGATTTATCAAGCTAGTGTTATCACATTTTATAGGGGTGCAAGTATTAGAAATATGCCATAGTCTACAAGTGTTTGTGACATCCAAGAATTTGTGCACAACAGCAACCGGCCGCTATGTACTCGGCCTCAGTGGTTAAAAGAGCAACAAAATTTTGTTTCTTACTAAACCACGATACTAAAAATTTCCTAAGGAATTGACATGTGCCGCTAGTGCTTTTTCGGTCAATCGTGCATCCGGCAAAATCTGCATTCGAGAAGCCGTGAAGCTCAAAGGATGAAGATTTCGGATACCAAAGGCCCATATTAACGGTACCCTTAAGATATCGAAAATACGCTTGACAACACATAAGTGTGATTCCTTTGGATTTGCTTGATATCGTGCACAAAGACATACACTAAACATGATATCAGGTCGGCTAGCGGTGAGATAAAGTAAACTACCGATCATACCTCGATACTTACGAATGTCGACCGAAGTGCCATCTTCATCATTGTCAAGCTTTGTCATTGTTGCCATAGGAGTCCTCATTGATTTGGATGAGTCAAGTTCAAAACGCTTGAGGAGATCCTTTGTATATTTTGCTTGATTGATGAAGGTTCTTTTGGGTCCTTATTTGATTTGCAAGCCCAAAAAGAATGATAGTTCACCCATCATGCTCATTTCAAATTCATCCTGCATTACTTTAGCAAATTCTACACAAAGTGCATTGTTAGTAGAACCAAAAATAATGTCATCGACGTAAATTGAACTAATAAAAGTGTGCCATTATGGGATTTGATAAAAAGTGTCGTGTTGACTTTGCCCTTAGAAAAATTATGTGAAACAAGAAAGGAGCTAAGGTGCTCATACCAAGCACGGGGAGCTTATTTGAGGCCATAAAGGACTTTGTGGAGTTTGAACACGTGATTAGAAAATTAAAAATCTTCAAAGCCAGGAGGTTGTTTAACATAAACTTCCTCTTTAATAATACCATTTAGAAACGCACTTTTTACATCCATTTGAAAAAGTTTAAAATCATTAAAGCAAGCAAAAGCACATAGCATACGAATGGATTCAAGACGAGCAACCGAAGCATAGGTTTCATCGTAGTCATGCCTTCCTCTCGGTTATAGCCTTGAGCAACCAATCGGACTTTGTTACGAGTCACTAACCCATCTTCATTAAGTTTATTTCGAAACACCCATTTAGTGCCAATAATGGGGTGGTTGCTAGGTTTAGGGACAAGTTCCCAAACTTTGTTTCGCTCAAATTGATTTAGCTCTTCATGCATCACTATCATCCAAAATTCATCATGAAAAGCATCATTAATATTTTTAGGCTCTATTTGAGAAATAAAGGCCACGTTTGCACAAAGATCACGAGTGGAGGATCTAGTACTAACACAGGAAGAAGGATCCCCAATGATAAGCTCCTTAGGATGATTAGGGACAAATCTTCATTCCTTTGGGAGATCCTCTTGAGGAGGCTCGAGTGGCAGAGAATCTTTTGTTGGAGGAGTCACAATTTTATTGTTAGATGAAGAAGGACGAGGATCTCCAATAGAAGAGTTCTCCAACCAAACAAGATGTCATCAACATCATCGGATGAGGAGGATGTAGAAGAGTTAAGTTCATCAAAAGAGACATTAATTGACTCTTCGACAACAAGACTTCTTTTATTAAAAATACGAAAACCTTTGCTATGTATTGAGTAGCCAAGGAAGATTCCTTCATAGGCTTTTTCTTCAAACTTGCCTAGATTGTCCTTGGTATTCAAAATAAAACATTTGCATCCAAAAACTTTAAAATATTCAATAGAGAGAATTTTATCAAACCAAAGCTCATAAGGAGTCTTTTTAGAAATAGGTCTAATCAAGACCCTATTTATAACATGACATGCCGTGTTAACGGCTTCCGCCCAAAAATATTGGGGGAGCTTATATTGGTTTAACATAACCTGGAGCATATCGCCAAGAGTTATATTCTTTCTCTCCACAACACCATTTTGTTGAGGAGTTCGAGGGAAGCAAAATCATGACCAAAACCATCTTTTCATAAAATCTTTTAAAATCGACATTGTCAAATTCTCCTCCATGATCACTTCTAATCTTGTTAATAGAAATGCCTTTCTCATTTTGAACACGTTTACAAAAGCAACAAATTCACGAAAATTTTTACTTTTACAAGCAAGAAAAATAACCCAAGTAAATCTCGAAAAATTATCAACCAAAAAAAAGCATAAAGCTTGCCTCCAAGACTAGCTACTCTACTAGGACCAAATAGATCCATATGAATAAGTTGAAGTGGTCTAGTGGTACTCACAGAGTTGATGGATTTGAAAGATGACATGGTCAACTTACTTTTCTCGTATTCTTCACACACCATATCCTTTTTGAAAGGGATACTTGGAAGTCCTCTTACAAGCTTCTTGGTTGCAAGACGAGAGATGGTATCCATGTTGGCGGATCCGAGCCTCATGTGCCAAAGCCAACTTTCATTGTTCTTTGCAACTAGGCATCTGTCATTGTTAGTACCTTCAACAAGATATAAAATATATATTGTTCTCTCTAATGCCTTCATAAACAATAGATTTGCTAGAGCTATCGGTAATGAAGCATTTGAGTTTAACAAACTTAATATCATAACCATTATCGGTGAGATGACTAATACTAAGAAGATTGTGTTTGAGATTTGTAACAAGACACACATTCTTAATACAAGGATAAGGAGGAGAACCGATATTACCGTTTTCGATAATGTGACCTTTAAGATTGTTACCAAAGGAGACGTGTCCTTCCTTCTTGATTGATATCGTTGTGTAGAAGCATGGAAAAGAATAAAGAAAAGTCCATGCGGCCAAGGATCCCCATGCGGCACAGAGAGCCCATGCGGCTCAGGGATCCCTGTGGCTCAAGAGTCTATGCGGCTCGAATAATCCCATGCGGCCCAGAGAGGAGCCACGTGGCCTTCAACAGCTCTTTCCTTCGTCTTTTACTGCATTTAATGACCCTGACGGCTGACAGCTCTGACAGATGACAGCTCTGACATGAAGGCATAATAATGACTGACATAAAGGCGTGTTCCTAGGAAAGAGGAGAAAATCTTCCCACAGCTGGCAGAATCCACCAAATCCCGAGGCATACGGCTGCTGCATTTATGCGACTGACCACTCCATGCGGCCGTCCATTTCATGCGGTCGCCCATCTTCATGCGGTCGTATCCTTTATGTGGGCGGCCGCATCCTTTATGCGGTCGCCCATCTTCATGCGGTTGCATCCTTTATGCGACTGCCCATCAGCATGCGGCTGCCTATCCCCATACGGCTGCCCACCTTCATGCGACTGTTCATCCCTATGTGGCTGCCCATCTTCATGCGGCCGTTCATCCTCATGCGGCCTACTCATATGCGGCTCTGTCAAGACCCAGTGGAGACACGTGGCACTTTTTACGATGATTGAGACACGTAGCAGTCTTATCTTCCTAGGATTGTGGGCACTAACAAATCCTAACAAAATTAGATTTGATGCAATCACCATAATTGTCCAGATCGAGCAAATTAGACACGTGGCAAGCTATCACAAGTCACGAATATCATGGTAATCAACATTTATTGCCCACAGAGATTTGGTGCAATCACATTAATTGCTCAAATCTATTATTCAAGTTGAGTGACCCAGATTCATTGAGTCTTAACCGCCACTTTTTGAGAATGGACAATCATTGCAAACCCTAATGATGCCCCCCACTCTTATAAATAGCAAGGTGTCATTCCCTTGCAAAAGCCCCCAACTCCCGGATCCAGAGAATCAGAGAGAATATAGAGATCGAAAGGACAGAGGAGCATATACAGAGAGAACAAGGAGAGCATTTCTTCATCAACGCCAAGCAATTCTTCTTCAGAGCCAAGGCTGCATCCGATCGTCCAAGGAGTAAGGCAGAGCTGTCGCCGCTTTCCCGAGCCTCTATCGTCACCCTCCAAAATCTAAAATAAATAATTGTACTTAGATTGTTGTACCTAGGTTTTCGTCCCTAGGCTTTCTTTGTACAAGCGAGTTTGTATTGTGAGTCTAAGTTCAGTCCTCCTACATAAATTGTTCTGTACTTTTACAATCAATGGCAAACATGATGGCGACTCTGCTGGGGACAAACTTTTCTACGACTGATAAGTTGGTGACGCAATCGGATGCAGCCAAACTTGGCTCCACGCAACAGAAGATGGTCATCCGCTTCGACCAACAGCGTTTGAAGAAATGCTCTCCGACGGGAGCGCTGGCCCGGTCCAGAAGCAAACCCGCACAAAAAGGCTCGCAAGGAGTGGAGGCCAAAATCATTTGCTCCTCTCCAGGCCCTGGACGGAGTACTCTCTGCTACCCAAGACGGCGAAGGCGACTCTCATGCGGCCCCACTTCAATCCATAGAGGACTCTGTTATCCCCAAGTCCGACAGAGGAAAGCACTACGATGCTGGACTTGCAGGGACAAAAAGTAATTCTATGTGCCCCAGGAAGAAGTCGAACACTCATGCGGCCAAAACTGCCAACCGCATGCATGATGCTCATGCGGCTGAAACTGCCAGCCACATGAAGAATATCCATGCGGCCAGAACTTCCAGCCACATGGAGAAAACTCATGTGGCCGAGACTTCCAGCTGCACGAAGAAAGCCTATGCGGCCACAACTGCCAGCCGCATGAAGACTGTTGACTCCAGCCGCATACTGCTTGCTCCACGCAGCTCAGGCTCAGTCTTCAATCGCCTCTCCTATGGTTGATCTCTCATGTGTCTAAGAGAATATGTCTGACTCTCTGCAGCATCATTTTGACTCTTCCTATTATACGCCTTCGGGCGCTCGAGTAAGAAGTCAAGGGCAGCGCGAGCTCGGCGAGCTCAGTTGGCTGTCCCAACCTCTGACCATCCGAGCGTTCCACATACTGTTATGCGGGCCTCTGATGGAAAGTTGTACAGAACCACCCGAGTCCAGCCCCCGACGGTAAACGGACAGAGTGGTTCCCAAAAGTCTTCCAAAACCCAGGGAGCAAACATGGTCGTCCCAGACCCGTCTGACTTGCGTGAGATTATCCTCCACAAACGCAAGAAAAGAGAAGAGGCCCCGGTATGCAAAGAGTCCTCCCACGATATCACTGCACCCAAATCATTGTCAACTTCTGTTGCAGCAACGCGACAGCAAGAGAAGACCGGCAATCTGTTTTCTAAAGGCTGCAACGACCAAGCTCAGGGGACGAAGCGCCTCCCGTCATCTCTTGCAACTCTGCTCAAAAAATTACCGCCGATGGGCGAGGGAAGAAGATAAACGTTTCCAGCCCGAAGATTTCAACACTATGACTAAGAAACTGTCGTCTAAACGGTTGTCCACCACCGGAGTTTTCCAAGGTACCCATTCGAAGACAAAATCTATTACAGTAGGAGATCATCATCCACACCACTGGAGGTTACTGAAATAGGGGGTAGCACTCCTCAGAACATCCACGATAATCCGATGTTCCAAGGAGACGAGCCCGAGGAAACAACTCTCTCGTCAGATACAGCAGATGCCAACGTCCCCGAGGACGTCCACTCTCAAGATGAAACAAGCTCTGAAGTTAGGGATACTATTCCTTCTAAGTCCGAACCAGAGGAGAACATTCCCACATACCCGATGACTTCTTGGTACAGGGGTATGACTCAGAGGGCACGTCCTCCACCGTTCCTTCCATCTCCTTATGTAAGGATGGTGTTCATGACGGACAACAACCAAGGTGGTTCCAGTGATGCCAACGTATCGACACTCTGGAGGCCATATTGCATGCCTTGGTCAAGTCTGTAGACGAGATCAAAGCGGCTCTTCCAACTCTGCAAGAAAGACGCCTGGCCAAACAAGAGCGGGTCCCGCGATCAATGCGGACTCAAATTCAGCGGCACCAAACTCGGGCAATAATCCCCTTAAAATGTCGGCTCCCACCGCTGCGGATGAGGCCAGAGAAGCAAGAAGAGAGGTCCAGGAGCTCCGAGCCATGTTTCACGCTCGAGAAAACTCTCAAGACCTCAGAATACGGCAACCATACCCGGCTGCATGGAGGGATGTCCCCTTCCCACCAAGATATAAGCCGTTCAACATCAATCCTTATGATGGCAAGACCTCACAAGTTGGCACATCACTTACTTCGAGGTCACCACCGACCATCTGTCCCATGACGATGCCATCCTCACACGATTATTCATTGGGGCATTGGAAGGAGTCGCCTTCGACTGGTATCGCAACCTGCCAGACAACTGCATCCACTCCTTCGCCAGCTTCAAGCGCATATTTTGGAGAGATTCTACGAAGTAGGACAGGACATCACAATGTCCACCCTCATGGATGTCGTCCAAGGGAAAAAGAGCTGACAAGGAACTATATTGAGCGGTTTCGCCAAACCGTAATGAAGTTGCCGTCTGGTAACCCGGATTCCTCCTTGATTGAAATTTTCCAAAAGAGATTGCTCCCAAAAATCAGTCTCTGGATGGGCGAAAGTCAATTTAAGGACTGGAAGACATTTATCATCAGTGCCACTAGCGCAGAAGAACGGTTGAAGAAGGCTCGCCAACTGGGATTGCACATCTCGGAGGGAGAGAACAAGGGCAAGCGTCCTAATACCAACAACGACAATGGGGGTAGTCCCTCCAACAATCGGGACAACAGGGGTAAGTAGGCTATGGTGGCCGACACAGCCCAGAAACCTGAGTCAAAATCGGCAGACAAATAATGGCCGCAAATGACCTACTCCTTCGAAGACGGCCACGTCAAGCCCATCTTGGACATGCTCATACAAGGAGACAGAATTCAGCTCCCTCCACCAAGACGGGAACCTCGGCCGACAGAAATGGAGAGTCCAAAGTACTGCCATTACCACCGCTACGTCCACCATGCTACACACAACTGCTACCAACTGAAACGATATATCCAACATCTCATCGATTCGAACGCTCTGGCCATTGATTTCGAAGAGGTAACCGTGGCAGCCAATATGGTGTCCATACAATTCGGCAGCTTTCCTCCAACAGAGACCAAGACGGTATGGTACCCATCCCTCTGGCAACAATGGAGATTGCTAATCTTCCACCTCCTCGGGATCAGGCTGCTGGTCTAGTGCCCCTCACACATCACGGGGAGAGGTCATATGGGTCCATCCGGACTTGTTATTTGAGGTGACTCAGTCCACACCACCTTCCATTCGCAAGAAGAAGAGTGGAAAAGTCAGATCTGCCGCACAATCTCGGCAGATGTCGAAGAAGTCACGGCTGTCGTTACCCGGTCTGGGGCACAATCCCAACCTGTGGCTGATAACTCAACTGAAGATCATCAGCCAGCCACTACTGACGCGCCAAGACCTTCTCAGCCTCCGACGACCAACAAGCCTAGCCGAAGGAGTCCCGCTTTGACAAATCCCTCCGAAAAGAGGCACCTCAAGGGCTGGAGAGGCCCTACAACTTCGACATCTTGGCGCAACTGGCCAACACACCAGCCAAATTATCATTATACGAGCTCCTGAGGCTCTCAAAGGATGTTCGCACGACTTTGAGCGATGCACTCCAAAATGCCGACGCATATCTGGCTCAGGTAAACCTCACGGGAGAGAGCCCGCCTACAAATCTCCAAGACAGCGCTTGCACAGGAGCGATGCCCAATATTGTCTTCTCTCCTCAGGATATGCTCATCAAAACCAATCTGCACGATCGTCCATTATACTACACTGGATACATCGGGGACGTAAAGGTGGACCGAATGCACATTGATCCTGGCTCTTCCATAAGCATCATCCCGAAGGTCTGTTACATCATCTCGTATTCCTATGCATCGCCTGACGCCAACAAGTACCGCCATCAGCGGTTTTAATTCGGACAGGAGCCCCCAATTGGAAAGATTCGCTTGAAGTGCCAAATTGGCGATCTTCAGTCAGAAGTGACATGTTACGTCATAGATGCGGATAATTCATACAATATCCTCCTGGGACACCCTTGGATACACGATTATATGATCGTGCCTTCCACGATGTACCAGTGCTTCAAGTACGTCGATAAGCACGGCTTTGTAAGGACAGAATTTGCCATATCGATCCCTTCAAAGGGGTCGAATCCTACTACTCGGATTCCTGCCTATACGAGAAGTCGAAGAGACGCCTGGATGAAGATGTACAAGCTCGAACTGAGACAGCCTCAGGATCAGAAGAACCTTGACGATCCACCTCTAAGCTCGTATACCTGGCAAATCTGTACCCCTTACGGCCGCTCTGCGTAAGGATACAATCAGCCTCTCGGCACAAGAAGGGCAAATGATAATCCGGCTGCCAAGGTCCGGCCAAGCGCCGAGACCCACAACGGAGCCACTGACAATCAGGCTACCGAGAGTCGGCCAGCCACAAGCAGAGAGCTCAATCCCTCTGACAAGCCAATGACGATACGTCTTCCCAAGAAGAATCGGCACCGTGATACAAAGTCTGGGGCTTCTAGCGAACCAACAACTCTCCGTCCAGCATCGAGTACCAAACTGGGGGTCGCTAGTTTGCCAACAACTCCACATTCGGCTCCACCAACAGAACCCCTGATGATCAAGCTGCCCAGGTCATCCTCTCAGTCTTCATTTATACAGGGGGTGGCCGAAGAAGAATTAGAACTGGACAAATATGTGGCTGCCCACACTGATGTTCCCTCCGCAGATGATGTAATTCTGCTAGAAAAGATACCTTACTTCATCAATAAAGGGCTATCTTTGAACTACCTCGAGCTTAATAAGCTTTGTACAATGTATGCTATGGAATACGGTATAGGCACTCACATACACACACAGGTGACAATGTTTACACCGCAAACCAGCTTACTCCAGTGAAAGACGCTTACCGCATAATCGAGGGAGGGGACATCCAATCATCTTCTGCCGGAAGGACGACCCACAGCCTTTCACCATAGAGAAGGTCGATCTCGAATCAGATGACGGAAGACTGCCTCTTTATCTGTATAGCCCCCAATCCAAATATCTCATGCAGAAATAGGGGTATGATCTGGAGACTACGCCGGGCTTGAACTACGGCACTGGTCGACGATTACCTTTGAAGCCGCCAGTCCCGGCTGACAAACCACGGATTACTACAGCAAAACCCGATGTGATTAGGGTATGTTACGTCCGCAACGACCCTTGAAAGTTCAGATGAGGAATGCGATTGGCATTTACATTCAACCGGGTCACCAACTTCTGATTCGGATACCAGCATCAGAGACGTATTCAGACAAGTCCTGTCAGTCAATATGACATTCGCCGACGCCTACGAAGAAGATGAAGACATTCCTGAAATCCTCAAGTTGGAGCCATGGGCCCAACAGCTGGATGCACAATAGGAAAAGTGGTTCGGACAGAGAGAGCCTCCTACTGAAGATGAGGTTATACAGGTCGACCTCGGCAGCGAATCTTCTCCAAAACCAATCTTCGTCAGTAAAGGCTTGACAGACGAAGAGCAAAAATCGCTACTGAAACTTGTCAAAGAATATATTGATGTGTTCGCCTAGAGCTATGAAGACATGCCTGGACTAAACCCCGATTGCCCTTCACAAGCTCAATATTCGGCCAGATACAAAGCCGGTCAAACAACAATAGCGACGCTTCCGCCCGAGCATCATGGATGAGATCGAAGCTGAAGTCAACAAACTGATAGCCAGTGGCTTCATTCGTGAAGAACATCATCCAGACTGGGTCGCCAACATAGTACCGGTCCTCAAGAAGGGAAGATTCGAATCTGCATCGACTTCCGCAATCTGAACGAGTCTTGTCCCAAAGATGAATTCCCCTCCCTATCACAGACATCATGATCGACAACACATGCGGCTTCGAACGCATGTCATTCATGGATGGTTTCAGGGTACAACCAAATCAAGATGTCTCCTGACGACGAAAAGCATACATCATTCCGGAGACCGATTGGCAGATATTTCTACACAGTCATGCCTTTCGATTTAAAGAATGCTACGCCACATATCAAAGAGCCATGAGTATCAACTTCAGAGACCACTTGCGCAAGACTGTGGAGTGGTATATTGATGACATTGCCGTCAAGAGTCGTTATAAGGGAGACCATCTGCAGGACATGAGGACGGTATTCGACCTGATGCGAGCGCACAACCTGAAGATGAATCCCACAAAATCCTTCTTGGGCGTATCCAGCGAAAAATTCCTGGGTTTTATTATCACTTTCCAGGGAATTCATGTAGATCCAGAGAAGACGAAGGCAATTATGGAGATGGGTCCCCCGAAAAATCTCCGCAACTCAGAGGCCTTCAAGGAAGGCTAGCTTACATCAGAAGGTTCATTTCTAACCTCTCTGGCGATGTCAGCCATTCACCCATCTCATAAAGAAAGGTGTCTCGTTCGTATGGGATAAAGAATGCCAACGTGCCTTCGACAGCATCAAAGAATATTTGTCGAACCCTCCAGTCCTGGTGGCCCCGGTTGCTGGAAACCATTCTTGCTATATGTACAAGCAATAGAGCATTCTCGTGCTCTGCTGGCACAAAACAATAATACAGGCCATGAACAAGCTATATATTATCTCAGTCGAATGATGATTGGGCCAGAGCATCGATACACCGCCGTGGAGAAGGAATGCCTTGCCCTGGTGTTCGCCATTCAAAAGATGCGGCACTATGTCATGGACAAACCATATGTGAGATATACATGTGATCTCACGAGTCAACCCTCTCAGGGTCCTCATGACTAAACCAGGGGCACTCAGCTCCCGCCTCCCTCCATGGACAATATTGTTGTCTCCTTATCATATGGTCTTCGTCCCGCAAAAGGCTGTTAAAGGTCAAGCTCTGGCAGACTTTCTAGCAGCCCACCCAGGCTCGAGTCGTCCAAATATATGAAGGAATCCCAGATGAGGTTGCCGACTCACATGTGGCCTCCCACGATGATATATGGAATGTTCTTCGACGGTGCTTCGAAAATTGGACCCAAGGGCAACATCGTCGTTGGAGTCGGGGTGGTATTGATTTCTTCTTCCGGACTAGTGATCAATCGCGCTTACTCCCTCACGGAACCCTGCTCTAACAATGTGCCGAGTACAATGCTTTGGTTATTGGCCTCCAGTTTGCAAGAGAGCTGCGGGTAGAATATCTTGAAGCATACGACGATTCGCAGTTAATCGTCAACCAGATCCGGGTTCATACGAAGTCTGCCAAAGACATGATCCCCTATCACCAAATGGCGATCAACATTATTTCGTCATTTGAGGGATTCTTCATCGAACACGTTTCCAGACTCTGAAACATCGAAGTCGATGCCCTAGCAGGCCTTGCCGCTTCCCTAGCAGTGCCAAACCATATTCATCATTCGGTCGACGTGATAGGCCACGAACTGGTCTGTCCCAAGAACAACGTTCAATTCGTGGCGAGTTATTCCGCTCAGACGATCAACGAAGCGCCAGACTGGAGACAACCATTCATAGACTTCGTAGTCTACGACATCCTGCCCGAGAACCCAAAAGAAGCCACTTCCATCAGAAGGCGTTCTCTCAGATTTTTCTACGATACAGAGAAAATGCTGTATCGGCGATCCTACGATGGGTTATTGCTTCAGTGTCTGTTAAACGCAGAAGTCGAAGAAGCCGTACGCGAAGCTCATGACGGTGTCTGCGGGGCCCATCAGCCTGGCCCTAAGTTGCAAGATCGTCTTCGCCGAATGGGCTACTACTGGCCCGCGATGGTAGCAGATGCGATAGACTATGCAAAAAATGCAAAGCCTGCCAAGTCCATGCAGACTTATCCACCAGCCATCCGAATTTCTACATCCGACGGTGGCGTCCTGGCCATTTGAAGCATGGAAATGGATATCATCGGTCCGATTACTCCACCTTTCTCCCGAGGATATCGCTTCATACTTGCAATCACGGATTACTTCTCCAAATGGACGGAAGCTGTTCCGCTCACAGAAGTAAAGACTTCAAACGTGATCAACTTCCTCAAGCATCATGTCATCTATCGCTTTGGACTGCCCGAAGGATCATCCACGATAATGTCCCACAGTTCGCAAGCCATGCCTTCTACCGGTTCTACGACAAGCATCGCAGCCAGAATATTACTTTAACACCATACAATCCGGCGGCGAATGGGTTGGCAGAAGCATTCAACAAAACAATTATCAAACTTCTCAAGAAGTTTGTGTCTTCCAACAAATACGACTGGAACGAGAAGCTTGGTGAATGCTTACGGGCATACTGTACTACAGTCCGAACAGTCACTGGGAACACGCCATTTTCTCTGGTGTACGAGAGTGAGGCAATCCTCCCATTGGAGACTCAAATACCCTCGCTCCGCGTCGCCCTTACTTACCAATTGACCACGGACGATAACTACCATCGCCGGCTATAAGAGTTGGAGGCCTTAGATGAAAAGCACCTCTTAGCTCAGCAACGAATCGAGCTATACCAAGCACGAATCTCCGAGCCTTCAACAAGAAGGTTAAAATCAGAACATTCCAAGTGGACGATCTCGTTCTGGCAGTTCGGAGGTCGATGGTCATGACTCACAAAACTGTCGACAAATTCCAGCCAAAATGGGAAGGTCCGTTTATCATTGAGGCCGTATTCTCCAACGGTGCTTACTGCCTCGCAAAATAAAATAGAGACTTGCTCATGTTGCCCATCAACGGCAAGTTTCTGAAGAAATATTATCTAAACGACATTTTCAAGAACATTGAGTCATGTACCCGCCGGTACCGCTGAACTCACATCACAAAATTCTAAATCATTGAGTCATGTACCCGTCGGTATCGCTGAACTCACATCCACAAAATTCTAGATCATTGAGTCATGTACCCGCTGGTACCGCTGAACTCATATTCACAAAATTCTAGATTATTGAGTCATGTACCCGCTGGTACCGCTGAACTCATATTCACAAAATTCCAGATTATCGAGTCATATACCCGCTGGTACCGTGCTGAACTCACATTCACAAAATATCCTAATCGTCGAGTTATGTACCCGCCGGTACCACTGAACTCACATTCTTACTCCACAAAATCCCAGAATACTGAGTTATATGCCAAGACTCGAACGAAGCATTCGTATCTGACACGACTGTATCAGATGCGAATGCTTCGTCTCGAGTCATGGCATAGACGCGGCACTAGGCATTGGGACGACGGTCTTGGCCATTCTGTTGTGCGGTCTGTGGAGCCCGAGGTGGTTGGCCTCGGTTCTGTTGATGTTGTTGGGGGAGCTGGTTCGGCTTCTCTGGACAGTTGCGTACAATATGGTCCGTTCGGCCGCACCCAAGCATGCTCCACTCTTAAATTGGCACTCGTTGGCCGCGTGCCCCACCTTGTGGCAGAAATTACAGACTATTCGATCCTTTGTCTGGTTGTTGCCTCTATTGTCGTAATTTTGACGCTTGTGCGCATTGTTGCCTTCCGTATTACTATGACGTTTGTTATTAAAGTAAACAACGCCAGTAGTAGCAGAAGGATACTCGGACTCCAGACGGAAGGCATGGTTGAGTGCCTCGCCCATGGTTTTATATTCAGGCACTGAAACATGGGCACGAATAGAGGAACGCAGGCCCACTTTGAATCGTCGAGCTCGACTTGCAGTTGTAGGTAGATATGCTCAAGCAAATTTGGCCAGTTTTGTTGAATTCGGCTGCTACTGTCGTACTACCATATTTCTTGCCTCAACTGAATAAATTTGTTTTCTTTTTCCTGTCGCAAGGTTGCAGAATGATATTCAGTCCCGAACGCTTTTCTGAATGTGGCCCACGAGATCGTCGCCGTCTCGTCTTCACGTCGAATTGCCCTCTTCTGTACGCCGACCAATCATGCACGTTCATTCGAAGTAGGAGTTGAGCACACGCGA